>JARGCV010000065.1:880000-1320000 GCA_034064705.1 Bothrops alternatus
TTGAGTTGTTGTTTTTTTAAAAAAGAGATCTTATTAGCATGAAAGATATCTGTCACTGTATCAACAACTGAGGCTGGAATCAAAGGTGGCAATGCGGCATCTGAAATAAAAGAATAATTAAGCAGAATCGAGGCACATTGGAGCAGATGTGCTTGATGCAAAACTACATTGGGATGATGTTTTTACAGAAAAGAGGCAATCAAGTTGTATGTGGGAGCTGGGAGGGCATCCTGGTTAAAAGGTCTTATTAAGATGGGAGAGATTCTTGTTCAAATCCTGGGGTTTAATTCCTGTATCTAAAGACACAATGTTGGATAAATGACTCCTACAAAACAGCTCAGCCAGAGCTATCTTATGGGGTGCCATCTTAAATCCCTGAAATAGGATTTCTCAATCTTGGCGACTGGAAGATGGATGGACTTCCAGAATTCCCAGAATTCCCCAGCTCCCTTTCCATTCTGCTTGTGAAGAGGTCAGCCAAAGTTGAGGTGACGGCGTCAAACAATTTATTCTCTAGTCCGTGACCATGAAATGTTGAAGGTCAAACTGTCCAAAGAAGTGGTTGCTTAAGTGACTGAAGACGATCAGATAGGATCAGTGTTTCTCAACCTTGACAATTTTAAGGCATGTGGACTTCAACTCCCAGAATTCTACAGCCAGCAATGCTGGCTGTGGAATTCTGGGAGTTGAAGTCCACATGCCTTAAAATTGTCAAGGTTGAGAAACACTGAGATAGGTGGATTATAAAACTTTGAAAATGAACTTTGGAAAGAGTGCAGAGAAGAGCAACTAAGATGATAAAGGGCCTGGAGACTAAAACATATGAAGAACGGTTGAAGGAATTGGGTATGGCTACTCTAGAGAAAAGAGGGACGGGGGGGAGGGGTGTGACATAATAGCAGTGTCCTAAAGAAGAGGGGGGTCAAACGTATTCTCCAAAGCATCAGAAGCCAAGAAAAGAAACAATGGATGGAAGCTAATCAAGGAGAGAATAAACTAGAATTAAGGAGAAATGTCCTAACAGTGAGAACAATTAACTAATGGAACAGCTTGACTTCAGAAGCTGTGGGTGCTCCAACACTGGAGGTTTTAAAGAAGAAATTGCACAACCATTGGTCTGAAAACGTATAGGGCAGTGGTGGCGAATCTATGGCACGGGTGCCAGAGGTGGCACTCAGAGCCCTCTCTGTGTGCATGCATGCCCTTGCCCAGCCTCGCCACCCCCCATTGCCCCCTCCTCACCAGCAGCCCCCCCGGAGGAGAGTCGCCCCAGGCGCGGCCTGCGCAGAGCAGCACAGCCAAGGACATGGCAGCCGGGCAGCGGGGACAAGACTCCACCCTCACGCCCCATCACGTACAGATGCTGCTGTGGGGCACAGACAGAGGGCGTGGCTGCCATGACGCTGCTGGGCCGCCTGGGTGATCTGCTGTGGCAGGCTGTGGAGGTGGTGGGTGGCCCTGCGGGCAAGAGATGTGGGGACGGAGCAGGGGCGAGGTGGGTTTTGGGCACTTGGTCTCTAAAAGGTTCGCCATCACTGGTATAGGGTCTCCTGCTGGAGGAGGAGGGGGTTGGACTCAAAGACCCCCAAGATCTCTTCCAACTGTACTATTTTGCATTCTGAACAAAACTGCTGCCAATTTTCAAACATCTGACCTGCTGCCATTGTTCATGTTCTTGTTGCCATGAGTTCTTCTCCAGCCTGTCTTGCTCCACATACAATATACATTTCTATGATACAAATGGTCAACATTACTAGACCATTGGTGTCAAATTGGTGAGATCAGTGGCGAAAGGAGTCTAACTGTAGGACTGAAATGCAGCTGGGCGGTCCTCAGGTTTAGAAATAACAGAATATGCCATGAGCTAGATTTAAACTAAATGTTAGCATCTCTTGGCATATGCTGTCCGGAAGCACTCCTTTTACTTTCAGTCAGTTTCTGCTAATAGAGGTACAACAATTGAGAGCTCATAAGCTCTGGCCCTCCGTTTCTGCAAAATTAATTGTAATTACAAAGACTGATGGGTTCACCACTTGCTATTCTTACCTGTTTTTAAAAAAAAAAGGGGGGGGGGGAAGAACCTGAAATGAATATTTTTTCCCTCCAGTGTAACTGATCATTTTAATTTCCCCAGCTTTGTCTGTAATAAAAATTGATGTTAAAGGATGCCTGAGGCACTGTAATGAGAAAATGAAATTAGTTTTTCAGTTGGCTGATCAAAAGCATTTTATGTGTGATAATAAACAGTTTATTTTACTCTTTTTTTGCTGGTGACATAATAAATGACAAAATGTTTCCCTGAAATACATATTGTCCATTTTGGTTAAAAGAAATTAAATACTGATGTGTTGCATTTTGGAAGAGTTTAATATTTTCAGCATGAAAAAAAAAAAAGACTTAAACGGTTCCCAAATTATTCTTTATCCCAGTGATGGCGAACCTTTTAGAGTCCGAGTGCCCAAACTGCAACCCAAAACCCACTTATGCATCATCAAGTGCCGGGTGGGTGTGGCCCATTGGGTGGGTGTGGTCCATTGGGTGGGCGTGGCTACGGTGGTAATGGCAGACTGGGTGGGACTAAAAACTTCAATCAATCAATTCCAACTTTGCAAGATCTTTTTTTTCCTGCGAGAAGTTGAAACTGACTGATTGAACCTTTTTTTTTTTTTTTGCACATGGCAGCAGAGGCCTAAAGCGAAAAGGTTTTATAAAACCCAGCTGAAGGCCTAGGACTGGGGCGACGGCGTGCGTGCCCACAGAGAGGGCTCTGCATGCCGCCTCTGGCACTCATGCCATAGGTTCACCACCACTGTTCTATCCTCTTTGAATGTATTTTTATTCATGCCTATTTCTTTTTCTGCTGTCATTTTATTTTTTAAGGTCCCTTTCTGGCTGCTGACATCCAGTCTGTTAAAGACCCACACAGCCAACAGGATAGTTTATATTTAGAATATTCATCAGGAAGATAGATTTTATGCCTGTTGCTTCTGCTCCAGAAGCAACAAAATTAGTTTGCAAGTCTAATATTATCTTTATTAACAATAATATTAGAAGGACAAATATAATTGAAAACCATGGTGATCCACTTCATGCTTCTGTAGGTTTGCACATCATTTTTATTTATCTGCTCAAGCAGCATTTAAATGGTGCACTAAGTACTCATACACAAATGGGTTGACATAGTAGTTAAAACTGTGTTATAATGAAGCACTAGGGGTGACATGATATCAGGGTTCCAGTATCTCAGGGGCTGCCCCAAAGAAGAGGGAGTCAAGCTATTCTCCAAGGTGCCTGAAGGCAGGACAAGAAGCAACAGATGGAAACTAATCAAGGAGAGAAGCAACCTAGAACTAAGGAGAAAATTCCTGACAGTTAGAACAATTAATCAGCGGAACAACCTGCCTCCAGAAGCGGTGAATGCTCCAACACTGGAAGTTTTAAAGAAGAGACTGGACAGCCATTTGTCTGAAATTGTATAGGGTTTCCTGCCTGAGCAGGGGGTTAGACTCGATGACCTCCAAGGTCCCTTCCAACTCTTCTCTTCTCTTCTCTTCTCTTCTCTTCTCTTCTCTTCTCTTCTCTTCTCTTCTCTTCTCTTCTCTTCTCTTCTCTTCTCTTCTCTTCTCTTCTCTTCTCTTCTCTTCTCCTCTACTCTACTCTACTCTACTCTACTCTACTCTACTCTACTCTACTCTACTCTACTCTACTCTACTCTACTCTACTCTACTCTACTCTACTCTACTCTGTCCCGTCCCATCCCATCCCATTCCATCCCATCCCATCCCATAAAGTTGATGGTTCTCACAAGTAAGGTCACCTAGGTCCTGGGGTGGAGAAACTTTAGACCTCTAAATGTTACTGATGATCATCCTCAACATCCTTCCTGGCTTATGCAAGACATTTTCATTGGCTTGCCTGCACCCCATGTGAAAATAAATTCCAAAGAACTGCAACTAGTAGGAACTTTGGAATACAGTTAGCAGTCCTCAACTTACAATTAATTCATTTAGCAACCATTTATATTTGGCCTTATATTCTACAACACATAACAGAATAAACAGAGTTGGAAGAGACCTTGGAGGTCTTCTAGTCCAACCTCTTGCTTGAGCAGGAAACCCTATACCATAAATTCTAGTCTCAATTGCAGTCATAAGTTGAGGACTACCTGTAGAGCATAATTTTCCCCTATATGGTGTTTTCCACATGCATTGGGCTGCAGTACCCATCATCCACAACCAGACCGGATAGATCTGAAAAACAACCCTCATGAAATTCCCCAAGAAATTTAACTCCTGGGAGACGATGAGTACAACAGTTGTTAATGTTTGCCTTTCTTTGCTAAGGGACTAAAGCCATTACATTTTTCAATAATCTAAGAATTAAATGTGTAAGATATAAAGCACAGTCAATTAAATGATAGCAAAGGTACTGTAGCTAACTTGATTAAATTGGTGTGTTATTAAGATTATGCATGCAACACCCAGAGAATAAGAGCGTAAAATTTAAGTACGATTGCTCAGCCACATCATTTTTTTTAAAAAAATCTCCCTTGATTCTTAAGATCTCATTATTAGAAAATAACCATAATGTCTGCCAACATATTCATTTAACAAAAAAAATGCGGTTTAAAACTGTCATTAGAGTGCATTAAGGAGACCAAACTTTCCATTATTCTAATCAGTTTTCTTTAAATGTTATGTAGCATATTTAAAAGAAGTCAGGGATTCGTAGACTAATATATTGTATGAAGGTTCTATTTAATGTCAGAAATTATTTCTCTTGGAACTCCTGGTCTTTGCCTATGGGATATGTGATGAGAAAAATCTCTCCAGAAATTAATGTGTAATTAGATTAAGCAGAATGATAAATCTGGTGGGGATAGGTGAAAGGATTGCAAGATGACACGGGAGGATTCCTCCCCCACCCATTTGTGATTAATTGAATCTTTGGCTCTTTCGGTCATTTTTGTCCTGATATATATCTTAGAATCCAGGGATGGATTCAGATGAAGACATGGCTACTTTAAAGAGTTGCAGACAAGGTGTTTCAATCACAGTCTCTCATGGTCCAAAGCATCTTTTCTGGAGTCAAATGTAGCAACTGTTAGAAAAGAGCAGGCACAGCTAGGGGATGGAGTTAAACATGCCATCAGCTTAGAATCCTTACATTGCCATAAAGGATCCAAGTAAGAAGATCTCCAAGGTCCCTTCCTACCCTATGATTCTACGTATGCTTCTATGCTTCTGTGATTCCGTGATTCTATGATTCTGTGATTTTATGATTCTGTGATTCTATGGTTCTATGATTCATCTCCCCTTGAATTCCTTATCTATCCCCAATTTATTGTTGACCATTAATTGACCAGATTCTTGTGTGCAGGCTTGAATAAATCTTCTGTGCTAACGTATGATCCTGATCCTTTGTGCCCGACACTAAAAGGAATCAGATAAAATGGAATAAAAGCAAATAAAATTCCACAGCCTTTTTTGCAATCAGTTTGTAGAATAAATGCATTAATGGTGGCAACGCTAACTATCTTTATACAGTAATTTGTTTATAAAAAATAAATCAAATCAAATGAAAATAGCAACAATACATACCAAAAGATTCAAATAATAATAATAATAATAATAATAAAGGTTTTATTAGATAATTTTTTGCCCCTGTTTAAAAAAACTGCAAGAGTGAAGTTCTCTGGAGCAGGAAATGGGATGTTATAGCGGAAAGGGATATTTCCTTAATTGAAAGAATACATTTGATTATAGTCCTTTGACTGGATCGTCAAGCAGATAACACAACAACTGCACAAAAGGTTGGTGAAAAAGAAAAACAAGGTATGCAGGTGCACTTGTAAAAAAAACAAAAAAACAGCCCCAGCTCCAGAGATAACTATTACACATCAACTGTTGAGTTGCTAAGGGATTTGTATCAACATACTTAATTGCCACTATTTATTTCTGGCAGCAAAGGGGAAGAAAAAAAAAAAACCTCTCCAAGCAAGCCCAATAATTATCTGAAAGCAGAGCCGTAGGGCCACTGATGTGACAGGATTCTTTCCAAAAAGCAAAACTGGATGTGTAAGTAAAAAATAATAAGAATGATTGATTATATGTCTTCAAGCCGTGGTTGACTCTTAACAATCGGATGGATAGATTTAATCAAGTCAAAGGATAGTCATCAAGAAATTGATGGCGAGAAATTAGAAGAGCAGAGTCAGAATGCTATAATAGTCAACGGAAGAAAGACTTAAGACGGAATCTATTAAATTTGGGGGACCGTCATCGAAAAGGGGATGAGCTTACATGGTCCATAATGAGGTACAGTAAGAATTGTGCTTTAGCAACATCCGAAAGCTCAGAATGCAAATCCTCTCAAAAAGGCTTCCTATTGACTATATGCCTGAGCTGACTTAATGTAGCATTGCAAATAAATAATCTTCAAGGCTGTTTCAAACTCTACCGTTCTATGCTTGCTTCAGAGAAAGATTCCTAAAGTATTATCGTAAATTGTGCTGTCTATCGATGCAGTGGGTTGAACTCAAGAAAAAAAAAACTTCCATTGCTATGTGGTGATTTAAATCCAAGCTTATTTTTTTCTTTCCAGGTTCAAATCTTGATCCAAAACCTGTTGCAGTTCTCTCCATCTGATAAAGGTCCCTTCATAGCTTATCTCTCTTTCTCCCCATCCATATTTTTTCTCTCTTTCTCTCTCTCATCTCTCTCTCTCAATCATCTAATCTGTCGCCCATCCCCATCTTATCTTTCTCTAATCTTTCTTTCTTTCTTTCTTTCTTTCTTTCTTTCTTTCTTTCTTTCTTTCTTTCTTTCTTTCTTTCATTTCTCTCTCTCTTTCTCTCAATCATCTAATCTCCATATCCCTCTCTATTTATTGAATCTACTTTGCTCTGCTCTATCTATCATCTATTCATCTATCTATCTATCTATCTATCTATC
Source organism: Bothrops alternatus (assembly GCA_034064705.1). Classification (NCBI taxonomy): domain Eukaryota; kingdom Metazoa; phylum Chordata; class Lepidosauria; order Squamata; family Viperidae; genus Bothrops; species Bothrops alternatus. The sequence goes on from JARGCV010000065.1 coordinate 886,954, forward strand.
TATCTATCTATCTATCTATCTATCCATCCATCATTATCTATCTGTCTGTCTGTCTGTCCATACATTTATTCATCCATCCATCCATCCATCCATCTATCTATCTATCTATCTATCTATCTATCTATCTATCTATCTATCTATCTATCTATCTATCTATCTATCTATCTATCTATCTATCTATCTATCTATTTACCTACCTACCTACCTACCTACCCATCCATCCATCCATCCATCATCATTATCTGTCTGTCTGTCTGGCTGAATGTCTGTCCGTCCATTTATTCATCCATCCATCCATCATTATCTATCTATCTATCTATCTATCTATCTATCTATCTATCTATCTATCTATCTATCTATCTATCTATCTATCTATCTATCTATCTATCTATCATCTATTTTCTCTCTCTCTCTCAATCATCTATCCATCTATCTGAAGGTCACCTAAGTTTGTTTGTTGTTTGTTTGTTTGTTTATTTATTTAATATATCATGTTTATAAACTGACCATCTTCATCCAAGAGCGACTCTGGGCAGTGTACAAATAGACATCAAATCATAAAATCTTCACATAAATATAACTTCCAGTACATGTCACAATGATGCCTTCTGCATCACAAGGTTGTCAAAGAAATGATGCAGATCACATAATTGGCATTATTTGTGCAATGACACCATGAAGCATGTGATGTCCTATGCAATGTCTCCTGTCCCTCTCCCCCTGACTGATGCCCATGTTATGTACCCAGGGATGGCGTCTAATTAAATCTATAATTTATCATCACACAGAAGAAGATTTAATAACAGCGGTAATATATTGCCACATTCAGCAGTTCAGTAATAGATTTGTTTGGTGCACTGTTATTATAAACAAATGCCGCAATCTATTTATTCAAAGTTATGATACAGATTCTTCCTTCGCGCTTCCCATGGCCTTTAAACCATTTCAAATGAACTACATTAACGTAATCTAATTCTGATGCTGAACATAACATTTCCGTTTGAATTATCCCGAATCTCTGATCCATTTTATTATTCAGAAAGCACTTCACATGTTTATGATAATGGCAAACTTCACTCTGTTGTTTAAATCCCATTTCAGTTGGATTTTTTTTTTAAAAAATATGTATATTACTTTACCTTTGTTAAAAAAGAAAACTGAAGCATGTCTGGTAGTAAAATACAAATAAAGAATGCTCAGGGCTTGCTAAGCTCTTGAACAAAGCAAACAATTCGAGATTTTTAAAATGGCATTAGCAAATAACAAAGAAAAGAGTTGACATTTACAGTTGGTGAAATTTTATGTTTTAAGAGAGAGATGAATGAAATAGAATGGAAACTGTGTATCATGAAACCCTCAGTACGAAAGTCAGAAGCACCTTGGGGGGGGGGAATGATCTGCTCCTTGCTTCTGGAGGTTTACGTTATTTTACTAGTGCCTTAATTTTCTTAAAGTGTGGGAGGAAACCCCTTTGCCAAGGGGCAAAACCTATCGATGTTTTATTCTACAGAAGCCCCTTTACACTTTGAACAGCAGATAAATTCTTTGTAAAGAGATGGTCCTAGGTTCTCTATTAGAAAGACTGAGAGAAATGATCCCCATTGGTCTTAGTAGGTAGCTGCTGGGTCAAAGTATATACTAGTCCTTGACTTACAACAGTTTGCTTAATGACTGCTCAAAGTTACAACGGCACTGGAAAAAGTGACTTATCCCCATTTTTCACACTTATTGCAGCCTCCTCGCGGTCACATGATGAAAATTCAGAGGCTTGGCAACTGACTCATACTCATGACGGTTGCAGTGTCCCAGGGGCTCACGTGAATGCCCTTTGGCAAACTTCTGACAAGTCAATGGAGAAGGCAGATTTACTTAACAGCCCCCAAATAATCCACAGAGTAGAGAATTTTATTTTTATTTTATTTTATTTTATTCGGATTTGTATACCGCTCCTCTCCGAAGACTCGGAGCGGCTCACAACATATATATAAAACAATTTAATCTAAATCCGAACAAAAAACATTAAAAATAAAACCCCACACATACTCATCAGTCACACCACAATCAACAATCATCCCCAGGCCTGCCGGCAGAGGTAGGTTTTTAAATTCTTTCGGAAGGCCGGGAGAGTCAGAGAAACGCGGACTTCAGGAGGCAGTTGGTTCCAGAGGGTGGGCGCCACAACAGAGAAAGCCCTCCCCCTAGGGCCCTCCAGACGACATTGTTTCGCTGACGGGACCCGGAGGAGGCCGACCCTGTGCGCTCTCACCGGTCGTAGAGAAGTATGTGGCAGAAGGCGGTCCCGTAAGTATCCTGGTCCCATTCCATGAAGGGCTTTATAGGTAATAACCAACACCTTGAATTGGGCTCGGAGACCAATAGGCAACCAATGCAGCATGCGGAGAGTTGGTGAAATGTGGGCACAACGAGGAAGGCCCACAACTGCTCGCGCAGCTGCATTTTGCACTAATTGTAGTCTCCGAACACTCTTCAAGGGTAGCCCCATGTTACTGACCCTACTGGGAACATTTACAGAACAGGTGGGGTGGGATGGTCAAAAAAAAAAGCAGGAGACTTTTGTCAAGGTATATAAGAGGGCAGAGTGTCGATGGAGACTCTTAGTCATCCAGGTCACAGTTATCCCAAAGATGCTTTTTTTTTTTCAAGAGGCAACTGGACTTTTTTGTTTTTCTTTGAAGACGTTTCGCTTACCATCCAAGAAGCTTCCCCAGCTTCTTTAAGAAGCTTCGTGGAGGAGAAGCGAAAGGCCTTCAAAGAAAAACAAAAAAACTCCAGTTGCCCCCTGGGGGAAAAAAAAGTATCTTTGGGATAAGAGCGCAGAGCTTCTATTGACAACACAGGTTGCTTTGGACTTTCAAGCACAACTGAGCCCCAAATTTCCATTGCTAAGCAAGGCAGCTGCGGAGGGCGTTGCCCCCCATTTTACGAGCTTCCTTGGCCACAGTTGTTCAGCAAACCCGGTTTCCCCCCATTGACTTTGCTTATCGGAAGGCAGCTGGGAAGGATACAAATGGCAGTCACGTGATTCCCCCGGGATCACGGCAACCATCATAAACCAACATGCCAGTTCCCAAGTGCTCAAATCTTGATCATGTCACTGCAGAGTTGCTGCGATGGTTATACGTGAAAAAAAAAATCCTTGCGACTGTTGTAGCAGCCTCATAGTCACGTGATCCAAATTTAAATGCTTGGTAATTGACTCACATTTATCATGGTTACAGCGTCCTAGGGTTCCTGTGATTCCCTTTTGTGACCTTCTGCCAAGGTAAGTCAATGGGGGGGAAAGCCAGGTTTGTTTCACCATAGTCTGGCTAATTTAACAACTAGAGGGATTTATTTATCAACTCTGGCAAGGAACGTCGTAAAACGGGGCAAGGTTCACTTAGCAAATGTTTCACCTAGCGACAGAAATGTTGGGCTCAATTGTGGTCATAAGTCAAGGACTTATCCATGAACTAGATGCAGACTTAATGACGTCAGCTGATGTCCACGTAGATGCTTGATCATGCAGGTCATGGTTGTCCCAAAGGTGCTTTTCTGAAACAACGATGCATACCGCACTAGTTGTCAGCATTGCATGGGTTCAAGGGCAGACCCACGTGGAGTGGGTTGCAATAGTCCAACAGAGATCTATCCAAGGCTGTGAGGTGACTCTCCCGATCCAGCAATTTGAAAAGGCTACATCACCCTGCCAACAAAAGTGCGTATAGTCAAGGCCATGGTTTTCCCAGTTGCAATGTATGGCTGTGAAAATTGGACCATAAGAAAGGCTTGAGCGCCAAAGAATGGAGGCCTTTGAACTATGGTGCTGGAGAAAACTCCTGCGAGTCCCCTGGACTGCAAGGCGATCAAACTGGTCGGTCCTAGAGGAGATCAACCCCGACTGCTCTTTAGAAGGCCAGTTCCTGAAGTTGAAACTCAAGTACTTTGGCCACCTAATGAGAAGGAAGGACTCCCTGGAAAAGAGCCTAATGCTGGGAAAGATGGAGGGCAAGAGAAGAAGGGGACAACAGAGAATGAGGTGGCTGGATGGAGTCACTGAAGCAGTAGGCGTGAACTTAAATGGACTCAAGAAGATGGTAGAGGACAGGAAGGCCTGGAGGAACATTGTCCATGGGGTCGCGATGGATCGGACACAACTTTGCCATAAAAGGCTGGTTAATATCCGAAGCTGGCAATCTCAGACCCCCAAATACAATCAAAGCAAATTGCTCTGAGCCTTTGCCACTCCAGCAATTGCCTGTCCCCCCTCCCCCAACTATCCCCTTTTCCTTCCGAGCAAGGCTATTAAAAAACAGCCAAAGAACTGTGTTTCATTTGGACACTTTCATTTGGAGAAAGCCTCTTTAATATTTATACAAAGCTCATGTGTAGTTTATGCACCTGTCAACATGCTAAATTATATGATAGTGATTGCAAAATGAGCTATTTATCAGAGGAAAGCATGTGAGGCAGCAGGCTGGGGGAAGGACGGATAAAGGCAGGAGAGAGGTTGGCTTCCCCAACCCATCGACGGAACATTGGATCCACGTTGCAGTAAATGCGTAAGAAATTGCTAAACGTGCTGCTCTTTGGGGGGAGGGGAGACCATATATAGGTCATTCTCGACTTTAAACAATTCGTTTAGTGACTGTTCAAAGTTAAACCGGCAATGAAACAAGTGACTTATGAATGTGTTTCACACTTACGACTGTTGGAGTAACCCCATGGTCATGGGAAGGAAGGAAGAAAGGAAGGAGAGAGAGAGATAGAAAGAAAGATAGATGGAGATGGATGGATGGATGGATAGATGGATGGATGGATGGATGGATGGATGGATGAATGGATGGATGGATGGATGGATGAATGAATGAATGGATGGATGGATGGATGGATGAATGGATGGATGGATGGATGGATGAATGGATGGATGGATGGATGGATGGATGGATGGATGATGGATGGATGGATGGATGGATGGATGGATGATGGATGGATGGATGGATGAATGGATGGATGGATGGATAGATGGATGGATGGATGGTGGGGAGAAGAAGGAAGGAAGGAAGATATAAATTAACCTATTAACTCCCTAATTAAATGAGGATTTGAATCCAGCTTTTCTACACCCATAAGGGTTTTATTTCTCTGGTATACCTTACAGACCTCAGAATTCATTGTTTACAAAAATGTCCTTCCTCAAAAGAAGTAAAAGAAAAATTATACTGGACTTAATAGTTCATCTTATTCAACCATGTCAGATACTCTTTTAACAGGGTCATGAATTTCAAAACTGCTTCCCAAGAGACTGCTGAATTAAAATGTATTAGGCTAATTTATAGGTAGTTTTACAGTGGCAGCCTTATTCTCCTTACTTAAATGACACTGCTAGCATTCTGAGAGCAGGCAAGCACACACACACACACGCACACATACGTTTGTTTTGATTCTTCTTCTCATTGAGTAATGAATTACCACACTCCTGATATATCTATGCTAAAAATGTAAGGCAATGCATGTATAATTATGTCCTGATGGGAATGTGAATTATAACTCCTTGTGATACTTTCTCCTATGATTTACTCGAATATAAATAACTATGATTTATTCCTGTTTCATCTACGGCTCTAGCAGTGATGTATCATAAGAGCGGATCATGGTAATTATAAAATCAGAGCACTCACTGGTAGGTTTTATGATGGTTTTTTTTAATACTCTTTCATACACTAATTCTATTGTACCTCCTTCTCTGAGATGATTGTGAGCTAAATGTCTTCATTTTTATTCTTTAGAGCAGGGGCCTTCAAACTTGGCCCTTTTGTGGCTTGTGGACTTCAACTCCCAGAATTCCTCAGCCAGCGTGCTCCCCCCATTGACTTTGCTGGTCAGATAGGTCGCAAAAGGGGGGGTCACATGACCCTGGGACATCACAACCATCATAAGTACATGCCAGTTGCCAAACATCCAAATTTTATTCACATGATTATGGAGGATGCTGCCACGGACATAAGTGTGAAAAGAGGTCACTTTTTTCAGCATTCGGCAGTAAACAAATGGTTGTAAATTGAGGACTACTTGTGTTGCACTGATCTGTTCTGGAGAGGGCTCCAAATAGGCCTTTTAAGGAATGGATTTTTACAGAAGAAGTAGAACTCTTGAGCTACAAATATATGCAGATACAAAGAAACAGTAGCCTAGTAGTTTGTTTCAGGTCATTCTGTGAAACGGGACCCTGTTGACCTCTTGGAATCTATTCCCTCCTCTTCTCAGTGACCTGGTTTAAATGTGCATATCTTGGTCAATAAGTAGATCAGTGTTTCTCATTGAATGACAACTTTAGATGTGAACATTTAGGACCCCAAAAACTTAACTATCAAGCAAGGGTCTCCAAACTTGACAACTTTAAGATTTGTGGACTTCAATTCCCAGAATTCCCCAGCCAGCCATGCTAGCTGGGGAATTCTGGGGGTTGAAGTCCACAGGTTGCCAATACTGGACACACCATGCAAGCTGGAGCATTCTGGGAGTTGAAGTCCGCCCATCATAAAGTTGGCCAGGTTGAGAAACACTGAAATAGATGATGCTCTTGTGCTATGAGTTTCATCCTGGAATCACTGGATCCCTCTTTCATGCATTCCTTCATGGGTCAAATAATGACTTTCATTAAATAAACAATTTCAGCTCCTAAAACATCAACTGGCGGTCAAACTCCACAGCAGGTGGGGGAAATCTTAAGAGTTTCTTGACATATTTATTTATTTATTTATTTAATTAAACTTATATGCCGCCCTTCTCCTAGGACTCAGGGCGGCTCACAAAACAATACAATAAAACTATACAATAAAATTTATCACATTCATACAGCAAACAAGCACAATCAACTCGCAATCTTGCAGTCCTCTTCATTGTCCAAAAAATGAGGAACAGAATTAACAGATGGGCCACTAAAATTTCTGATTGATAGAACAGATAAAAGAATTTACAAATTAATCCAGATTAAAGTTTCTTGTTCTTTTTGTTACTGTCAAGGGTTTCATTTATTTTGCTCCGCACAAAATTCTGGTTTAATGCACATATAAGGTTGTTGATATTGTGTATTTTTAATTAAATAATTGAACGACTGCCAGATGAATAATTCCCAACCTCTTGAGATGTATTTTAGAAACAAACCTTAATGAACCTTAGAATTTAGGGGAAGTAAATTAATCACAAACGAGAGCAGGGGTGTGAGAAGAGATCTTTTCCCCCTAAAACAAAAAGAATAGAAAAGGGGAAGCATTTATATCCTGTACGATGCAAATGCTTCTGTCTCGCTGCTGAATAAATAACTCCTTGAGTAATAATTTGTTTGCCTGCTGTTAATTAGAAGCATAATTAATTTTCGTAAATGATAAATAATGGGGCACAAAATCCCATTCCCAGTGGATGAAATGGCAATAATGTTAAACAAGCAAGTAAGGTGTTCGATGCTGCCTACTTAAAATGGATTGTGATGTGTGTTTACTCCCTTCTGATGGAGCCTTACATTAATGAAAATTATGAAATTGCAGCTGAAGTTAATAATTTATTGACAAAAATGTGAGACTTCATTAATTATCACGGCCCCTCCCCCTTTTCTCTTTCTGGCTTGGCACATAGGGAGCCTGAATCTCTATGTTTATCACTGCTTCAAATAAACAGTAGCATAAGTAGATTATTCCCAGCAGAAAGATTTACCCTGTGCCCTAATCTCCGAGCAATCATTCGTGGATCTAAATGAGCAGTTACTTAAGCCACAAAGAAGGGGATGATAATTAGCCAAGGAACGCTAGGTGAAAGTATTTAATTTTCCCCCAAATAATATTTTTTTCTGCATAGATCTGTTTTTTTTTTTTTTAGTTCTACCTACCTGTAGTTCTCTTTGTGTGGTTCTGAGGAGCTGAAATGTGTCAGAGACCTCACGGGAATAATTTATCCCAGACACCAACCCTTAAGAAGGATTTGCAAGAAAACTTTTGAAAAACTTCCAAGGTCTGGCTCTGAGCTGGAGGACATAAGTTGTTATAATTAATACTTTCTGATTTTTTTTCCCATTCACCAGGATGCAAAACCTGCCTCAGAGAAGAAATATTTATAGAAGAAAATATTTGTAGCTCAGAGTTGGCGTTCTCTGAACGTGGTTGTTTTCTTGCAGACATTTCATTACCCAGCTAGGGAACATCATCAGGGCAGGAATGTGTGAGGAGTATGCCCTGCAAGTGTTGTTGGTGGAGAGTTTTCTCCTTGGTAGTTCTTTCAAGGAACTATTAAGGAGAAAACCAAACCTAGAGCAACACTGTAAGGGAAAGATACTGTATATAAACAGGGAACAAACCCCCACTCTTTTGCACTAATGATGTTACTTAGTTGTGAAATGAAGTCTCTGCAAGGAAACATCCAAGCTCAGAGCTACTGCATATAAACAGGGAGCAACTCACACACACTCACACTGATGATGTTGCTTAGTTGGGAAATGAAATGTCTACAAGAAAACAATCAAGCTCAGAGAGCACCAAGGAGCCCACAATCCCCCTCTTCTTCCTCTCCACAAACTCTGCTCCCTTCTAGCATGCTGATGTTACCTAGTTGGGCAATGAAATGTCTGCAAGAAAACCACCAAGTTCAGACAGCACCGAGGACCTCACAGAAGAGATATTGCCTCCAGATTCTCCCCTTTCTCCTTCATTATATTTATTTACCCAAACCTGTTTTGAACCTACAAATCGGGTTGTTCTCCACTTCCAGCCCAGTCTCTTGCTTCGGAAAGAGCAGTGGTGAGATCTTGCAGCTTGTTTCTGCGTTCTCTGTAAGCGTGCAACTTTTACTGGGTAAATAAGCACCTTCCAAGTTGACGGACTTCAGAGGATCTCCCACCATCACAGTCACACTTTCCATTTTTGTGGATTCTCTTAACATTTCTTCTCTGCTGGATACTTCTAATTGGCTAGGAGGATGGTTTCCTTTCCTCTCTCTTTTGAAAATAATTTGGATTCCAGCCAAGCGATATGCAGTAGATAACTTTTGCTTCAATGCATTGATGCTGACAAGAAAACTTCATTATCTCGGAAAGATCTCAATATATTTCAGAGGCCTTCTTATCAGAAGCAGAACATCCAGATTCAGCCACAGTTTCATTCCACGCAGTATAAACCTTGTGAACTCTCAATCTTCCTCCTTCCATTATGTATTCAAGATGGACAGTGTGTAATATTCATATGTTATGTATTTGTAGGGGTGTAGATCTATACGTATGTTGTATATAGTACGTTTAGGTGTGTCTCATGTATGTGTTCACTTTGAGAGTGGGCAACTAAATTTCATTTTTGATGTGTGCCGTTGTGCCCACAGTAAAAAATGACAATAAAGGTTGTCTTGTCTTGTCTTGTCTTGTCTTGTCTTGTCTTGTCTTGTCTTGTCTTGTCTTGTCTTGTCTTGTCTTGCTTTGCCTTATCCTATCCTATCCCATTCCATTCCATCCCATCCCATCCAATCCCACCTCACCTCACCTCACCTCATCGTCTCACCTCACCCCATCTCATCTCATCTCATCTCATCTCATCTCATCTCATCTCATCTCATCTCATCTCATCTCATCTCATCTTATCTTATCTTATCTTATCTTATCTTATGCATAGTTGGATAAAGGTTATCAAGAGAGGTAATAACAATGGGTTGTCCTACAAACTTGCTTTAGGACCATCTTATGGTTACTCTTGGTGGGGAGTATGAGGGTGGGTGGCAGGAATGCCAAACATTGAAAGGATAGAAGAGAAGGGGATAAATTTTTGGGGAAAGGAGGATGAATTAGGGGGTTAAGTATTTTAAACCTGAGATCTATCAGATCTGCCAGTGATCTCAATGCAAAGAGGACATGGAGATGTCCCAACTATGTCCATCTCAATGTGATCCCCAGAAGAAACTTAGTTTAAGCAATATGTCGATAAAGATTCTCAGTCATTCAGGCAAAGGTGCCTGAAGATTGAATCATGGCAAACGGATTAATTTTTCTTAGTTGTGACGTTTCACTGCTCATCCAAGCAGCTTCATCAGTCAGGGCAATTCAGTCAGGCAGATAGTCACTGGGATGTACCAATTCCTGCCACACCAACCTCAGGGGATTCCTCCCCCCAAAATGCTCTGTGATATGTCAACGAATGTTGCATATTCTTTAAGCAAGAATTACATTTCCGGATCTTTCAAGGTAAACTATGTAATGAGTAAGCAAAATTTAAGGATCATTGTTTAACGGCTTCAAGTCTTCCATATTCCCATAAAATAGAAGCAGATTCACGCAATAATTCATTCTGTCTAGAGTTCTAAAGCTTGTGTAGAAAGGATGAGAAGATCTTCTAACTTCTTTGATATATTGGACCTTAATAGCCTACATGGCCAATGGTCATGAATGACTGGAGTTTTGTTTTGTTTTTTTATTGAAGGGACAAGTTTTCTGAAACACAAGTTTCCCCCAACCTTTTGGTCACTAGGGGACTGGTTATTTTCCACGGACCAAGAGGAGAGTAATTTTGTACGCTACTTTCGCTTGCTTGCATGGCTCAGTTCTAACAGACTATGGACCAGGCTCAGGGGTTGGGGAGCCCTGTTCTAGAGCATCTTAACTTTATTTGGCTTGTTTGGGATATTGAAGGAAAAAAACTCTCAAGCATGTCACTGCTAAGGTATTCATATATATATAAAAAAATCTATGTACTTTTCACTAATGCTGGCCTTTCAATTAGGGCAGCGGTTCTCAACCTATGGGTCGCGACCCCATTTGGGGTCGAATGACCGTTTCCCGGGGGTCGCCGGACACCGCAGTCTGCCATTTTTTTGGCCGTTGTGCGCGCGCTGCGCATGCGCGGTTCAGGCCGTTTTGCCGCGCATGCGCAATTCGGCCCATCGTGTCGCACATGTGCAGTTTGGGTCGTCACGCACACATCGCGCATGCGCGATTCGCCCCGTCGCGTTGCGCATGTGCAGTTCGGGTCGTCGCGCGCGCGCCCGCATGCACAATTTGTCCCGTCACGCCGCGCATGCGCGGTTTGGGTTGTCGCGCTGCGCATGCACGGTTCGGGCCATCACGCCGCACATGCGCGGTTCGGCCTGTTGTGTGTGCGTCACGCATGCACGATTCGGCCCGTCGCGTTGCGCATGTGCAGTTCGGGTCGTTGCGCGCATGCCGTGCATGCGTGGTTTGGCCCGTTGCGCCGCGCATGTGCGGTTTGGGTCATCGCGCTGCACATGCACGGTTCGGGCCGTCACGGCGCACATGCACGGTTCGGCCCGTTGCGCGTGCGTCGCGCATGCACGGTTCGGGCTGTCGCGTCGCGCATACGCTGTTTGGCCCGTTGGGCTGTCGCGCTGCGCATGCGCGGTTTGGGCTGTCGCGCCGCGCATGTGCGGTTCGGACCGTCACGCCACGCACACACGGCACGGGTCGGGGTCACGCCATGCGGGCGCGGCGCAGGTGGGGTCTCGACCTGAAAAAGGTTGAGAACCACTGAATTAGGGAATATAATTCAGGATCGAGAAAAGCAGTTTTTGCTATTGTTTGCCCCAAACCATACAAGTCACAATAAGAACAGACTTTCCATTATTGTCAAAGGCAAGGACACCCTGCCCTAAAGGCGGTTCATTTCCATAACAACTTTCAGACACTTATAATAAATGTTTTGCTTGCTTTCATGCAAACATTTGATTTCAGACAATGAAATGTGTTTGTGGAGAGGCAGTAAAACCACTTTTCTCCCAGCTCAAAACATGATGCTCACACTGACTTTCCTAGAGATGGCAAGTTTGTTTTAGATGCAGGGAAGGCTATCCAGTCTGAGCTGACGCAAATGCAGACGCTCACTTGATAGCAGCAAAGAGATACAGTAAACTCTGAAATTTTCCCACCGTGTAATGGTCCTCTGGAATTTTGCAGCTCAGAGCCAATTGTTTGCAAAGGAAATCTAAGCAGCAAAAGACAGCGTGGGTGAGTGTCTACACTGCGTTTCTACTTCTGTGGCTAAACTGATGAAGCTTCTTGGATGAGAAGTGATATGTCTTCCAGGAAAAACAAAGAAAATCCAGAGGCTTTTTCAAAAAGCATCTGTGAAACAGCCATGACCCAGATGACTGAGAATTTCCATGGGCATTCTGTGGCTAAAGCAATTCTGAAGCCCTTCCAGGTTGAATATCCACAGTTCCATGAGCACCAACAATTCATAAAGATCATGATGATGATGATGGTAGTAGTAGTAGTAGTAGTAGTAGCAGTAGTAGTAGTAGTAGTAGTAGTAATAATAATAATAATAATAGACCTTGGAGGTCATCTAGTCCAACCCCCTGCTCAGGCAGAAAACCCTATACCATTTCAGACAAATGGCTGTCCAGTCTCTTCTTAAAAACCTCCAGTGTTGGAGAATTCACTGCTTCTGGAGGCAGGTTGTTTCATTGGTTAATTGTTCTAACTGTCAGGAAGTTTCTCCTTAGTTCTAGGTTGCTTCTCTCCTTGATGAGTTTCCATCCATTGCTTCTTGTCCTGTCTTCAGGTGCTTTGGAGAATAGCTTGATTCCCTTTTCTTTGTGGCAGCCCCTGAGATATTGGAAGACTGCTATCATGTCCCCTCTCGTCCTTCTCTTCATTAAACTAGACATACCCAATTCCAGCATCCGTTCCTCATATATTTTAGTCTCCAGTCCCCTAATCATCTTTGTTGCTCTTCTCTGTACTCTTTCTAGAGTCTCAACATCTTTTTTACATCGTGGTGACCAAAACTGGATGCAGTATTCCAAGTGTGGCCTTACCAAGGCATTGTAAACTGGTATTAACATTTCACGTGAACTTGATTCTATCCCTCTGTTAATGCAGCCTAGGACTGTGTTGGCTTTTTTGGCAGCTGCAGCACACTGTTGTCTCAGTTGTTTGTGTGTTGCATGTTCCTTCCACTTTAAAAACCTCAGAATAGTGCCACAGGGCCTTCCAATTCATCATTAAATTTTATCCTGGCTCCATGTGTCCACGAATAGCAAGCAGTTTGTCTCAAAGGTGCTTTGAGTATATCAAGGATCCTTCAAAGTCTAGATAATCATAAATACAGTCTTGTGTAAGCCAAAACCTGGAGAGAAGCAAATATACACTTGGATGTGTTCAGATTTACTCCTGAACTCCTTGGAAGTAAGACTGGAGTTTGCAAGAACTATCATTATATACACATGGGAAAACGTGAGATGGAAAGTGATAGCCTGCTTCTCTTGTCTCTCATATCAGAATTGTATTTTTTCCTGCAGTTTTCATTTTTTTTTCTGTCGAAAAAGCAGAATCTTAAAAGAACAGGTAATAACTCATCTAACTGCAGTGATGCAGCCCCCAAGATGTTCTTGTGCTCCAGTTGACAGCTGCCAGTGTGTAAACAGGGGGAGATAGATCCCTGTTATCAGGAATGGGGGGGGGAGAAAGCACAAAGCAAACTTTATGAAACATTTAGCTGTTTGACAGAACAGCAGGGCTTGACCTTGGATCTGTAGAAATAGGAATTGATCCATTGGAGCAAATACAAAGCCAGCATTTTAGTACTAAATGTAAATTGTTAAGGCAGGGAGGGAGAGAAAGAAAGAAAGAAAGAAAGAAAGAAAGAAAGAAAGAAAGAAAGAAAAAAGAAAGAAGAGAGAGAGAGAAAGAAAAAAGAAAAAAGAAAAAAGAGAGAAAAAGAAAGAAAGAAAGAAAGAAGAAAGAAAGAAAGAAAGAAAGAAAGAAAGAAAAAAGAAAGAAAGAAAGAGAGAAAGAGAGAGAAAGAAAGAAAGAAAGAAAGAAAGAAAGAAAGAAAGAAAGAAAGAAAGAAAGAAAGAAAGAAAGAAAGAAAGAAAGAAAGAAAGAAAGAAAGAAAGAGGGGGAAGCCAGCATTGAATAACATCTGCCTTGTAATACTCCTTAATCAGCCCCGGTGAAAAATGAAAGTTTAAAGATCCAATGTAGTGGCTTCTAAGTGAAGGATAAACAAAGGATGAAAGAGTTTCCTTGCCTGGATTGTGACTGATGGCATGAAAAATGTCGAGGACCATCTGCCTCCAAATTTATCCAAGGGGCCATGAAGTATTCTAATCCAGCTGAATGGGATACGACTAGGGCAAAACCTGTGTAAGTTCTGGAAGGCTCATTATCAAGAGTTGTAAATAAAGAAGAAAGAGAGAGAGAAAGAAAGAGAGAGAGAGAGAGAATGGGGAAAGCAACTCCCTATCAACCACAGAACCACAGATTGTGGCCAGATTGCCCGAAGGCTTTGACATTCAGTCCCATTTCTCAAGTCTGACAAACTGTACAAAGTGGATTTTTATGGCTTTCAGCCATTTTGCATCCCAGCTGCTACCAGGGTGGGGGTGGGTGGGTGGGGGAGTGGGGTGAAATGGTGGTAGTGGCTGTTTTTCTTTTCTTTTTCTTTCAAAAAGAGCTTTCTCTCTCTCTCTCTTTCATTTTTGAGGGGGGGGGGTAGGTGACATTTCTGAACTTTCGAACTTCTCCATCCCCTTGGGTTGGAGTATGTGTTCGTAATGCACGTGTAAATGAATTTTTAAAGGAGGGTGGAAGGAAGGAGAAGGTTCTATAGGTTTTCTCAATTATCGAACCCAACTGATAAATGTATAATTTCTTCTTCAACAGTATGGATTCTTGACATAAATGTTTAGAAAACCACTGTTAGTGAAGTGACATTTCAGATGACCACACATGTAGAATGGTGGTTAAAGTGTTGGACTGGGGACCAAAGAAACTTGAGGTTCAAGTTTATCCTAAATAATGGAAGCTCAGTAAGAGCTTCTACATAAGGTTTAGTGCTAGACCTCCAAGGTCCCTTCCCACGCTATTGTTATTCTGTGTTCTATGCTCTAGGCTTTTGATGTAACAATCGTTCCGTTCAATGTTCTACACATAGCTACTGTATGTACCAGTTTTATCTCCTACCGGTAGAAGAAATGTATTAATGAGTAAATGAATTAATGCAGATTATTTATCCAAGAGCAAGTCCTGTTGAGTTCAGGAAGTTTCCTAACATGGAGAGAAGCATAATACAATCCAAGAAGGCTACGTAGAAGACCTATTGAATGCAATTTATTTTCCAGTTAAGCGTGTGTATAACAGGAGTAATTTCCCATCCAGGGGAATTACATACCCATGAAAACAAAGTAAAATATAAATGATCACGAAATAAAAGGCAGCAAAAGTGGACAAACAATTTAGGAACGTTCAAATGAAGAGGCATCGGAACAACTTAAATGACTGAAATGATTCTTCTTGCTTTGGCTCTACATTATCTTGTGAAGGGAGATCATGCCTCCTCTGAGAGTTGAACCAGGACTTCCTCTTTGTTTCTGAATAAATCCACTCCAGATTTTATCTTATAGTTCCAGGGGAAAAGAATCAACTTCCTCAACTAGTCGATCAACAGTCCTACCATGTTACCCTTATAAAAGCATCACCTGGCCTCAATTTGTCTCCATGTTTATCGACCAGCTGCATCAACCGTTTTCCGGGAACAGGCCAAATTTTTATAGTTTTATTGTTCTGTTGTATAAACATTAGCAACAATTTATATAGAACATGCATAACCAGGCACACCTGTTCAGCAGGGCTGGTTTCACAGTTGGTATTTGCAAACTGGTTAAAATTAAGAGAAACACACACACACACACACACACACACACACAAGCTTTGTTGGTCTTCCTTTTGAGAAGTTTTTGAAGGGTGAATCTAACCCGGAAAACAAAGGCAATCGGAAATGGGAATCTAAAGAGAAAAATAGAGAAGGAGATTGGAAATATTATCGGTTGCAAATAACCACTTGTGTAAAGTTCTTGTATAACCTGGAACAAAATGAAAGGAACCGTAAGGTAGTCTATCTTGGATGGGAAGAAAGCAGAGGTGTAGTTCTACATTTCAAAGTTTATTTTCCAAAGGCTGGCCTTCAGAAGTGATGGGTGCTCCATCTCTCTTTAAGAAGAGATTGGACAGCCAAGTGTGTGAAATGCTATAGGATCTCCTGCTTGAGCAGGAGGTTGGACTAGATGACCTCCAAGGTCCCTTCCAACTCTATCATTCGGTTACATTTCTATAATATGAATCATATCAACACAGGACTCTACATGCCTAAACTCCCAGGTTTAAAACCCTATCAAGTTTAAAACCCTTTGCTCAGCTCTACATCTTCACCTTTTCCTTCTCCAAAGAATGTTAAGAAGCACAAAATGATGCAGAAATAACCAATTGTTTCACTTGAATTCCACCTGACCTTCTGTGCATAACTTGTATCAAGATGTTTGCAAATCTCAATTGGAGTGTCGTGTTTTATTAAAATCCACATATATCTCAATGGTGGCATCTGTATGGCAAAACCAACATTCCATTATCTTGTAATATTGTTAATATCAGGGCAGGAGAGTTATTTCTGAGCCCGTTTCAGCCAGTTTCTTCTTTTTCGAGAGCGACAGTAATGGAGACACAGATAAGTCAAGAAAGCAGGAATGTTTTATTTTGCCTCACAATTATTTAAACAAATATTCTCCTGAAACCTGTTCACCAATATTCTGAGCTTTTTTACACCCAGGATGTGGTGGGTCTTGGTGGTTGTTCTTTTTTTATTTTTCTAAAAAAAAAAAAAATTACACAGAAAAGATATTTGAATTACTTTACAATTATTTGGGGATGCGTTTGAGATTTGAAAAGAAATTCTAATCTATTTTGGGGGGAAAAAGCCCCCTCCCCCAAAAATCCCCAGTAGCCTCTTTTACAGAAAGAATACACTTATGAAAGAAGGTAGAAACAATATTTTCAGCAACAAATTAGGAAGTTGTGTTTCCTCCGACCTTATAGGGCAGGGGTCTTCAAACTTGGCCCTTTTATGACTTGTGGAATTCAACTTCCTGAATTCCTCAGCCAGTGTGCTGAAGTCCACAAGCCATAAAAGGGCCAAGTTTGAAGACCCCTGTTGCAGGGGAAGTAGTGGCAGAATCTCGGAGCGGAGTTAAAAGAGGGATCAGCCCTAGAATCTCTACATAGTCACAAGTGAATTAAGTCCAACCTGCTGTTGACCCCTATTTAACTCTAAGGAGATGCTGACCATTAATTGAGAAGATTAGCAATAAATCAATTTAATTTTACTTCCACATATGGACCTGATCTTTCCCACCTGACAATCCTAAACAGGAGCACGGTGGCTTGTGTGCTTAGGGCGTTGAGTTGGAGGTTAGCATGCCTGCATTCAAGACTCGAGTGCTTCTGTGGGAGAGGATGAGCTACCGTCTTTTGCTCCAGCTCCTAATGGGGACATGAAAGGTGATGTCACCAACCAATCCTTTTAACCCAAAAGCACTTTGGTGCTTCTGACATGAATGCGGTTCGAGTCCTGGACTGGTAATCATTAGAATTATTAAAATAATGTTGGTATTTATAGGGTAACTGCTTCCCTAGTTTGAAACTCGATCCAAATTGTCTGACATCCAACAGGTTCTGTTCGCCACTTCCAAATGAATTGTTGAGGACAATAACGAACCGCTTCCCTCCACTCTCCAAGCAAAACCTCGCTTATATACCGAGAATTATATGTAGACTATTTTTAATGGCATGTTATAACAATACGAGGGGGGAAACCCACCCACCCCCAAAACCACATCATGTTGTGTAACAAAACAATATTAAGAAGCTCTTGGGATAATGAAAGGGCAACCACAAACAAAGGCCAAATTTATAAGAGAAACAACATTCCATTAAGCGCACATTTGGTTTTCCAAATGCTACCTTCAACTTGTGGCAAGATGAAACAAACTACTGTGTGAGCAACATGCCTCTACGAAAGTCAAACAGGAAAACTCGAGACTGTGTACCATATTTCATATTTTCACCACAGAGGCAGAGATTCAGAGCAAAGTTCAAAAGCCAGCTTTCCGTGGCTTTCAAGAACTATATTACAAGAAAAACACAATGTCCAAAGGTAATTTGCAGTGTTCTTCTTGTTCTTTGCACTTTAATAGCTTCAGTCTAGCTCTCATCACATAAGTAGGAAAGATGGGTCGCTCTGTGGTCTCTGTGAATTGGAAAATACAGTTTTTCATGACAAATGGTTCTCAACTTACCACAGTTCGTTTAGTGACTGTTCAGAGTTACAACAGCACTGAAAAATGGGACTTGTGAGCCTTTTTCAGAGTTATGTCATTCCCCACGGTCACGCGATCCAAGTTCAGACGCTTGGCCACTGATTCATACTTACGATGGTTGCAGCGTCCCGGGCGGAGTCATGTGACCCCTTTTTGTGACCTTTGACAAGCAAAGTCAATGGGGAAGCCAGATTCACTTAACAACCATGTTTCTTGCTTAACAACAGCAGTGATTCACTTAGCAAATGTGGCAAGGGAGGTCGTAAAAATGGGGCAAATCTCACTCGACAAGTGGGTCACTTAACAACAGAAATCTTTGGCTCAGTTTGGTCGTGAGTTGAGGACTACCTATACTTTAGTACCTTCAATTTAAAAGCTTCTTTCTCTTCAGACATTGTCTGATAGACCGCATCTTCTTGTAGGTCATACATGGATCACCTGTGATTTTAACTCTTTGAATTAAAGTCTGGGATATTTATTATTTATTTTTTACTTACTCAGTCCAATCTTGATAGGCTCTGTAAATTTATATGTGTATAGGAATATGTTCACAGTCATCATAATTACAATGGAATAAGAGCTTTTAGCCTGCCTTAAAAAAGCACAAATGTTAATAATAATAATAATAATAATAATAATAACAACAACAACAATAACAACAACAACAACAACAATAACAATAATAAAGTTGGAAGGGACCTTGGAGGTCATCAAGTCCAACCCCCTGCTCAGGCAGGTAACCCTATACCATTTCAGACAAATGGCTGTCCAGTCTCTTCTTAAAAACTTCCAGTGTTGGAGCATTCACCGCTTCTGGAGGCAGGTTATTCCACTGGTTAATTGTCCTCACTGTCAGGAAGTTTCTCCTTAGTTCTAAGTTGCTTCTCTCCTTGATTAGTTTCCATCCGTTGTTTCTTGTCCTGCCTTCAGGTGCGTTGGAGAATAGCTTGACTCCCTCTTCTTTGGGGCAGCCCCTGAGATATTGGAACACTGCTATCGTGTCCCCCCTCTTCCTTAGACTAGACATACCCAATTCCAGCAACCATTCCTTTTAAGTTTTAGCCTCCAGTCCCCTGATCATCGTTGTTTCTCTTCTCTGTACCCTTTCTAGAGTCTCAACATCTTTTTTATATCATGGTGACCAAAACTGGATGCAGTATTCCAAATGTGGCCTTACCAAGGCATTGTAAAGTGGTATTAATACTTCGCGTGATCTTGACTATATCACTCTGTTAATGCAGCCTAGCACTGTGTTGGCTTTTTTTGGCAGCTGCAGCACACTGCTGGCTCATATTTAGGTGATTGTCCACTAGGACTCCGAGGTCCCTCTCACAGTTACTACTATTGAGCAAGGTACCCCCTATACCAGGGGTAGGACACCCAAAACACTGAAAGAGCCACTTGGACCCGTTTCCCACCGAAAACAAAACACTGGGAGCCGCAAAACCCTTTTGATATCTAAAATGAAGATAACACTGCATATATTCTTTTTTACCATTATACACACACACACACACACACACACACACAAACCATAAAAGTAAAAAAGGGTATATGCAGTGTTATCTTCATTTTAGATGTCATAAGGGTCTCTCTCTCTCTCTCTCTCTCTCTCTCTCTTTTTTTTTACACACAGAGAGAGAGAGAGGGAGGGAGGGAGAGAGAGAGAGGGAGGGAGAGAGAGAGAGAGGGAGGGAGAGAGGGAGGGAGAGAGAGAGAGAGAGGGAGGGAGGGAGGGAGGGAGAGAGAAAGAAAAGCAGGGAAGCGCAAGTGCCTCTCTCTGTCTCTGTCTCTCTCTGCAAATGGCAGAGGAGGCTGGGAGCCCCAGAGGAAGGCTCAAAGAGCCACATGTGGCTCCGGAGCCGCAGGTTGCCGACATGTGCCCTATACTATACCTGTACATTTGGTTTTTCTTGCCTACATGTAGAACCTTACTTTTTTCACTATTGAATTTCATTTTGTTATATAGCGCCCAGTGTTCAAGTTGATTATTTTTAAAAGAGTGTTCCATTAATATTCGCTCATTGTTCAGTGTTACCTTCATGGCTGGAATAATATACTATATAATATAATAGATTCAGTTCAAAACGATAACAGGGTTTAATTAATACCTGACTTAGAGAGAAATTGAGCCTTATTTAAAAAGTTTGATTTTTTTTTTTAACCCTGAAGGCTTCAGCATTTACAATACGCAGGATTAAAATCCAGATTGTCATGGGGTTGAATAGATTTCGATGCATTGGAAAATTAAAGAGTTTGGAACATTCTTTGTTTGTTCCTAAACTCTGGGGTATTTTTACTTGTGTTGTGCAGCTTCTGGAAGATTCATCATCTTAGCTTAGCGGTTGTTGTTTTTGTTTTTTTATATAAAAAACACCTGTATCTTTCTGCTGAAATAAAAAAATATATGAACAGAATGCCCTCAGCACAAAGCTATAAACTACCTTACAGAATTTCTCTTGGCAAAAGTAAGATGAGACGTGGAGGTTGTGGTTTGTTGGGTTGTTGTTCTTTTTTATGAAGTCATTTTTGACATTGAGCTTTTGAAGTCCCTATCAAGTGGAGAGCAACTAGCTAGAAACCTCAGCCTAGAACTAAGGAGACATTTCCTGACAGCGAGAACCAATTAATCAGTGGAACAACCTGCCTCCAGAAGCGGTGAATGCTCCAACACTGGAAGTTTTTAAGAAGAGACTGGACAGCCATTTGTCTGAAATGGTATAGGGTTTCCTGCCTGGGCAGGGGGTTGGACCAGATGACCTCCAGGGTCCCTTCCAACTATTCTATTCTATTCTATTCTATTCTATTCTATTCTATTCTATTCTATTCTATTCTATTCTATTCTATTCTACTCTACTCTACTCTACTCTACTCTACTCTACCCTACCCTACCCTACCCTACCCTACCCTACCCTACCCTACCCTACTCTACTCTACTCTACTCTACTCTACTCTACTCTACTCTACTCTACTCTACTTACTCTCTTAAGGATCTAAGGAGAAATTTCCTGACGGTGGGAACAGTTAATCAGTGGAACGACTTGCCTCCAGATGTTGTGGATGCTCCATCACTGGAGCTTTTTAAGAAGAGATTGGATCACCCTTTGTCTGAAGTGGTATAGGGCTTGAGCCGAGGGTTGGATTAGAAGACCTCCAAGGTCCCTTCACACTCTATTATTCTGTTATTTAGATAAATGCCCTGTCAATCGTGGTAAGTAGAAATACTATTTTGCATTACTCAAACTGATCCTGTTATAGCAAGAGCAGTAAAAAGAAATGATATCTATTTTTGCTGGTTTGATACTTCTCAGAGACTTCCAATGGCATTTAGAAAGTTTAATAAATCAATAGTCTTCCAGTGTCAATCATCATCATCATCATCATCATCATTATTATTATTGATCATCTCACAGTCAGCCAGATGTTCAGACTGGATTTGGCATTTTTGTCTACCTATCGAGTCCTTCCCAAGGACCTGGGATAGACAGATGTGGATGTTTGATGGTATTGCAAATACCATCGCAGGATGGAAGCAGTTCCCAGTAAGGTTGCCTTTTGCAATTGACTAATGGCGAATTTGTCAATGCCAATGATGGTGTTCAAGTGGTGCTTCAGTTGTTTTGGGATTGCCCACAAGGCGCCTATTACTACTGGTACTACCCTTGCTTGCCTTTGCCACAGTCTTTCTATTTCTTCTTCTTCTTCTTCTTCTTCTTCTTCTTCTTCTTCTTCTTCTTCTTCTTCTTCTTCTTCTTCTTCTTCTTCTTCTTCTTATTATTATTATTATTATTATTATTATTATTATTATTATTATTATTATTATTATTATTATTATTATTATTATTATTATTATTATTAGTATTATTAGTATTAGTATGGAATGGTACAAACTAATAGAAGTGTCTAAGGAGGTTCTCAGTCATCCAGGTCATGGTTGTCTCAAAGGTGCTTTTTCACCTTGAAGATGTTTTGCTTCTCATCCAAGAAGCTTCCTCAGTTCTGATGGTTGAAAAAAAAAACCATATACACGTTGTGAGTGCACCATTGCTGGAGGATTTTCAAGAAAAGACTGACTAACTATTTGTGCTGAATGGTATAAGGACTCCTGTCTTAATGAAGGGGGTTGGACTAGGTCCCTTCCAGGCTTGTCGTTCTATGACGTATTGCTTTTTTTTTCTTTTTTTTTTCTTTTTTCTTTGTTTTGCTCATCACTATATCCCAAAGTATCTAATATCTAGGAATTGCAGGAAGATGCAATTTATGCCAAAGATGTTGGAAGTGGCATTTCTAAAGGATGCAGACTAGACTCCTGCAGAAATGACAAGACCTATTTGTCTACTCAACCATGTTTGTCTCACGATTAAAGAGGCTGCCTTCTAGGTTCAGAGTGATGAATTTTAACTTGCCCAGGGACTAGAAAATGTGTTCCTTATTGTCTCTGAGAATAGCTGTAGTTTTTCTTCACAGCTGATTGCTTATACCGCTGGACAAAAATTACATTTTTTTTTCACTTTAGCATTTGGTTCTGTTTCATTTTGCTTTGTGTTAATCCCCACCAGCTTTGTAATGTGTGTACACAATCTGTAATTGGGAATGAAGAAAGGTGATCAAAGCGATATGAAATCGTTGAAATGGATGCTGTTGTATATTATATTTCAATGTTTATCATGAAAATAGCAGGGAGCAAGTCATGCAGTGTTGGTTTTTTTTTTCCTATGATACTCTGGTATTGCCAGTCCAAATAATGTAAAATTACATTGGTATTTACAAAATGAGCTAAGTAAGCAGCAGCTGGTTTGAAGGCAGTTATTATTATTATTATTTTTTAGAAGAACTGTGTCCTCATAATTGTTATTAATCAGAATAGAGCTGGAAGGGACTTTGATGGTCTTCTAGTCCAACCTCCTGCTCAAGCAGGAGACACGATACCATTTCAGACAAATGATGGGACAGTCTCTTCTTAAAAACCTCCAGTAATGGAGCACTCACGGCTTCTGGAGGCAGGTTGTTCCACTGGTTAATTGTTCTAACTCTCAGGAAGTTTCTCCTTAGTTCTAGGTTGCTTCTCTCCTTGATTAGTTTCCATCCATGGCTTCTTGTTCTGCCTTCAGGTGCTTTGAAGAATAGCTTGACCCCATCTTCTTTGGGCAAATATTTCAGATAATTATCCATACTCTTGGTCCTATCTTACCAGCTTCTGTCTTGGTTTGCAATTTTTACCCTCCATATTGGAAAGATGAGAAATGTAGATTGTGAACTATCTGATGATGTTACCTAGTTTGAGTAATGAAACATCTGCAAGAAAACAAATGAGAGCACCAAGGATTCTTCCTCCTCCTCCTCCTCCTCCTCCTCCTCCTCCTCCTCACCACATACATCTCTTCTAGCACTGATGATGTTACCTAGTTGGGTAATGAAACGTCTGCAAGAAAACAAATGAGAGCACCAAGGATTCCTCCTCCTCCTCCTCCTCCTCCTCCTCCTCCCACTGAAGATGTTACCTAGTTTGGGTAGTGAAACGTCTGCAAGAAAACCTCCAAGCTCAGAGGGCACCAAGAACCCCCCCCCGTGAAATATCTGAAATATTTGCACATTTTATAAAGCACGTGCCATTATTCAAATATAATTTTTGGATCAAGTTATCTTTCCTTTTGAAGATTATCCTTCCAGGAGACACCACGAGCAAAAGCGTTGACATCTCAGCCTTGGAAAACATCTATGCATGTCTAGATGTTCCAGTGTGTGTTTAATTGGTAAGCCCAAACAACGTTTTAGAGTCAATTGACCTCAGTGATTAATTCATTTGGTGCATATTTTAATTGAGATTAATGGACATAATAGCTTCAGTTGTTCAGAACTTGACCACTTACAATACACTGTAATTTAGGAAACAGCCCACAGTGGCCCCTTTCTTTGTGAACAAACCCTGGTCTCCATCTTTGTCCCAAATGTGATTTGTTTCTGCATTTCCCCCCCCCCCTCTGTAAATAGTTGAAGAGTAAGCATATTTTTGAGAGCTTGTAAGGAGCATAAGATGCCAGTTGCATTTTAACGATATGGTGTATTATCTTTCCTACTGTAGCCAATTCTCTTTTAAATCATGGCAGTTTCTCCTTTAGCCTCCAGCTATAGAATTTTTTTTTTTTAAAGCCAAGAATGAACTTGGCTGCTTGCCAAATAGCGAGGCTGGGAGAAAGAGGGGTGCCATGATTTATTTATTTTTTTAAAGGTGATTTGGTTCACCAAAATGCTTGCAGTGAATCTTGGTGATTGAGGTTTTAGTAAGACATCTGCAAAACATTTTTTGTTCTCTTTTCCCCCCCTCTCCCTCTCTTCCCTCTCCCCACATCCCTCCCTTGGTGAATCTTCATGAGAAAAGCTTGCTTAATCATCCCCAGTATTCTTTGCATCAATCCAGCTATTTAACTTCACCCTGAGCATTTGCAGAATAAACAAGAGAATCTGCTATAGTCTGTGTCTGTGCGGGTTTTTTTTTTTCAAGTGGCAGGTGCTAAGTCTATATTCTATTCACTTCTGAGTTTAAAGCAACGGGTTTTTTTGCACTAATCTCAAGATAAACAGGAGACAGGTGATCCTCTGCAATGTGCTAACACAGTGTACTAATTTGATTTCTCCCCACAAAGGGTGGGGGTGGGGATCCCCTTTGTGTTAATTCAGATGCTTCCAGTGTGGTTGCAATAGTTTGCGCTTTTTCCCCTGGGGCTGCCAAGGAAGAGAGGAAGATTGCGGGGTTCTTTTTTATATATATATAATTTTTTTATTATTAGATATCCGTTTGTACATGTAAACAAAGAAAAAGTTCAAGTTAAAGCCATTCAACTTAATACAATCATTTTAAATTTGTAGACCTTCTTCACTCCGTATGTCCAAGTTTAACTATAAGCCAACTACATTTTACAAATTTTAAATTTCACTTCTTTTCAGATCAATCCATTGGACATCAAACAAACAAGTCATCTTATTAAAATTAATAATTTTCATGTCAATATACCCATCCCTTCAACAAGTACATTCTTAATCTATTTAATATATATCTTCCATTAATCGATAGATATATATTTGTACATGTAAACCAGGGGGAAATTCAAGTTAACTGCTATCCAACTTAATACAATCGATTTAAATTTGTAAACATTCTTCACTCCGTATGTCCAGATTTAACTATAAGCCAGATACATTTTCTTTGATTGGTGTTTCTCTTGTATATAGTCTATCCACTGTTTCCAGTCTATCATATATTGTTCATTTGAGCAATCCTTCAAGTATGCTGATATTTTAGCCATTTCTGCCAAATTTATTACTTTCAAAGTCCATTCTTCAATAGGATGCTCTCTGAGCTTGGTGGTTTTCTTGCAGATGTTTCATTACCCAAACTAGGTAACATCATCAGTGCTAGAAGGGATAGGGGTTTGCAAAGAGGAGGAGGAGGAGGAGGAGGAGGAGAAAGAGAAGGAGGAGGAGGAGGAGAAGGGGAGGAGGAGGAAGACTTTGGGGTCCTTGGTGCTCTCTGAACTTGGTTGTTTTCTTGGAGACGTTTCATTACCCACACTAAGTAACATCATCAGTGCTAGAAAGGAGTGAGGTTCTTGGAGTGGAGAGGAGGAGGAGGAGGAGGAGGAGGAGGAGGAGGAGGAGGAAGACTTTGGGGTCCTTGGTGCTTTCTGAACTTGTTTTCTTGGAGACGTTTCATTACTCAACATCATCAGTGCTAGAAAGAAGTGAGGTTCTTGGAGTGGAGAGGAGAAGGAGGAGGAGGAGGAGGAGGAAGAAGAAGACTTTGGGGTCCTTGGTGCTCTCTGAACTTGGTTGTTTTCTTGGAGACGTTTCATTACCCACACTAAGTAATATCATCAGTGCAACAGTCATGATGTTTCCAAGCCCTGCAAGAAAACAGGAGGCTCCATACCATTCTAGACAAATGGTTGTCTAATCTCTTTTCAAAAACCTCCAGTGGTTTCTCCCCTTTCTTCCTGTCTTTTTCACCCCACAAGAGTAATTCCCAGCTTTTCAAAGAGACTGTATGGGGTCCTTCTGCTTTGCTTTGTTCCTTTTCCCACTTCTTCTCTTCTCTGCTGGATGTCATCTGCACTCCAGCCCAACCTGCTTCGTAACTCATAATGGAACGTAGTATAAATAAATAATTATACATCGCAATGTCTGCAGGAGTACTTTTGTTTTAACCATTTTGAGGGAAAATATTTGATTTAAATCTGCTCTGGGAATTGTATTCCCTATCTTATTAAAATGTGCAGCCCTCTTCTTCTTCTCCTCCTCCTCCTCCTCCTTTTCCTCCTCCAATAGAACAAACTGTTAAATCTTTTTTTTAAATAATATGACCAGAAATTATCTCCAATTAAACGACAGCCCTGATAGAAGTCAACATTCTGTGGAATGTATTTGTGCAGCTTTCTTAAAGGCCGAAGAAAATTGAGGTATTTTATCCAAAATATATCATAAAAGTTAGAGATGTTTCCATTCCAATTAGCTCTCTCTAAACAGTTTACAGAGTCAGCTTATTGTCCCCCAAAATCTGGGTCCTCATTTTACCGACTGTGGAAGGAGTCAACCTTGAGCTGCTGAGGATCGAACTCCTGGCAGTAAGCATTGAGTTAGCCTGCAGGGTTGATAACTCTAGAGACCAGCAATTGGGATTCTGTTCTTAGTCTATGCCTGAAATTAATTCTTTTCCCACTCAATCTTGCTCGTATAATTTTTTTTCCCTTTAAACCATTTTCAAACTGATGACGAAGAAGCTCACTTGTTGGGGTTCCTCCCCTATTTGTTTTTGACAATTGACTTATCTGAGTATGCATCCTCTGTTTCTCCCCAATTAGCTTTTGACAATGCGGACAGGTTTATCTTAAAATGCATCTTGGATAGTGATTACACGGATGGTTGAAGTTTAGCCCCGCCTCTTGAATTAAAAGCTTAATTCAAAACAGGATTAAAACTAAAAAAAAAAAAACCCAGGATTCTGCGACAGCTTTCTATTTTGTGAAAGTTATTGCTTGCAAGCACTGTAAGAACACATCAAATAAAGGTTGCATGGGACCTTGCCAATCAACCACCATAATCTCATGCCTGTTGCAAGGATCCACCATTACAGCAACTCTGACAGATGGCTGCCTAGCTTCCATGTAAACACCTCCAATGAAAGCTACTCTATTACCTCCCTTGCTGAAAAGCTCTTCTTGTTAATGGTTGTCTTTACCTAGCCCAGATTTAGGGTTTGCTATGAAGCCAGCCGCCCAGATGATATAATGAGGTGACCTAAGGCTTCAAATGGGTGGAGGGCCTGCTATTTTTAAGTGTTTTCCTAGTTACATCTTGGCCTGACTATATTTATACTTCAGGACAAAGTAACTTGGTTGCTTTTTGAATTGCTATGATCTCTATGCTCCTATGAGTCTCTTTGTTGTCGGTTGTAGGACCAACATTTCTATTGCTACGCAAGGCAATAGTTGAATGAGTCAGGCTTGACTTTGTGACTTTTTGTTTTGCTACAGTTGTTAGGTAAATCACCGTTGTTGTTAAATGAATCACAGATTAAGCAAATTTGCCTCCCCCCTTTGTTGTTTGCATGCACATGAGAGCTTCTGCACCGGGGACAAATTACTTGTATGTCCAATCACACTTGACCAATAAAAAATTCTATTCTATTCCATTCCATTCCAGTCCATTCCATTCCAGTCTAGTCTAGTCTAGTCGATTCTGTTCTCTGTTATTCTATTCTATTCTATTCTATTCTATTCTATTCTATTCTATTCTATTCTATTCTATTCTATTCTATTCTATTCTATTCTATTCTGTTCTGTTCTGTTCTGTTCTGTTCTGTTCTGTTCTGTTCTGTTCTGTTCTGTTCTGTTCTGTTCCTATTCTATTCTAATTTCTATTCTATTCTACTCTACTCTACTCTACTCTACTCTACTCTACTCTACTCTATTCTATTCTATTCTATTCTATTCTATTCTATTCTATTCTATTCTATTCTATTCTATTCTATCCTACTCTATTCTATTCTATTCTAGTCTAGTCTAGTCTAGTCTAGTCTGTTCTGTTCTGTTCTCTGTTCTTCTATTCTATTCTATTCTATTCTATTCTATTCTATTCTATTCTATTCTATTCTATTCTATTCTATTCTATTCTATTCTATTCTATTCTATTCTATTCTATTCTGTTCTGTTCCTTAGCCATCTCTATTGCCCATCAGCCATATGCAAATGGTGATCATGGGACACTGCAACTGTCATAAATACATGTCACTTGCCAAGCACTCAGATTTTGATCACACGATGTGATCAAAATGCTGCAACGGTCATAAAAGTACGAGGATGAGTCATAAGTCATTTTTCCCAGTGCCACTGTAACTTTGAACAGTCACTAAATGAATGGTTGCAAGTCAAGGATGACCTGTGTTGGACTTTTATAACTCTGGAACCGACAGGAACTTTGGCTCTCTCAGTGTTTACCCTGCTTTTTATGCTATTCATTTATTCGTGCTGAAATAAATATGAGCAACTATTTTCCACATTTAATAAAGTCCATTTACTAGGACTGTTTTGTTTCCTCTCGAAAAAAAAAGCAGGCCATTATACCGATCGTAAAAAAGCTGGCTGGCAGGAGAGGAGATTCTTTTCATATTTATAAAAACAGAGCAAAATGCAACACCCCCCCCCCAAAATACACCCAAATGTGAGCACATGCCTTCTGCCAGGTGTCGTTCTGTATATAATACACACTCCAGACATATTTTCATATTTCTTTTGTTTATAGTTTCAATTCTACATCTACTTAGACTGTTTACCCTTTTACCTTAACTTGTATAACGTGAAAAGATGGATTGGATATCTGGTTGCCTTTTTTTTTAACCACCTTATCTCCGCTCTTTGTTTTCAAAGGTTTAATAAAACACACAAGACTTTGGGGCATAGGTTACTGGAGATAAAACTATCTTCTTTCTTTCCTACATTAGGCTCAAAAACTGACATTTCTGCTTCTGCCCACATCAGGGGTGTCTTCGGGCTATGATTAAAAAAAAGAAAGGAAAAAAACAACAACAAAAAACAAGATGGCTGTAATCATGTGATGGAAGCTTTTTAAACAAACGTATAAGACACACATGGCTACAAAATCGACAACTCAAAAGACCTCGTCTATGGAGATTCTCAGTCATCCAGGTCTTGATTGTCCCAAAGCTGCTTTTTCAAAAAGCAATTGTACTTTACTTTACTTTACTTTATTTTGACTTATATGCCGCCCTTCTCCTCAGACTCAGGGCGGCTCACAGCAAATAATACAAGTACAAAATATAAATTAGTTAAAATAATAATATACAATATAAAAAACAATAAAACTATACCCACTCATACAACATACAGTCCCAATCAAAGGCCCAGGGGCAGAGCGCAGCTCACAAGCCCCAAGCCTGTCTGCATAGATGTGTTTTAAAAACTTTGTTTTCCCTTGAAAACTTTGTTTTCCCTTGAAGATTTTTCATTTCTCATCCAAGAAGATTCTTCTGTTCACCTGAAGTGACACTTCTTGGACGAGTAGCGAAACATCTTCAAGGTGAAAAAAAGCACCTTTGGGACAAGGACCCCATCCATTGCTTCAGGAACTGAGTTGGATGGCACATATAACAGGTGGAGATATGGCTTTTTTGACCATTCCTTGCAGATAGCTTTGACTCAACTCCACCCAGTGTCCAACTTAAATTATAAATAACCATAAGAAAATTTATAAAGTTTTTTTTTAATGATCCTTGAACTGTCATTGTTTGGAGAGCAGACAAATACACGTCCATCTGGTCACACAAGTCCCCATTATTATTATTTTTTGTTCACCATTAATGCTACTTAAAGCAGAGTTGAATTCTCTTTGTTTCTAGGGCAGGTTGATTTTTCTCCATCTGGTGAGGACCACTTGATGGTTAACATGAAGCAAGGAACGGACCTGGGCAAATGCCCAAATAAGTGAAATAGATCTGCTCCACACCTCTCCATCTCTATCTTTTCTCCTTAAGTCTTGGTTTCCTTCCAGCTCCGCTTCTCCTCCTCCATCAGCAGAACATTAGGACGGGATGGGCAGTTTCTACTCAAGGGCTGAATTGTTCTCTTGAGTGGGGGGGCTTTTGACATTAAGCCAAGAACTGCAGGTGGCCCGGATTCTTAGGTTGCCCACCCCGTTTTTTAATTATAACAATTCTTTCCCAACTTGCATCCATAAATTAAGATATGGAAATTTTATGCAAATCCCCATTCCATCCCATGCTCATTCCTAGAGAAGCATCCCCTGGTTTTCTTCCTCTAAATAGTTGGACTCATTACGGAGGTGACCAGGTGTGCATGGAAATATTGACTCCTTCGACATATCTGGCTAATTGTCAAAGGTACCGAAAGAGGTTTGGCCATGTGCATCTGACAATTAAAAACGTGGATAAAGAGGTTTTATTGAATTTGAATGTGGGATCGGCACGACGTGTGTGTGTGTGTGTGTGTGTGTGTGTGTGTGTGTGTTTCTTCTCCTTTTGTTACAATTGCATATATTCATGCCCACTCTGCGACAATGTAAATCATCTGTAATGTCTTTTAATTAAGATTTGAACACCCGTGCTTATTGCTTGTTATTGTATTACATAAATTACACATTCTCACAATGCGCGGGCTCTGTATTTCATGCCGTTAAATGTATTAAACACTTTATAATACAAGTGTGGATTTATTTGGCCGCTCGGATATTCTCCCTCGGAGAACATGTGCGGAGCGGTTCCACCGGTGACACGTGGCGGGCTGCAATCCAGCTGCTTGAAGAAATGGATGCTTTGTTCCATGGTCTTCTACAGATGAAGATCATGACACATACATGCCTATTTCTTAAATGGTGGCCTCAAATAGTTTGTTGCATCTTCTTGTCCGCCATCTTTAGGCTTGACCTAATGCTACTTTTATGGTTTTGATTTTCAGTGGAAGGCAATGTTCCTACTAAGAATGTCTTGCACTGACCTTCTGCAGCTGAATGTTCTCCAGATGATTGAGCCCTGGTGGTGGACTGGTTAAAGAACAGTCTTGCAGGCCAACTCTGCTCACAGCCTGGAGTTTGATCCTGACCAGCTCAAAGTTGACTCAACCTTACATCCTTCTGAGGTTGGTAAAATGAGGACCCGGGATTGTGGGGCCAATATGCTGACATTGTAAACCTCCCAGAGTGCTGTAAAATACGGTGGGGCACTATATAAGTCCAAGTGCTGTTGCTATTGCTATTGAACATCAGTTCCTACAATTTTCACCCGGTATGGCTGAAAATTAATGATGGAAATTAATTTCACTGCACTAGGAGGATGTCTATATCGTAGAAAACTGCCTTAAATGATGTTTATAGAAGAATGTGGTTACTTGACATCCAGAGACCCCCAAGGTCTCTCAAAGCTTTATCACCATGGAAGTAAGTAAGTAAGTAAGTAAGTAAGTAAGTAAGTAAGTAAGTAAGTAAGTAAGTAAGTAATAATAATAATAATAAAGTTGGAAGGGATCTTGGAGGTCATTGAGTCCAACCCCCTGCTCAGGCAGGAACCCTACACCATTTCAGACAAATGGCTGTCCAGTCTCTTCTTAAAAACTTCCAGTGTTGGAGCATTCACCGCTTCTGGAGGCAGGTTGTTCCACTGGTTAATTGTTCTAATTGTCAGGAAGTTTGTCCTTAGTTCTAAGTTGCTTCTCTCCTTGATCAGTTTCCATCCGCTGCTTCTTGTCCTGCCTTCAGGCGCCTTGAAGAATAGCTTGACTCCCTCTTCTTTGTGGCAGCCCCTGAGATACTGGAACACTGCCATCATGTCCCCCCTCATCCTTCTCTTCCTTAAACTAGACCTACCCAATTCCAGCAACCGTTCCTTGTATGTTTTAGCCTCCAGTCCCCTGATCATCTTTGTTGCTCTTCTCTGTGCCTTTTATAAGGAAAAGGGTCAGGATCAACTTTAGCACTGAATCTATGGGCGAGAAGTGTTCATCATGGAGGAAGCTAGAACCCCACTCTCTTCTAGCACTGATAATGTTACCTAGTTGGGTCATGAAAGGATAACCATCAAGCTCAGAGAGCACCAAAGACCCCACAGTCCTCCTTTTCCTCCACTCCACAAATCTCAATTCCCTTCTAGCACTGATGATGTTACCTAGTTGGGTCATGAAATGCCTACAAGAAAGCCATCAAGCTCAGAGAGCACCAAGAGTCCCATAGTTCTCTTCCTCCTCTTCTCCACAAACCTCACTCCCTTCTAGCCCCTATGATGTTACTTAGTTTGGTAATGAAACATCTGCAAGAAAACAACCAAGCTCAGAGAGCACCAAGGACCTCTTATCTTCTGGGTTGTTTAGCATATTATATAAACTCAGCCATGGCAGTCTTACTATTATGATTCATAGCTTAGTATGTTGTGCAAATGTACCCAATTGTGCTTATGTCAGTAAACCATGACTTAAACATGGCTTAGCATAAAAGGTGATCTTTGGAATCTCCCTCTTTGTCACCACGGGTGACCTTTGCCACTTAGATCATAAGAAGTGTTTTCCTATACAACTTACTTGTGTTAAATGGAAGTCCCCAAAAGATGCCTCATTTATAGTTGGACACATTACACAAAGATTTCTCTGGGGTTCTGAAGTTGTCATGCTCAATAATTTGATAAGCATGTGAAATTTAATAAAGTCTAATTAACCCATGTAATATACAATGATCTACAAGTCCTGTTTGTATATCTCATGCTGATATACAGGAAATGTTGTGTCCTAATGCTTCAGCACTTAGCTGTGGTGAGTGCTAAATGTTGCTTTTAATTAAACAATAAAAAATGAAACATCCTTTATTGTATTGTTATAAATTTTGATGAGGTGCAACAATTTGATTCCTTTAAAAATTAATTGCCTAGGAGTGTGTTTAAGTAATATTGATTATTCTTGGTGCCTTGTGTTGATCAGCGATACTTAACTTGGCATTTAAAATATCTTTTTTCCATTATACATTTGTGATTCAAGAATAAAAGCACAGTACAAAACAAATAGGCACTTGAGTTCTAATAGCAATATGCAATAAATGTCAGGCGGCTGGAAATTATAGTTGCAATTTCATCAGAGTACATTTTGTTCCTCTATTATGCTTGCATGAATTTTGCTGCTGGCAAAATCTATTACAGATAACAGTTAAGAACCTTCCTAATCTACACAGATAGGCACAAGAAAGAAGGGGAAAATGAGAAAAAAAAAAGAATGCCAGAAAACTAAATATTAGAAAATGTAATGTGGCAGAAGGGGAAAGTGACACTTGCCAGAAATCATGTGGCTGAATTTCTAAGTGCAAATGGTAATTTCTTTAGTAT
This sequence comes from Bothrops alternatus, assembly GCA_034064705.1. Lineage (NCBI taxonomy): Eukaryota > Metazoa > Chordata > Lepidosauria > Squamata > Viperidae > Bothrops > Bothrops alternatus. Next base: position 920,477 of record JARGCV010000065.1, read on the forward strand.
CACTTCTGCAAAAGAGATGGTTTGGGCATGTTTGACCTTGTAGAGGGGACCTGACTGATCACAGAGTGCCTAGCATTATCCCTGTTTGTGTATTCTATTAAAAGAGATACTTATTTATCTCCTCGCCCTGACATCGTTATTTCTTTTGTTTAATGATTTCTACCTGGAAGAGCAATTACAAGGACAGTTGGCTGAAGAAGAGGCATTCTTGGCTGCCAGTGCAACTTCTTCTTAGCTGGATCTCCTTGACTGACATTGTCTATGATCTTTCCGGTGAGATCCAAACTCAGTCAACTATACAATTGTGGCCAACATTGTGGAAATCTTTTGGGGGAAAGTGCACATTTGAGGTTTGATGGCTAATAACACCACTTTTGGGGGGAGTAGTACCATAAAATTATATACCAACGGAAAGATAATTTAATCAAGAATGTAATGCAACAAAGTTTGTTCAATTCTCTGTACTGTATTCTGTGAAAAGTTATAGCCAAAAAACCAGAAAAAGGAAGCATAACTTGCTTAGGTTGATATCAGATAGCTTTCCTTCATCTGATTGTAGCCGATGAGCATGAGTGTTTAGAGAGCCAATCAGGTGTCATCTTGTTTTGGCCATGAGCCAATCAGATCACAGTAGGATTCAGTTCTTGATGTCATGTATTGAAGCTGAGAGGAGGACATGTGTCAGTGTGTTATGAGATCGCTATCAAGCTGGTTGGGTTTTTTGTGTTCTTTCATTTAGTGAGCTTGTAAAACGTAATAAAATTAAAGTCATGGTGCAAAGAGTTGACTGGTCACCCAGAAAGCAATGTAAAATAGTATTATTAAGTGAACAAGGCTACAGTTATAAAGAAATTAGAAAGAAAATGAGTGGAAACTTAACCAAAGGTGGCATTTCTACTGTATACTTTTCCCAAAAGGTTTCCACAATTTTGGCCACTCCTGTACGTAGAATAGATCCATTGGAACTAATGGAACATACACATCCATTGGTAGATGCCTTCCAATTGATAAAACAAGGAGAGCTGTGAGATCTCTAAAAGTCCCTGATGAGAAATTTCACGGAGCTTCTTTCCCTACATTAATTAATTACAGGTAGTCCTTGACTTACGACCACAATGGAGCCCAACATTTCTGTAACTAAGTGAAACATTAATTAAGTGAACATTTTCGCCCATTTTACGAATGCTTTCCACAGTTGTTCCATGATCACTGCAGTTGTTAAGTTAGTAACTTGATTGTTAAGTGAATCTTGGCTTCCGCGGTGACTTTGCTAGTCAGAAGATCGCAAAAGGGGATCATGTGATCTCAGGACATTGCAACCATCATAAATATGAACCAAGTGTCTGAATTTTGATCACACGACACCATGGGGGAGGCTGCAATGGTCGTAAGTGTGAAAAATGGTCATAAGCCACGTTTTTCGGTGCCGTGGTAACTTTAAATGGTCACTAAATGGTCACTAAATAAATAAATAAATAAATAAATAAATAAATAAATAAATAAATAAATAAATAAATAAATAAATGAACTGTTGTAAATTGAAGACTACCTGTATTGTATGCATTCGATATAAGCACCCAATTTGCCCAGCGGGTTTGGAAGCCCAGACACACGGAAGCGGCTTGTGTTTAGTGCGCACACATTGTACTTGTATACTTGTATTCCCACCTGACTCTAAATATGTAGAGATTGGGATGGACTCTGGACTCAGTTTTGATCCATCTCCTGACTTCCTCCTTCCGTTATGTAGTCAAGATGGACAGTGATGAATATTTATATGTTACTTATATGTAAGGCTGTAAGTCTATACATATGTTGTATATAGTATGTTTAAATGTGTGTTATGTCTGTGTATACTTTGAGAGCAAGCAACTAAACTTCATTTTTAATGCGTGCTGTTTGTGTCTACAGTAAAGTATGACAATAAAGGTTATCTAATCTAATCTAATCTAATCTAATCTAATCTAATCTAATTAAACAGAGATAACATATATGGCCATGTTTCCTAAATAGGAATATTGACACAAGCTCTGAACTGTGATGTCCTCTACTGAATAACACACTCTAAGCCCATTGATGGTGAACCTTTTAGAGACCGAGTGCCCAAACCGCAACCCAAAACCCACTTATTTATTGCAAAGTGCCAGGGCAGCATCACCATTGTGCCCCCCTCAGGAGGGTGGGTGGGTGTGATCCACTGGGTGGGCATGGCTGTGGTGGTCATGGCAGACTGAGTGGGTATGGCGTGGCCACCTTGATGTTGCTCGTGGGGGGATGCCTGTGGGGGCTGGGCAGGATTGGGGGAGATCCAGGGGGTCTCTGGTGGGTGGGGTGGTGGGCAGGAGGCTCGTCCTTTGGGGTGAGGCAGGGGGTAGGGCAGGGGTGCCATTGCTGCAGGGCAAGGCAAGGCAGGGGCAGCTGTTGCCTGACACCATCAGCCCCCACACACAGAGGCCAGCGAGCGCAGGGGGGGCGTGCTCTACCACTTCTACTCGAGCTTGCTAGCCAGCTGCTTCACCTCCTTTGTGCTGGGTGGGGCTGCCACTCCGGGTGCCAGTGACGGCCTAATGGACCTGCGTGAGTTGGCGGCGGCAGGTGTGCCCACAGAGAAAGCTCTGAGTGCCACCTCTGGCACGCGTGCCATAGGTTCACCATCACTGCTCTGGCCCCTAAGTGAGTTTGTTCAAGAAACGTTTGGTTGATGAGGGACTCGTAAAGGCCTTGGCTTTTTTGGGGGGGGGAACCCCTGTTTTTATACAACAATTGTTTCATCACTGAAGCTGGGGCTTTTCAAAGGTCACAAAGATGTTAATGGCAACCTTACTGTAAGTAGCAAAAGCGATGAAGACAGCCCTTGTCTTCTGCTGAGTATCCTCTACGAAGTAAGGGCCTTTCGTTTGAAACAACAACGTCAGGAATTCGTTCCTGGAACCAAGAAAGGCTGTTTGCTTTCCTCCTCGTTGCAGATAAAATAAATAAGGGGGGGGAAATAAACCAAGAAAAATGATCAAGAGATACGGAGCCTATGATGATGTCACTTCAGGACAGGTCCAGCTAAATCTCAGCTTCCCAGTGCAGATTGTTCAGAAGGACACACTGCTATGTCCAAAAATTCCAGAACAGGACAAAGCGTTAGGGTAAACATTATCTCATTGTTAACCTTGAAATAAACTTGTGAGATTGTGGTCTGGCTCATACATGAAGCATGACATTGGACAAATGTTTTCCAATGTTAAGACTGCAACTCCCAGATTCTGATCCCGGTGATTATGGAAGTCTGTTTTGGAAGGCCGGAGAGGACTGGAATATATAATGCAGAAATGTAAGATGCTTTGTACATTTTCCCACATACAGAGAAATACAGGTATCCTTGACTTACAAACACAATCAACATTTATGTTGCTAAGTGAGAGCATTGTTAAATGAGTTTAAACCTCACTTTATGACCTTTCTTGTTAGATGAATCACTGAAGATCTTAAGTTAATAACATCGTTGTTAAGTGAATCTGGTTTCCCCACTGACTTTGCTTGTCAGAAGGTCTCAGAAGGGGATCACATGACTCCTGGACACTGCAACAGTCATAGGTACATGTCAGTTGCCAAGCATCCAAACTTTGATCAGGTGACCAACGGTCGTAAGTGTGAAAAACATCTGGAAGCAAGCTATTCTCACTGTTTCAGGAAATTTCTCCTTACTTCTAGGTTGCTTCTCTCTTTGGTTATTTTCCATCCATTGCTTCTGGTCCTGCCTTCAGGTGCTTTAGAAAACAGGTTGACCCCATCTTCTTTGGGGCAGCCCCTGAGATATTGGAACACTGCTATCATATCTCCCCTAATCCTCCTTTTCATTAAACTAGACATCCCCAATTCATGCAACCATTTTTCATATGTTTTAGCCTCCAGTCACCTAATCCTCTTTGTTGCTCTTCTCTGCACTCTTTCTAGTCTCCTGTTGTGTATACTTTCTTAGGATTCTGCATATATTTAAATCCCAAGAAGAGACATCTGTAGACATCAATAAAAATCCCTGCTATTGGAATTTTCTGAGCTGAGCAATATAAAGATGCTGAACCAATAAAACAACTCTAGCACACTCTCAACTATCAAGCAAGGTGATAAATATTTACGAAAATAATTCTAAAGAAGCCCAAGAAGAAGGTTAAGGAAAGAGAAATCTCTTGACAGAATAGAAACCACTAGAAATCATAAGATCGTTTGGATTCAGCCTCTTGGATGGAGAATAGCCTCGGAGGTTAATAAGAACTAAACTCCTGGCAAGGTTAGGTTTTCAAATAAACAGATTTATGTAGGCATTATGTAAAAGGGCAGTTCTGTCTCAATGGCTTGGCCATTTGCAACGCAACAGCATTCTTTCCTTCTTCCCTGAAGTCAGTGTGACTACAATGAAGCACTTCGATGAAAGCAGCAATAAAGCTGACAGTTTTATTTAGGAAACAGAGCTCTATAAAAACTCACAAAACATTTGGGCTGAAATGCGACAGCACTCCCCGATGCCCCAATTAAAAACTTGAGAAAGTCAGAGAAGTGGCCTTATTAATTTATTAAAAAAAACCACAGAGAAAGAGAGGAAACAATGAAGAAAAAGAACACGAATAACATGTTTGTTTATTGTTGCTGCTGTTATTAAATTTGATTGCCACCCATCTCGGCGTGAGGCAACCCTGTTTTCATGTGTTCATTTGAGCCCCTTTCTACTTCAAGTTAACATTTGCACATGTTCTCCTGTGCATGTTACTTTTGTTCTTTTCTTTTTTTTTTTCTCTTGCAGATTAGGGATGGGGATTGACAGATTCTGGATCCCATGTGGCTTCAATGGATGTTATTGACATCTCAGTTCCCACCCAAAATCTAAATATTTGGCATGACTGAGACTTCTTTCTGATGTCTTCAAACTCAGGATGGTATTTGAAAATGGACAGATGCTGAATTGTTGGGGGTAAACAAGGGTTTCCCGGAGATCTTCAAAGATTGTAGTCAAAATGGTGCCTATCATACTAGAATCTCTTCTTTATATGCAATGGGGTGATAGCCGTGATCACATAGTTGCAGCCACCATCTTGACTCTTTTGACCATGCCCTGCAGACATCCTTGGTGCTCCTTAAACAGTTCCCAACTGAATTTTGATGTCGCTATACAGGTAATCCTTGACTTGTGACTTAGTGACTGTGCGAAGTTGCAACTTACCTGAAAAAGGGCTAAGTTGTAACTTCCAAAATCATGCTGACCATTAGTTATTAGATTAATGTCAGGTGCAAAGGATCAGGACCACATGTTAAGTTGCAGCACAGAAGATTTATTCAAGCCTATACACAAGAATCTAGTCCAGAGGTCTCCAACCTTTTGGGCCCCAGGGACCAGTTCCGTGGAGAGAGGTTTTTCCACGGATGGGGCTTTGCTTGTTTGTGCGGACTGGTTGTTGGCATGCCGCAGCCCGATACCAGTCCATGGAACAGGGGTTGGGGACCCCTGATCTAGTTGACTAATGGTCAGCACTAAACTGGCACTAAGTAAGGATTAACAGAATTCAAGAGGGGCTGGACTTGGATCTGTTGTGGCAATGCAAGAACTCTAAACTGATGACATATTTAACTCCACCCCCCAGCTCTGTCTGCTCTTCTCTTATATGTACAGGACTTGGAACCAGGTTATTTGAAGGACTGTCTTTTCCCAATCACATCTCCCTGCCCCACCAGAGTGGGGAAGCAGGTCCCCTCTCCTAAGAAGGTCCATCTAGTGGGACCAAGAAGAAAGATCTTCTCTGTGGTGGCTGCCTCCTTGTGGAACATCATTCCCACAGAGGTAAGATTGGATCCCTCTTTGACACTTTTTCACAAGGTCCTCAAGACATGGTTTTGCCAACAGGTCTGGGGACCCCAGAGTGGGATGATGCCCATCAAGTGGCTCATTTGATTGTTGTCACTAGGATTTGGGGGTTTATTGCTTTTTATTGTTTTTGTATTGGGTTTTATCCTTAAGCCACTCGGAGTCCCTGAGTTGGGCAACCTGTCCATATAACATTTTCTTCTGAAGCTGAAGCTCGAGTACTTTGGTCAGCAAATGAGAAGAGAGGACTCACTGGAAAAGACCCTAATGCAGTGGTTCTCAACCTTTTTAATGCCGCAACCCCCAACCGGTCGTAAGTCGAGGACTACCCAACCGGTCATAAGTCGAGGACTACCCAACTGGCCGTAAGTCGAGGACTACCCAACCGGTCGTAAGTCGAGGACTACCCAACTGGTTGTAAGTCAAGGACTATTTTCCTGCCCGGGAGCTGCCCCCTGCGCCAGCCGAGGCGTAGCTGGCAAGGGGCAGTGACGGTGCAGGGTGACCACCAGCTGGGCCACCAGCTGGCCCAGCCCAAGGGAGGTAAGGCACTGCCGGGCCCCACGCGCGCCAGCAACCCGCCCTGCCCCCGCCGGCCTCCCACCCCTGGCCCTCTTTTACTTACATTTTTAGTAGTTGCTCAGCAGGGAGGGGTGGAAACTTCCAGACAGCTCGCCTTCGCTGCAGACAACTTGCAGCACCGTTTGCAGACTGGGACTTTTGGCGGTCTCAGCAGGGCAGAGACAGCCTGGACAATTCCTATTGGCTTTTGAAAGCCAATAGAATTAGACTCTATTCAAGAGAGACTATTCTATTGGCTTTCAAAAGCCAATAGAATAAGAGGGAGTAGCACAGCTAAGGAAAAGGGGAAAAAATGGCGGACTGCGTTGTTTGGCAACCCCCGTGAAATGGTCGTTTGACCCCAAATGGGGTCGTGACCCACAGGTTGAGAACCGCTGCCCTAATGTTTGGAACGATTGAAGGCAAAAGAAGAAGGGGTCGGAAGAAGATAGTTAGATTCCCTCATCAACGCAATGAACATGAATTTGGGAAAACTACGGGAAATCGTGGAGGATGTGCTGGCATTCTGTGGGTCCATGGGGTCGCAAAGAATTGGATGCAACTTAGCAACTGAATAACAACAATATCTCAGGGCTTGCCCCAAAGAAGAGGGAGTCAAGCTATTCTCCAAACACCTGAAGGCAGGACAAGAAGCAATGGATGGAAACTGATCAAGGAGAGAAGCAACCTAGAACTAAGGAGAAACTTCCTGACAATGAGAACAATTAACCAGTGGAACAACCTGCCTCCAGAAGCAGTGAATGCTCCAACACTGGAAGTTTTAAAGAAGAGATTGGACAGCCATTTGTCTGAAATGGTACAAGGTTTCCTGCCTGAGCAGGGGTTGGACTAGATGACCTCCAAGATCCCTTCCAACTTTATTATTATTATTATTATTATTGTTGTTGTTATTATTGTTGTTGTTTTGTTGTTTTGTTGTTTGTTGTTGTTTTGTTATTAATAACAACAACAAATACATGTTCTTAAATTAATAAATAAATACCCATCTTTGGGGGAGAAAAATGCTTGCCTTTATCGATCCTTTGAAAGCACTGACCTAATTCCATTATTGTAGCCAACCGTTGAGTAGAACCTGGCTGGTCCCCTTGTAATGCCTTCAGCTGCTCTTTAAGATCCTGATGAAAGATGGATTTTCTCTGATGACAACATGATTGGCTCCTGACAGGCCTGGAGAATACTTGACAGCTCAAGCAAAAACATCTGGGGATAAAGGCATGCATTTTGTCAATGAGTGGAACCCCCTCCCCTTCTAGGGAGAAAGATGCCCCCCCTCTGAAAAACCTCAGGTCCACTCTCTCAACAGAATACTTTTCATCAGAAAGATCAAAGCCACTCTATCTGCAGTTTTCTTTTCTTTTTTCTTTTCTTTTCTTTTCCTTTCTTTAAAAAAGAGAGAGAACTCCTTCATCTATTCTGCTGATAAAACTTTCTGTCAATGGGCACAAAGCACGGTATCAACACGTTTCATTTTTGTCAATCACAATTTGGGCGTTGGTGCCAAACCGATCCTGTAACATTCCGACTCATTTTGTGGAAAGAACAAACCCAAATCAAAGCTTTGATTTAAAGAAGGGGTATTTGGGAGTGGGTGAGAATGGAGGAGGAGGAGGAGGAAGAGGAGGAGGAGGAGGAAAAAACTGGTGGGGTTGAAAGAATTATGGCCTATTTCTAGCCTGTGATTCCATTTATAAATAAATCTATTTTCCCCCCCTGCTGAATAGCGCACAATTCAGAGTATAGAGAATTAGCAAAATGAACGTATCCATATCTTGCTTATATAGTTATGCATAATTATTGTTGTTTTTTCCGTTTCTAAGGCTGCTCCATTACCAACAATTCTGGGTGGCTATATTTATGTACAGTACGTGTGTGTGTGTGTGTGTGTGTGTGTGTATCACTAACACATCTTCTTATCTCTGCTATTCAGTCTTATATCAGGCAAGCACAGCTCTCCAAAGGACACCGGTTTGACAAGACTCCTAGGTGCTGATAGACTGATAGTCTTTGTAATTTCATTGGTCATCATTAATTCATATCCGAAAACAAACCGAATGTCACAACAAGACTGATAAAATTTATTGCTTATTTGGCATTAACTAAGAAGCCACTGCAGCACAGAGTTAGAAGCAAAGTGGTCTGGATGTGGTTTCATTCAGGAAAATTGGGGGGAACAGTTCAACTGTAGATAGTCCTTGATGTCATGGTTCTGACAGATGAAACTCTTCAAAAAACTTTGAGGCATTGTTTACCTTAAAGAATCTTTATTAGAGAAACATATTGTCAGCTCTAACATAATCGAAGCCAAAAACTGAATTCCTTTCCCCTGAGTACATAGTCTCAGAGCACAGTTTCCTCCTCCAATTAACAGTCATAAACCACATTCGCCAATTAGTTTGAAATGCAGGCTTTCCTCCAGTTCTCCAGCCCGGCCAATTCTTATCATCTCTTATTTCAATAACCTTGGTTCACACACTAGGTCCAATATTGTTATGTCTAGCTAAATTCTCATGCACATTCCTCCCCCCAGCATCATCTAACTCTAACTCTAAGAGTAAAACATAAGAAGAAAATGGTTGCATCTCCAACTGTTGTCAAAGCAAAAACATCTGATGTTAGCAGTGTTGATACTTGACTTATGACTAAAATTGAGCCTAAAAGTTCTGTTGCTAAGTGAGACAGTATCTAAATGACTTTAGTTTCATTTTATGAACTTTCTTGGCACCGTTGCTAAGTGAACCCCTGCAGCTGTTAAGTTAGGAACATGGCTGTGAAGTAAATCTGGCTTCCCCATTGTCAGAAGGTTGTAAAAGGGGATTACATGAGCCCCGGGACACTCTAGAAGTAGGTTGGGGAGAAGATATGGGAGATTTCGTGTCTCCAAATTATTGGACTGCATCCAGTTTGGGTCACCACCATATAAAAAAGTCATTGAGACTCTGGAAAATGTACAGAGAAGAGCAACAAACATGACAAGAGGGCTAGAGGCTAAAACATACAAAGAACGGTTGCCGGAATTTGGTATGTCTAACCAACCTAGAACTAAGGAGAGATTTCCTGACAGTGAGAACAATCAACCAGTGGCACCGTTTGCCTTCAGAAATTGTGGATGCTCCATCACTGGAGGCTTTTCAGAAGAGACTGGACAGCCATTTGTCAGAAATGATATAGGGCAGTGATGGCGAACCTTTTGGAGACCAAGTGCCCAACCCCCCTGCCCCCCCACCGTCCCCGCCCCGCGGCCACCCACCGCCTCCATGGCCTGCCGCAGATCGCCCAGGTGGCCCAGCAGCACCACAGTGGCCACGGCATCATCTGCACGTGATGGGGCGTGAGGGCGGAGTCTCGTCTCTGCTGCCCGGCTGCCATGTCCTTGGCTGCGCTGTTCCGCATGGGCTGCACCCAGGGGCGACTCTCCTGCAGGGGGGCTGCTGGTGAGGAAGGGGCTGCAGGGGGAGGCAGGGCTGGGGCGATGGTTCACATGCCCAGAGAGAGGGCTCTGAGTGCCGCACCATTGATATAGGGTCTCTTTCTTGCTTTGTGAGTTGGACTAGAAGACCTCCTACCCCTTCTCACTTGGATGTTCTATATTCTATGTTCCTAATTTGTCTTTGTTTTTCTCTCCAAGCAGTTTCCCTAACACTACATTCGATAACTGATTTGAGGCTGTCTAAATATTCATTGGTGGGGGTCCTGTTAGTGTGTACTTGGGGAGGCGAAATGTTGTCTATCATATCACACAAATCATGCAGGCCATTATTTCTATTTACCGGTATCTCTTTTCAGTCCTGTACTCTGCAATTCCAACTGGGTAGTGATCTAATTGGATGGAGGGAGGGACGGGGGGGGGGGAGAGAAGAGGATAGAGTCCTGCTCATTCTTTAATGCTGCTGTTTAGTTTATTCTCTCTGCAAGATGTTGCATTTCCATCGCATTTGCCTGGTGAGATCTTGCAGCTTTATTTCTCTCTCTCTCTCTCTCTCCCCCGGCTGTTGCTAGGACAACAGCATCCATATGTGTACCGAAGCTGGTGCCAGCTGCTTCCATTAGCCTTCAGAAACTCTTAGTGAAATAATCAATAGAGAATGTATTGAATATGTTGGGTTTTTAAATTACCTCTACGGTGGAAGGCCATTTTATTTGCAGGGTGTGTTTGTGATCTAGGACAGGTTGGTTATTGATTTTGATTTCGGCTCCCTACTCTACTGATACCAAATTCAAGTGTTAAGTTGGTATGGCTGTGGAAGTCCAGCTTTTCTTTTGGAGAAAGAACAGTAAAAAAAAAATGCAACTTGATTAATCAAGGAGGGTTTTGTTTTTTGTTTTTTTTTACAGAAAGGCGATGCCAGATTAAGAATTCTCCAAAATGGGCATGGATTTGAAAACTCTTGAAAACACATCTATGCAGACAGGTTTGGGGCGTGTGAGCTGCGCTCTGCCCCTGGGCCTCTGATTGTGACTCTGTGTTGTATGAGTGAAATTGATTGCCTGGTTTTTAAACTGTGAATTGTAGTTTTAATTGATTTTATGTTATACTTGTATTTTTGTTGTGAGCCGCCCTGAGTCTTGGGAGAAGGGCGGCATATAAGTCTAATAAAATCAAATCAAATTTGCTATTGATGTGCCCGTAAAAAGAGGTGGACAATCAATTGGAGAAGATTTTTCATTATGAGATATAGGCAGCACATACATTTAATAAATAAATATTCCCTCCCCAATGTAAGAGAGAGTGTGTGTGTGTGTGTGTGTGTAAGTCAATCCTACCCAATGCAGATAGTCCTCTACTTATGACTACAATTGGGAACAGAACCTCCGTTTGCAAATGATGCTAAGTTGCTTCTGATTTGACAAGGCAGTCGTATAACTTGTCATCTGGTTCAATGTTTTTCTCTATTTCTTGATATTCTGCCTTGCTTAATCACCTCTTTTTTTAAACATAATATTCAAAGCCATGATCCCATATGACTGATCTAAGTAGCGTTTTCTGCCCAGTTGGTAACGATTTTTGTTTTTTCAGAGGGATGGGGCAGATCCCCGATGTTAGACTAGCAACTGTCTTTTCAGAAGGGGATAGAGAAGATTTCTCTTTTGGTTTGCAGATATTCAGAGCTACACGGTATTTCAGCCCAGTTATTTTGTTAGCTGGAACTTACAGATGGTGATCAGTTCATCCAGAGTTTTGAAAGTTCTTCACCGATTAGATGATTCATGTAGAACTTTGGGGATAGACAGCTTGTAGTCTTCAAGGCAACACTTCTAGAGTTCCTTTACTGCTTCCTAAGCTGGATAAACCTGGATAGGAATTGAATCCCATATGTTGCCCATTGGTGACATAGTCCCAAAGGTGCTTTTTCAAGAGGCAACTGGACTTTCTTGTTTTATTTGAAGATGTTTTGCTTCTTATCCAAAAAGCTTCTTCAGCTTCTTCTTCTTTTTCTTGGATTAGAAGCAAAATATCTTCAAAGAAAAACAAGAAAGTCTTGATAAAGTACCTTTGGGACAACCATGACCTGGATGATTGAGAATTTCCATGGACAATGGTGGCGTAGCTTATGTCAAGTGCTAGGGAAATCAGGAGATTAGGGCAGTTCAAATGAATGTAAAGATTTATTGCAAGCTTAAGGTCTCTACAAGAATCTGACCTACTAAGGTCAAAGGTAATGAGCAGAAGATAAGAGAGGTATTCAAAGTGGGCTGGACTTAGATCTCTTGAAAACATGCAGGGACTCAAAATGTATGACATGTTTGACCCCTCCCGCAGGGTCATCTCCTCGTCACCTCCTACAGCTTCCAATGAAAATCAAAAGAAGAAATTCATAGAAAGAGATGGATGAACTTGAAAAGAATTTTGTTTTTGTTTTGCTTTTCTAATATTTTTAAATGCTTTTAAAATTATTATATAATGGGTGACTGTTTTATTTTTACACTGTTTTGCTGAATTGTTGAATGGGTGCCCAGAATTACTTTCCGGGAGATAATGGCTATATTAATTTGATAAATAGAAGAAATGTCATCTCTCCCTACAGCCATTATGCTGTGGTCGTCTGAATACATGAGAGAATGTGGTGTGTGTGCCACAATACACACTCCTCAGATAGTAGCCCATGATGCTATATGAAATTATTGTGCAAAATAAGATAAATGGGTTAAAAATATATAATCGACTATGTTTTCCATGTGCATGTCTTATTATTAGATCTTTTTTGCACCAACTCAAGACTCTCTGTGATACTTTTTTTTTCTTGCAATTTTTGTGGTGAAATTGGATGACCCAGACTAGCTCAAAGAAATAAGATCCCCAATGAATTGCCTCCCTCTAGCAAAAATCTTGTTCGTTGATATGTCTACACCTTAACAGAGTTTAGAACATATGGCAAAACAGAATAATTAGATAAATAAATACCCCCATAGTCATGAATGGTCAAGAGAGGATCTTGTGCATATTTGGGAAATCTGCCCACTACTATAGAGGTCCTAGCACTTTGGGCACCAGGGACCGTTTCTGTGGAGAGAGGTTTTTTCCGCGGACCGGAGGGTGCATGGTTTTGTGTGCTGCCTGCATCCCATGGATGGGGCTTTGCTTGTTTGTGCTGCCTAGTTGCCGGGTACTGGTCCATGGACTGGGGTTTGGGGACCCCCTGCGCTACTACATCCTGTTCTAATCCAGCTACCAAAAACTGACAATCACCTTGTGTGATAGATTTGGCATGGCAGACCTAACCTCGGATAGATCTGTTGATGTTTCTTGGTTACCTATAAATTACAGCAAGCCCCATGTTGCCAAGAAATAATTTAGATTGTTAAGTTTGGCATAAACATGCCATTCTGCCAACGATCGCTCTACAGTGCTTTCATTCTTACGATTTGGCAGAGATTGCAGAAGTGTTGCTGTCCGTGACCATCTCATGGCTTGCAAATGAAAAGATTGCTTTGAGGGAGAATAGCTGTCATTACAGAGCTCCACAGGGTATCATATCCTACCCATTCTCTGCTCCTGTTGCAGTGTTTGTATCTGCCAATCACATTCCTCCATGCTGAAGGGAGATGCTCCATAGGGTATTTCCTGAGAGTGAGAACAATTAATCAGTGGAACGACTTGCCTCCAGAACTTGTGGGTGCTCCAAGTTGTGGAGATTTTTAAAAAGAGATTGGACAACTGTTTGTCTGAAACGGTATAGGGTTTCCTGATTGAGCAGGGGGTCAAACTAGAAGACCTCCAAGATCCCGTCCAACTCTTGTTATTCTGTTATTGTGCCCTATTCAATGTCTGCTACTGTTCCACTGTATGTATCTGCAAACCAGGTCCCCCTATGCGGAAGTGAGATTTTCCATGAAGTATTGTACCAAAACCACACTGGCTGACTTTGCCAATCATACCAGCTTAAAGTGCGGTTGGGGAGGATTGGATTAGTATGTCCTTGAATGTAACCACTATTTTTTCAAAGTTCATGCCCTAAGGAAATCAGAAAATCCAAGCAGTTCAAACGAGTAGAAAGATTTATTGCAAGCTTAAGCTCTCTACAAGAATATGAAGTACTAAGGTCAAAGCAAATTGGTGGTAGGTAAGAATCAATGGAATTCAAGGTGATCTGGACTTGTGGGTACAAAAGGATTCGAGACTGATGATGCATTTGACCCCTCCCTTGGACTCAGCCTGTCCATCTCCTACAACAACAAATTTCAATTCTATGAAGTGTAGCTATGAAGACCATATGAACAAACCCATAGAGAATATAGAATAAAATCCCAGTTTATCTCCGAGCATGTTAGGCTTTAGGTGTTTACTATCCATATGATGTTAGTCTCTTATTCCAGTTCTGTACTGAGATTAGCCACCTAGAAGTTGGAATGCATGCACTTAATTTTCTGTGCTTGCTTATTAGTTCTAGTTAACAAAGAGAAGCTTTGCATTTCTCCATCTTAATCCATAATGAGGGAATTAACAGAAAGGATTTTCTTTGTTGGGCTGTGGAATGCTTATTAAAAAATCTCACTGTGTTCCAGATAAAGTTAACGAATGTGACAGTAACACTGAAAAAAAAACCCTAAGCATAATGCTTTTGACCCAGATATGAAACTCTTCTTGATAAAATAATGACTATCACGTAAGAATAAGCAAAGGAGACTTACACATTGGAGCCATTTGTTTGATCCCTGGGTAGTATTTGGGCATTGACATGCCAGCTGGAAATCTGAATACAAATATCAGAATCAGAATAGAACTGGAAGGGACTTTGGAGATCCTCTAGTCCAGTTATCCCCTTTTACGACCTTCTGATATGAAAAGTCAACAGGGAAGGCACTTAGCGACTGTGTAACTAACTTAACAACTGCAGTGATTCACAAGTGTGGCAAGAACGGTTGTAAAAATTGGGCACAATTCGCTTAACAAATATCTCACTGAGCCACATAAATGTTGGCCTCAGTTACTAGAGGGGAAAATGGTTTCTTCTCTATGTTTCAAAAATAAAAACCCATCTCGTTCTCCATTTATTTCTTTTCCCTTTCAAAATCCTTGCACGGAACATATGGACACTAGTCATCTCCTGATACGCTTTGTAGCTAGTGACTCAAAGATCTGATTAGCACCAAATAATATAAAATGGTAAACAGATGGTCAGGTCCACAGAGAAAATGGAGAAAGATCCATAGACTTCTTTCAGTATTTTTCATTTCCACTTTTAATTTTACTCATAGAAGAAGGGAGCTAGTTTGCTTGCATAAAGAGTAAAAGCCTGCCTGCAGAAGCCTAGATGAAATACTACTTTGGGCAAAGAAATTATAGCTCCCCGAATCTTTGTTTTGTTTTCTCACCAGCCATCTGTTCCAGTGTACCTTATTTTCTTTTTATATATATATACTAGCTGTACCTGGCCACGCGTTGCTGTGGCTCAGTCTGGTTAAATGGAAAAGAAAGGAAAGAGAAAGCGCACATAGCGTGTGTTGCTTTTACGTCCAACAGATGGTGCTGTTTTTAGAAAAAAGCACGTTTTTTACCTGTCACAGGTGTGACATCTATATAATATAGGTATATAAAAACACGCGCGAATTCGAATGCAACGTTGTGTCAAAATTTCAAAGCAATCGGTGAAGAACTTTCGGAGATTTAAGGTTTTAAACAAACGAACATTTACATTTTTATTTATATAGATAAAATCATAGAATAAAATAAAATTTGCCCTTAGAAAATAAGCAATCATTAGCAAGTGAGATCTTTTCTTGGTCTCAGCATCATCAACACATTGATAAGAGCTTCGTATTTTGGTATTCAGTCAGAAATTCAGGCCAGTTTATAATGCAGCTGCAGGACCGAGCGATAAATCAATACTTGTATAGCGAGTTTCTATTTTTTCTCTCTCCACCTTTCAGTTTGTATTTCTTCAGCCTGATGTTGAGGGTGAAGATAGATTTACATTCTGTGTGTAGTGACGGCAGTTTTCATGCTTGTTACCTTCTCTGAAAAAGAAAATCTGGAGTTCAGAACTGTTTTCGTAGTTTCTGCCTTTCATCGTAGATCATTTTCGAATGAACTCAGAAGAGAAGGAAGGGTTGCCAACAGGAATATGACAATTGTTATCAAGAAATCACTGCTCTTTTCTGTGAAGGGAGATCGTATTTCTCTTCTACCCCATGGATTATGGAATAATACAGATTACCTCTTGAACACCATTTCATCTCTATTGTGGGAAGTAAACATGCTTTCCCCTCTGAAAATATGTTTTTCTAAGACTTAATTGAAATGTGGAAAGACAAGTGCTAGGCTACATTAACAGAAGGATAGAATCAAGACAACGTGAAGTGTTAATACCACTTTACAATGCCTTGGTAAGGCCACACTTGGAATACTGCATCCAGTTTTGGTCACCATGATGTAAAAAAAGATGTTGAGACTCTAGAAAGAGTACAGAGAAGAACAACAAAGATGATTAGGGGACTGGAGGATAAAACATCTGAAGAACGGTTGCTGGAATTGGGTATGTCTAGTCTAACGAAGAGAAGGACCAGGGGGTGAGATGATAGCAGTCTTCCAGTATCTCAGGGGCTGCCCCAAAGAAGAGGGAGTCAAGCTATTCTCCAAAGCGCCTGAAGGCAGGACAAGAAGCAAAGGATGGAAACTAACCAAGGAGAGAAGCAACCTAGAACTAAGGAGAAACTTCCTGACAGTTAGAACAATTTATCAGTGGAACAACCTGCCTCCAAGAAGTTGTGAATGCTTCAATGCTGGAAGTTTTTAAGAAGAGACTGGACCACCATTTGTCTGAAATGGTACGG
The DNA here is from genome assembly GCA_034064705.1 of Bothrops alternatus. NCBI lineage: Eukaryota > Metazoa > Chordata > Lepidosauria > Squamata > Viperidae > Bothrops > Bothrops alternatus. Next base: position 937,173 of record JARGCV010000065.1, read on the forward strand.
GGTTTCCTTCCTGAGCAGGGGGTTGGACTAGAAGACCTCCAAGGTCCCTTCCAACTCTATTCTATTCAAGGAGGCTACAGGACCCTAAGAACAATGACATGTTCACTATCCCCCTTGTCACGTCAAATTCTCAAGGTTGAAGAGCAAGACTGAGGATGGAGATGATCGAAAAATAAAAATTCACAGTAAATGCACTACATTAGGATAACATCTAGGTGCTGTTTGAAGATTTTTTGAAGGTATATCAGGGTGATTGGCCCAAAGTCACCCAGCTGGATTTCATGCCGAAGGCAGGACTAGAACTCACAGTCTCCTGGTGATTGGCCCAGCGTCACCTAGCTGGCTTTCATGCCTAAGGCAGGACTAGAACTCACAGCCTCCTGGTTTCTAAGCAGCACCTTCACTTCTACACCAAACTGGCTCTCAATTATTACAGATAAGGCAACCAAGTACATTTTCTAAATCAATAGATTGACCCCCTGCCCCCTTTAAGAGAGGCGGGCCTTTGGTTGTATGTTTGTGGCCACCATCTTGACTGCTTTTGACCACTCTGCTTTCCGGAGGAGACTCCTAGGTATCTCTCTCAAAATATTGAATTTTTAGCAATTTTCCATCAGTAGCCACCCTTCTACAAACTATTGTCCTTCCCTCCTGCCAAAGCTCTAAGAAATTCCTCAGACTCAAATGCCACAATTGCTCATAGCAGAGGATGGGATTTACATCTAAAGAAAAAGCTTACACAGACTTATTCGCTTAAAATAAGTGCGGCGATCCTCACATTTGCCCTGTAGATATACAGATATAAATGAAAAGTAAATTAATTGCACATGCACACCTCTGAGGGTGCTTTCAGGATTTCAGAGCTTCCGCATTATTTTTGCTACCATCAAATTGTTGTTTATTGACCACCCCGGGGGGCGGGGAGTGGGGGAAGGATTCAGGGATTTAATTAGAAAAATATAATATAGAATTAAATGTTCCCAGAGCTTCTCTGTCTCCTCTTTTTTAAGGAGGAAATAAGAAAGTTATATGAGATTCTTTGTCAGAAGGAGCCAGTATGAATGGTCTTTTATGATGCCTTTTGAATACCATGCTATCTCATTTTTGCTATTGTTAATAGAAATTATGCTTGGATTACTGCAGGAGAAATAAAATTTAGAACAAAGAGCTCCTTTGCAGATTGCTGAGACTGTTAGGTCCAACTTGTCGCTGTTTCACAGAAGCGCAAATAATAATGGAAGACAGTCTTTAAAAAACCAGTCCTGATAGAGTTGGCATATGTTTTACAGTGCCTGGATTATGTTGGCCTGTCTCTCTGTGTGTGTGTTTGTGTATGCGTGTTTAAAGGAACATTGGAATGTTTATAGACTTGCAGAGATTGACAACAATGCATCAATTTAGATAATATAACCTATGTATGGGGGTTTGTATGACACACACACACACATACAACCGCACACACCCAAAGAGAGAAGGCAGTCAGCTGGGACTTAAAACAAATCCATAAATTCAGTGGTGAAAGGCGAGTCAAATTCTGCATAGGAAAACTAATGTCTATGGAGATTCTCAGTCATCCAGGTTATGGTTGTCCCAAAAGCGCTTTTTCAAAAGGCAACGGGACTGTTTTTTCCTTAAAGACATTTCATTTTCTTATTCAAGAACTTCAGAACTGAAGAAGCTTCTTGGCTGAGAAGAGAAATCTCTTCAAGAAAAAGTCCAGTTGCTTTTTGAAAAAAAACAAATCACCTTTGGGACACAGCAAAACCACTTTATTATTTAGGTTCGTGCAAAGTCCACAGCGATAAGGTAGCCTTTATCTTAGGATGCTTAGATTGAAGAAAAGGTGATCCCAAACAGTCTTGCTGGTCCCCGGAGATTTTAAAAACTTATGAACGAATTATAATTTTAATGTATTAGTAGGTGGGAATTATTAAACTCATGGCTGAAGAGTAATCATATTAACTAGGCCTGGGTGGATAAGTGAGTCCCTGAATCAATTCAGACAGTTAAAGCAATTCAGCAAATTGAATTGATGGATTGCATTAAACATGTCTGAACCCATTCAAACTGATTCAAACTGATCCAGACAAATAGACATGTTTTATGCACACACGTGTGTGTTTAATGCTCTTAATCTGTCCTAGTAGAACGGAGTTAGGAATAATGTGAAGTTGAAGTTTGAACTGATTCAAGCAACAGAGCTAACTTGTTTGTTTGTAACAAATGAACTAATACTGCATCCAATTTTGGTCACAATAGAAAAAAAGATGTTGAGACTCTAGAAAGATTGCAGAGAAGAGCAACAAAGATGATCAGGGGACTGGAGGATAAAATATCTGAAGAACAAGTGCAGGAATTGGAGATGTCTAGTTAAAAAAATGGACTGGGGTGACATGATAGCAATGTTCCAATATCTGAGGGGTTGCCACAAAAAAGAGGGGAGTCAACATATTCTCCAAAGCACCTGAAGGCAGGACAAGAAGCAATGGATGGAAACTAATCAAGGAGAGAAGCAACCTAGAACTAAGGAGAAATTTCTTAACACTGAGAACAATTCACCAGTGGAACAGCTTGCCTCCAGACATTGTGAGTGCTCCAACAATGGAGGCTTTTAAGAAGAGACTGGACGGCCATTTGTTTGGAATAGTATAAGGTCTCCTGCTCAAGTACCTCCAGTGTTGGAGCACCCACAACTTCTGGAGGCAAGACATTCCATTGATTGATTGTCTTCACTGTTAGGAAGTTTCTCCTTAACTCTAGGTTGCTTCTTTCCTTGATTAGTTTTCATCTGTTGCTTCTTGTTCTGCCTTCAGGTACTTTGGTGAATAGATTGACTGGAACACTGCTATCATGACACCCTTAGTCCTTCTTTTCATTAACGTAGACCAGGGGTAGACAACCTTGGCTCCTTTATGACTCGTGGACTTCAACTCCCAGAATTCCTGAGCCAGCATGGCTCAGCTTGGAAACCTCTCCCTTTCCCCTCAGCCTGGCTGCCTCAGGAATTCTGGGAATTGAAGTCCACGAGTCATAAAAGAGCCAAGGTTGCTTACCCCTGAACTAGACATTCCCAATTCCAGCAATGGTTCTTTATATGTTTTAGCCTCCGGTCCCCTAAGCTGCCCAGAGTTAACCTATGGTAAGATGGGCAGCCAATCCATTTTATAAATAAATAAATAAATTACAGATATGTGGTTATGATTTTTCCCCTCCCCCCCCCCCGCGCCTCCATAAATCAAAGCCAGAATTGGGAGAGAACAGAAACTCATCCAGAAACACAACTGAAGAGAAGCCAGCTAGGCAGAAAGAGAAAGAGAGAGAGTGATCTACAGTTTGTGCCAGAAGTAACTGAAAGCTATGAATAGCTTCATGAATCACAGAAAATCAATGATCAATCCAAGTAGATTGAGCTGAATTTTTTTTTAAAAAAATCAGCACCTGCTAGTTATTTAAAAAGTCTTCCTTTCCATCTCTGCCAACTTCTCCTCCAGAAAGCGAGAGCCAATAAATCTAAACAACATAAAAGATGAGCTTTAGATACTGTACAGATATATCTTAGTGGAATAGAGAAATTGTAGATATGGCTGGAGCTTCGTTTCCCATCAGTGCAGTCTCCATAGCAATATCCTCTTCTCTCGAAGGGCAGAAGCAGCGCTGATGAACCAGGAGTGATCCTTCTTGGTTGACGTTCAATGCATCAACTGTAATATTTGAAGTCTGGTGAAGGTAGGAGCTGAACCACCATCGTGGTTTGGTGGTTCAGCTCCTACCAGCTCCAGAGATGAGTCAGGGCAGAAGGGAAGTTCTCAAATCCATGATTGCTCCAAAGTGGGGCACCACGGTATTTAGTTCCACCTGTATGTGATTGAATGTGTATACAAAGGCATTGGAGTAGATCTCCTGTCAATCTGGGGTGAGATGCCTTCAGCAGCTGCTGGTTCTTGGCTGTACATCACCATTCCAGGTTGTGGCAAGTCTTAATCAACATTTAGAAGTCATCAGGGTCTCAGGGGTGAACTAAACTCTAATTATGTGGCTTTGAACTTGTCATATTCAATAAACATTTGGGGAGTGTGGGCTCTGGTTGTTACTCTGATTGGGGGCCATGTTGTTCTTGAAGGGCTTGGTTCATACACTGGAGACTTGTTATTTGTGGCTCTATCTGTGAATAGTGAGTAGAGTAGTGTGTGTTTGTGTGTGTGTCTCTGTGTGGCAAACATGTTGCCTGCGATGTTTGCTATTACTTGAAAGACTATCTAGAAGCTGAAAGCATCAGCTAGGCTTCTGGCAGATCAGCCCCATCATTACAGGGTGGCATCACTTTTGAAGTGGTTGTTCTGCTACCAGTAACTGTTGAGCCCAATTAAAGCTATGATCATCATCTACAAATCCTGCCGTGATGGAGCACCAGAATGCTAAATGACTACCCTGTCAAGCTTACTTCAGTTGTTGGATGCTCATCATTGTATCAGCTTTGATGTTATTAAGCCAGCCTGTTCTTAGCTTGCTCCTTCTTCTTGTTCCATTAACCACTCTTAGCATCATTGACTTTGTCTCTAAGTTAGAGGAAATTAGGGGCATTATAGTAAGCTCATCCCATTAGTAGTTTCTAACACGTTCCAATTATAGAGGATGAGCTTGGCATACATTTAGTTGTTGACTCATTATGTGATTTCTGAGGAACTTCAAGTTACAGACCCATGTACAGGGGTTATCTGCTCTGCAGGATATGGTCAAAAACTGTGATGCACAAAAAAAATAATAGTACCAATTGAAGATAATGTGTTAGCTCAGGATTAACCTGTGGAGTCCTTGGTGCTCTCTGAGCTTGGTGTTTTTCTTACAGACGTTTCATTACCCAACTAGGGAACGTGCTAGCACTGATGATGTTCCCTAATTGAGTAATGAAACATCTGAAAGAAAACCACCAAGCTCAGAGAGCACCAAGGACACACCCACCCACCCACAAAAAAAACGATCAGAGCTTCAGTTGTCAAGCTAGCTTCCACTTTGATAGTTTGACCATGCCCACTTATAGTGGAAATGCTATAAAGCAGCGGTTCTCAACCTGTGGGTCGCGACCCCATTTGGGGTCGAATGATCATTTCACGAGGGTCGCCAAACAACGCAGTCCGCCATTTTTTTCCCCTTTTCCCCTCGGCCGGCGCAGGGGGCAGCACCGCGCATGCACGGGGTAGCACCGAGCATGCACGATGCGGGCCGCCGCGCATGCGCAGTGCAGGTCGGGCGCGGCGCAGGTCGGGGTCGCGGCCTGAAAAAGGTTGAGAACCGCTGCTATAAAGAGAGTGTCAGGCAGAAGTAGACAGAGCAATAATCAAACCTAGAACATCACAATTTCTTACGAAAATAATAAACCCAGAAATCGGAAAGCATAAGAAATAAAGACTGGATTCTATGGGGGTTTTTTTTGGGGGGGGGAGATGCCTGAAGTGTTGAAAGCATTAATTCTTTTCTCAGAAGCTTTCTGAGTTCTTTTAAGTGGGTGTAAAACAAACGAAGGCAATATCATATGCTACTGGAAAGCTGATACACTGGTTATTAAATACTCAGCAAGACATTTTCATCCAGGATTCCAAATGGCTCAAATCACATGGCAGATATACGAGGGTTTTTTGCCTTCTTCCTGAATCCCCACTTCTTCATGGAATTAACCCAGGGAGTCCTTGACTTATAACAGTTCATTCAGTGACCATTCAAAGTTATCGCGGTGCTGAAAAAAATGACTTAGGACCGTTTTCACGCTTACGATCTTTGTAGCATCCCCCAGGATCAAAATTCAGACCTCTGACTCATACTTACGACACGTCACTGTGTCCCAAGGTCATGTGATCCCCTCTGGCAACCTTTTGACAAAGCCAAATCAATGAGGGAAGCCAGATTCACTTAACAGCCATGTTGCTAATTTAACAATTGCGGCGTTAACAACTATGGCAAGGAAAGTTGTAAAATGGGGCAAAATTTGCTGGCTTAGCAACATAAATTTTGGGCTCAGTCGTGGTTGTAAATCAAGATTACAACCTGTATCATAGTTTTAGAAGCTGCATTTGAGGCTATGTTCTGCTTCCCATTCTCGAAATCCGCTACGTTTTCCATGATTTGTGGATTGTAACCAACTTAAACCAACTTAAGCTTGGAAATGCCTTATCCTTTGGCCAACATACTTGGAAGACAGTCATGGCTGATGGCAAATGAGTGGATATTTTTCTTCGGTAATTCCCTACCCCGGATCCATCTGGGGTGCATATTTTCCAGTCTCATTTACATGTCAGTGTTCTTTCCCTTGTGATGGTCTTCTATTAAAACCATAAATTGAATCCTTTCATTTATGAGTCCTGCATTCTGTTGGTTGGGACCCTTTCATCTGAATTATACCTTTCATCTCACCTCTTCTTTTAACACAAGTCCCACTTGTTGGTATTGTGTATTCCTCTGATCTGTAGAATGTTTTTACCATTCAGCAACTTGTCAAGAGCTTTGCTCCACTGATCACCTGGTTTTCACCTGAAAGCCATCCACTTTTATACAAACATTCACTTATTATTCTCTATATTTTTGGGGGGTAGATTTTATCTCATCAAGGCATGACTAAAGTCAATTAATTTCAATAGCATCTGATTGTGCATGAAAGAAGCGACCTTTTTTCCATTCAAAATATGCTTTAATATACATACTTATTATTATTTAAAAAAAACAAAAAAACCCCAAAAACCCCCAATCTGTGCAACCAATTTGAAAGAAAATTGTGAGGACAAAAGTCTCCATCTTGGCATGTCATCAGTTTTTTAATATTCATGAACCTTGGCTTTGGGTTTTAAATAAGAAATAAAAGAAGGGCGGGGGAGGAAAAAACCATCTGCACAAGTTGGATTATACACAACCTTTTAAAGTGTTTAATTATCTGGCATAGTTGGAATTAAAAAAAAAACCTTTTTTGTGAAAAGCCGGAAGAAAGCAAAATAAATACACTGGCTTTGAAACAAGCTACTGAATAGCTGACTGAGTAGAATAAACACACCAAAGGTTGCTTAGGAAAGGGGTGGGGGTGGAAATCCCAAATGCTAGCTAAAGACTATGACATGATTTTTACAGTGCAGTACATTTGTATGTTTGACTTATGAAAACAGATGGATGTACGGTATCTAAGGGATAAGGAGTAATATAGTTTCAGTTCGCCCGAAAGAAACAACAAAGGTTAATTATCCTCTTTTCTAAGACTACAGTTAGGACCACCATGATCATCAGAGTTGGAAGGGACCTTCCAGGACTTTTTGTCCATCTCCCAGCTCAAGCAGGAGATCCTATACCATTCTAAACAAGTTGCTGTCCAATCTCTTCTTAAAAACCTCCAGTGATGGAACATCCACAACTTCTGGAGGCAAGTCTTTCTACTGGTTAATTGTTCTCACTGTTAGGAAATTCCTCCTTAGTTCTAGGTTGCTTCTCTTCTTAATTAGTTTCCACCCATTGCTTCTTGTCCTGCCTTCAGGTGCTTTGGAGAATAGGTTGACCCCCCTCTTCTTTGTGGCAGCCCCTGAGATATTGGAAGACTGCTATCATGTCATCCCTTGTCCTTCTCTTCATTAAACTAGACATACTCAATTCCAGCAACCTTATATGTTCCTTATATGTTTTATCCTTAAGTCCCCTGATCATCTTTGTTGCTCTTCTCTGCACTCTTTCTAGAGTCCCAACATCTTTTTTACATCATGGTGACCCAAACTGGATGTAGTATTCCAAGTGTGGCCTTACCAAGGCCTTGTAAAGTGGTATTAACACTTCACGTCACCTTGATTCTATCCCTCTGTTAATGCTATCATGTCACCCCTCGTCCTTCTCTTAATTAAGCTAGACATAATACCCAATTCCAGCAACTGTTCTTCAGATGTTTTATCCTCCAGTCCCCTGATCATCTTTGTTGCTCTTCTCTGCACTCTTTCTAGAGTCTCGACATCTTTTTTACATCGTGGTGACCAAAACTGGGTGCAGTATTCCAAGTGTGGCCTTACCAAGGCCTTGTAAAGTGGTATTAACACTTCACGTCATCTTGATTCTATCCCTCTGTTAATGCTATTATGTCACCCTTAGCCCTTCTCTTCATTAAACTAGATATAGTTTAGTTCCTGCAACTGTTCTTCATGTTTTAGCCACCGGCCCCCTAATTATTATTATTATTTATTATTATTATTTATTTGGGTTTGTATGCCGCTCCTCTCCGGGGACTCGGAGCGGTTAACAACATATATATAACAATAAATTACAATTAAAAAAACCCAAACAAAGATATCTAAAAAATACAATAAAACACACATTCAATTCAACAATCAACCACAATCATCTTTGTTGCTTAGATCAAGGAATTGCTCAGATCAGGGAATTTGATAGTGATGAGCCAGATTGCCATATGACCTTTGACCATTTTTCACACTTTCAGAAGTGTTGTTGCAGCATCCCCATGGTCACATGATCAAAATTCAGTTGCTTGGCAACGGACTCATATTCATGAAATGTTGGGCTGAACTGTGGTCATAAGTTAAGGACTACCTCGATCCAGTGGGACACACACTTCTCTAAGGACCAATGAAAAACTAAGATACTTTGACATGAATTGCCATCATTCTAGCTTTTCAACCATTGGAGTTTGTCTCAGCTGACTATTCTGCATCCAGTTTTGCCAATTCCTTAAAAAGGGACAGGGGGGAAAACCATTTCTTATACAAACCATTCCATTTCCCCCTTAAAACAGTTTTTTTTTAATGAAAACACGGCCATTTTGGTGACCAAGTACATGTTATTATTCTGACCTTTTGGCAGGGAGGGAGGGAGGGAGGGAGGGAGAGAGGGGGGGAGATAGATGGGAGAGAGAGAGAGAGAGAGAGAGAGAGAGAGAGAGAGAGAGAGAGAGAGAGAGAGAGGGAGGAATGACCACAGGAAAAGGTTAGGATGATAATAATCCATGATAACTTATTAAAAATAAGCGGTGAGGGAGTTATTGCATGATAGATTTGGGAAAGGAGTTAGTTTCAAGCATAATAACTGTAAAGCAGAAAGAAATGAGCTCAAAGAGAATCTCTTATCTTTGGCTATACTTATAAGAATTTATGGCTACTTTTAAGCCATTACAGTCCATCAATTTTAGCCAATTCCTGCACTGAATATCTCTAATGACCGAGGGAAATTGTCAGGCTTGTGGTATTCCAGTTTAAGAATAGACTGATTCAATATTTTATTTCATTTTATTTAAAACAATTAGAATGCAATTTTTAAGCCCTTGGGAAAGCTTTAGAGACATTATAAGACCACTCCCATAATCATGCCTCCAGCTACTAGCATAGTCAGCGGTTTCCAACGCATTCGAAGAATTCTAGTCCTGCCTGAGGCATGAAAGCTGGATGGGTGACTTAGGGCCCCATCACCAGGAGACGGTGAGTTGTAGTCCCGCCTTAGGCATGAAAGCCAGCTGGGTGACTTTGAGCCAATCACCAGGAGACGGTGAGTTCTAGTCCCGCCTTAGGCATGAAAGCCAGCTGAGTGACTTTGAGCCAATCACCAGGAGACGGTGAGTTCTAGTCCCGCCTTAGGCATGAAAGCCAGCTGAGTGACTTTGAGCCAATCACCAGGAGACGGTGAGTTCTAGTCCCGCCTTAGGCATGAAAGCCAGCTGAGTGACTTTGAGCCAATCACCAGGAGATGGTGAGTTCTAGTCCCGCCTTAGGCATGAAAGCCAGATGAGTGACTTTGAGCCAATCACCAGGAGACGGTGAGTTCTAGTCCCGCCTTAGGCATGAAAGCCAGCTTGGTGACTTTGAGCCAATCACCAGGAGACGGTGAGTTCTAGTCCCGCCTTAGGCACGAAAGCCAGCTGGGTGACTTTGAGCCAATCACCAGGAGACAGTGAGTTCTAGTCCCGCCTTAGGCATGAAAGCCAGCTGGGTGACTTTGAGCCAATCACCAGGAGACGGTGAGTTCTAGTCCCGCCTTAGGCATGAAAGCCAGCTGGGTGACTTTGAGCCAATCACCAGGAGACGGTGAGTTCTAATTTGGCCTTAGGTATGGATACTGACTGGGTAACTTTGGGCCAATCACTCTTAGCCCCACCGACTTCACAGGGCTATTGTTGTGAGAAAAATAGGAGAAAGCAGTAGGCATGTTCACTACTTATAGTTGTTTGTAAAAATAATAAAAGCAGGATATTGTTCTTGTTTTGCTTCTCCAATGTACAGATCTGCAGATCACTGTGTTGTACTGTGTATATCATGTTGCTCAGATTGTGTCTGGGTAGTCTTCCTTCCAGTCCCCACCCTCCAGTCAGAACTGAAGAAGCTTCTTGGATGAGAAGTGAAACATCTTCAAGGAAAAACTAAGAAAGTCTGGTTGCCTTTTGGAAAAACTCCTTTGGAACAACCAAGACGTGTGCATGACTGACATCTCCACAGACAATGAAATGGGTGATTCATGATTGGTGGAAATGCTGATAGTTTGGGAGGAACTTGAGGAACTGTAGACCTAACAACATTACAGCCCTATAAATGAGAGATAAGAAGCAGCTTGAAAGAAGAACTAATATGTTTCTATATAGTATTCCCTTTTCATGCCCTTTCAGTCCTGTTAATTTTCCTATTATGGCATGTCAACCTTGGGTTGATATCCAAGCATCTCCAGCTGGTAAGAGACACTCTGTACACATTTATGAAGATTAACTCAAAAAGTCACAAATTCTAAATAATAATATTAACAACAAAAAGAAAAAAAAAGTGTAGACATTTTGGCTGTCCTTTCCCCCTTCCTCTCCCCCCACCCTTTTTTGAATTTCATTAAAAGATAGTAGTGACGAAAACCCAAGAGACTTTTTCTACTTTACGAAAGAAATAGGTCACAGATTCAATTACAGCCAGTGAGGCATGGACTCAATCTATCATGGCAAATTAAGTACGTTTTAGCAACCTACTTTCCTTTAAAAATTTTATAGACACTTTCAGTGGAAGGAGAGAAAAAAAGACAGCAAGAAAAAAAAATGGTGCAACTGAAGTTCCCCCCCCCAGTGCTGCTGCACATTTGAGTTAGTTTTCCATATTACTACAGTCTTACTACTATCTCCGTCATATTATCATAATCAATTTCTGACTTGCTGATCAGTTACTGAAAAAGAAGAACAAAATCGCTGCAATTTTTTTAGGATATGCAAATGAGAAAAAGAACCGCAAAACGTATTTATTATAGCTCAAACAATTCTACACACCTAGACTGGTAGATAATTAAATTATTAATATTTCAACATTTTACTTGATCATCATCCTAATTTAAAAGCACTGTAAACAAATAGATTCCACATTTCTTAAGAGTTCTCCCATGTGGAACCTCTGAAAGTAAAATATTAGTTCAAATATAAAAAAAAACCCAGAAGCAAGCTCTTTAAATAATTATATAACCGATGGGCAGTACATATGGGTAAGGAATAGAATAGAATAGAATAGAATAGAATAGAATAGAATAGAATAGAATAGAATAGAATAGAATAGAATAGAATAGAATAAGTGAGGAATAGAATAGAATAAGTGAAGAATAGAATAGAATAGAATAGAATAGAATAGAATAGAATAGAATAGAATAGAATAGAATAGAATAGAATAGTTGGAAGGGTCCTTGGGGGTCATCTAATTCAACCCCCTGCTCAGGCAGGAAACCCTACACCATTTCGGACAAATGGCTGTCCAGTCTCTTCTTTAAAACTCCCAGTGTTGGAGCATTCACAACTTCTGGAGGCAGGTTGTTCCACTGGTTAATTGTTCTCACTGTCTGGAAGTTTTTCCTTAGTTCTAGGTTGCTTCTCTCCTTGATTTGTTTTCATCTGTTGCTTGTCCTGCCTTCAGGTGCGTTGGAGAATAGCTTGACTCCCTCTTCTTTGTGGCAGCCCCTGAGATACTGGAATGCTGCTATCATGTCCTTCTTTTCATTAAACTAGACATACCCAATTCCAGCAACTGTTCTTTATATGTTTTAGCCTACAGTCCCCTGATCATCTTTGTTGCTCTTCTCCGCACTCTTTCTAGAGTCTCAACAACTAGAGATATAGAGATGGATCCCCTAGTTTTCTGTATTCTATTCTATTCTGTATTCTGTTTAATTTTGTGTCAATTTAAGATTTTAAAAACATGTGTTGGTGTTTTAATGAATTTAATGTGTTGCCTGTATATTTATATGACAATATAAACATGCAAAGAACTCATTAGGCGGTGGCGGAAAATTAGAAGACACTTAGATTATAATAACTCTCTTTTCTTTCTCCCCTTCCTTCCCTCTCTGTGTCTTTCGGAGTATTTTCTATTATTATTTCATGAGATGAAAGTTGACACCCAGCAATATTTTTGCAGGGGGCAACTTTTAATTCTAGCAGGCTATCTTTTTTTTTAATCCTCTTTATGCCAAACAAATAATTATGACAATTAATGAATAAACATCTGCTTTTCAATAAACCTCTCTAGAGCTTGGTTAATTGGGACCATGGAATTAAATGATGACTGTTTTGTTACTAGTAAGGGAAATCGCTTCGACGAACAAGCAAAATTCAGTTTTATCACAAAGCAGAGAATTGTGGTTTTGCATCGGAAAGTTGAGGCAGGATTCTTGGTTAATAGTATTACACATTGCAAATTAATGGTGACATAAATAAAGCCTTCATGTCGTGCTGAAATAATTGACAGTTCCCTCACCTCTGTTAGCCTGAATGAATCTCCTGTAGGAGGGGGTTTCTCTCTCTGCTAAATTCATATGAAGGGTTACGAATAATTATATACATTAGCAGCTTTGTTCATTTTACAATACATCAAATGCATTTATTGTTGGGAATCGTGGAACGTGGCTTTAGGATAACAGCAAACCCCCCCCCCACCTGTTGATGATCAAGACTCAAAATGAAATAATCACAAGGGCACTGAAATCAATTGTCAGTGAGACTTGTTAAGAGAATAAAAGAATTGGAAGAGACCTTGGAGGTCATCTAGCTCAGGGCTTTTCAACCAGTGGTACGGGTACAACTTGTGGTACATTGGCACCTGGCAGGTGGTATGTGATCATCCTAGAAAAGTGGTAGCGGGGGAGGGGAGGGAAGGGGAATAAGCTGAACTGGTGGCAGCACCGCACAAGCCTGAGAGAGAGATGGCTGAAGCTGCAGGGCTGTTAGGGCTCAGCGGAAGCACCAGGATCAGTGCTTCTTCGGGACGTCAGGGCTCAGTGGAAGCATCAGGATCAGTGCCAGGCTCCAGCTAGAACTCGGCGCTGATTCTGGTGCTTTTGCTGAGCCCTGAAGAAGCACCAATCATCTGGAAAGCAGCGCTGATCCTGGCACTTCTGAGCCCAGAAGATGCACCGATCAGCTGGAATGTTGCAGCATCTCCAGGGTCTTGTGATTTACATTCAGATGCTTGGCAAACTGATTCATATTTATGACGGTCACAGTGTCCCAGGGTCATATGAAGTGACCAAAACCTGCTGCAACCACCCAGCAGACGGGGGGAATAAAAACCAAGCACCCCCCACTCCACCCCCATTGCCAATCCTCAACAGAAATGCTCACAACAATGAAAACCTCGGACAGGAGGAAGAGCGCCGGCGGGTGGGCAGGCAGGTGTCTTGCTCAGCTGTGGCTTGGGGGGCACTTTTTTCAGTGCCATTGTAACTTCAAACAGTTACTAAGCAAACTGTTGTAAGTCAAGGACTATCTGTACTTTATCATTTTTTCCCTTTTTTTTTGGTCATCAAGTTTTTGACACCTTGCTAGGCGACTGGTGGTACTCGGATAGTGCCATATCCTAAAAGTGGTACAAGTGGTGAAAAGGTTGAAAAGCCCTGTTCTAGTCCAACCCCCTGCTAAAACAGGAGACCGTATACCATGTCAGACTCTTCTTAAAAACCTCCAGCGATGGAGCACTCACAACTTCTGGAGGCAGGCCATTCCACAGAATTCCTGAGCCAGCCACGCTGAGGGGAAAGGGAGAGGTTTCCAAACTGAGCCATGATGGCTTAGGAATTCTGGGAGTTGAAGTCCACGAGTCATAAAAGAGCCAAGGTGGCCTACCCCTGGTATAGGGAGAGCTCAACTTATCACAGTTCTTTAGTGACCGTTCAAAGTTACACAGCATTGAAAAAAGTGACTTATGACTGTTTTTCACACTTACAACCGTTGCAGCCTCCTCCGCGGTCACGTGATCAAAATTCAGATGCTTGGCAACTGACTCATATTTATGACAGTTGCCGCGTCCCGGGGGTCATGTGATCTCCTTTTGCAATCTTCTGACAAGCAAAGTGAATGGGGAAGCCAGATTCACTTAACACAGCAGTTCTCAACCTTTTTCAGGCTGAGACCCCACCTGCGCTGCCCATGCGTGGCGTGACCCCGACCTGCGCCGTGCATGCGTGGCATGACGGGGCGAACCGCGCATACACGGCACGCACGCGACGGCCCGAACTGCGCATGCGCGGCACGATGGCCCAAATCACGCATGCGTGGCGCGACGGGCTGAATCGCGCATGTGTGGCGTGCGCACGACGGGCCGAACCACGCATGCGTGGCGTGACGGGCTGAACCGTGCATGCACGGCACGCACGACAGGCTGAACCGCGCATGCGTGGCGCGCGTGACGATCCGAACCGTGCATGCATGGCACGCGCGCGATGGCCCAAACCGCGCATGCGCGGCACAACGGCCCAAACCGCGCATGCGTGGCACGATGGCCCAAATCACACATGCAGGGCGCAACGGCCCAAATCGCACATGCGTGGCGCGTGCGACGGCCATGGGGAAATGGGGGAAAAATGGCGGACTGTGGTGTTTGGCGACCCCCGTGAAACGGTCGTTCGACCCCAAATGGGGTCATGACCCACAGGTGGAGAACCGCTGACTTAACAAGTGTGTTGCTCATTTAACAACTGCTGTGATTCACTTAACAACTGTGGCAAGAAAGTTCGTAAAATGGGGCCAAACTCACTCGTCAACTGTCTCGCTTAGCAATGGAAATGTTGGGCTCTTAAGATGAGGATTAGTTGTATAATAAGATATTCCCTCCAAGACCTTGATGGAATTAAAATGCAAACAAAGCAGGTTTTTTGTTTTTTGTTTTGCTTACTCCAAAGCCCCGAATGCATTGGACCAGCTGCAGAAATGCTCCAAGAAGGAACACCTCATTCTACTTTTCATGGTGCAGTGAAAGGGTTCGCTAGACGGGATTAATTTCCCTCCGTCCCCTTATTAAGTTGCCTTTCATTCATTGTTTATTTATGTATTTTTCACGATGAAAAAGATGTCAGTAATCTTTGTCCCCCCCAATCCTAAATGTTGACTATCAAATACGTCTGTGTGCTAGCCAGCCTCTTTATGAACAATGAGTAAAAAAAACAAACCCAAAACCTACCACTGAATTAATAGTGTCCCCAGCAATTGTGATTTCTATTATGGTTATGTATCCATTCTAGCTAATTCTAGCCAGCAGAAAATGACTTTGGTTGCTTATTTGTAAGAAGCATTTCCACGGAAAAGAAGATCATTGCTCCATCGTGTGGAAGAACGGGAGGAAGCCTGAACTATTTCACGCTATTTTAAAATGTTGCAGGAACCTCTTATTATTTTAGGTTTCTTTGTATCAGGATAAAATCTTCCTTGTTTTTTGATGATTTTTTTTTATCAACATGCTTTTCTCGGTAACAGTAGGAAGCGGCTAAATTGGCTTGATTCTGGAATCTTTTCTTCAACATTTCAGAGTAGACTTTTATCCCAGAATAATTCCATATTATTTCAACATTTGTCAGTGAAAACTATACTCTCCTGACCTGCTTTTTCTCCTTGGTGTCTTTCTGATCTATGGATTTGTTCTCATTGATGGATTCCTTTTCATCTTTTCTTTTTCCTGACGTTGGGACAAACCATCTGTGGAACGGCTTCCCTCCAGAAGTTATGGGTGCTCCATCACTGCAGGCTTTCAAGAAGAGACTGGACAGCCACTTGTCTGAAATGGTATGGGGTTTCCTGCTTGAGTAAGAGTTGGACTAGAAGACCTCCAAGGTCCCTTCCAACTGTGGTTATTCTGGGTTTTTTTCCCCCATTAAACATTACAACTTTCTTCCAGGATTTCTTTGGGAAGAGTTCATCCATATTATGACATCAGCCCAGAGGCAATAAAGGGAGACTCTACTGTACAACGGTGCTATGAATTATTGTTTTCAGATTTCATTACAGAAAAGTGGAATTTCAGGCACCATGTAGTCAATGTTCCAAGCCAATCCTATTTTGAACTCTTCAGAACTCTTCAAATATTTTTACAAGGGTGACCTCTACTGGGAGAAACAAACTGAAGCAATGATAAGATTATATGGTCCATGTAATTCAGTATTCATATGGATGACTGTTGGTCTAGAAATGATTATTTATCTTTTTTTTTCATTTAAATTACACACACACAAGAGAGAGAGAGAGAGAGAGAGAGAGAGAGAGAGAGAGAGAGAGAGAGAGAGAGAGAGAGAGAGAGAGAGAGAGAGAGAGAGAGAGAGAGAGAGAGAGAGAGAGAGAGAGAGAGAGAGAGAGAGAGAGAGAGAGAAGACCTTCTATTGGGTCCACACTGAGATTTAAGTTAGATTGCTGAATGCACATATTTGGGTTTAAGTCTTTGGATTAAATCCTCACCTCTCTTTCCCTCTCTTTTATTTCTAGGCTAAAAGCTGCAATAAAATTGATCTGATCTAAAGGATCATCTCCTTTACATAATGTGATAAAAGTGAGGGCAGAGAGCAAATGGTAGATTCCACCCAGCTCTCATCTTGTTTTAGCACATGAATTGTAGTATATATTAGAAAATTAAAATCTCAACCATCCCTCTTAACATGATACATTTTTCAAGTTTTGAGGAATTCTGCCCACCCAGACTTTTTTTTTATTATCATTATTATTCTCATTCAACAAACAGACAAGTAAAAAATCTTGTATTTTGATTGCTTCATTGCAACACAAGCCCAACACTGACATCTGGTGTTTGAAGACGGATAAATATTGGAAGAAAAATGTTGGCTGGTACTTAACTAGTAAACATTTACCTAATTCAAGGGTCTTAGTTCCAGTCTTCCTGTTGCCAGCAGAAGGAAAGAGAGAGAGAAAGCCTTACAATATGAAAATTCTGCTTAAGTTGTCTGCAAATTAGAAATAATAGTTTTATGGCATCTTAACATTTAGCCCATTTTTACAAATATATAAGTGCTAGTGGAAGAGGATCCATTTCGGTAAAGCTACGAAATAGTTATTTCATTTGGCTAATGTGTGTCAAGGAAAAATCTTCAAAGAAAGAGAACAATCAGGAAATGACCCAGAAACACAGACTGCAACCTTTGATGAAGAAATGAAAGATGAGATTTATGCAGAATCAGTACAGGAGGCATAAAAACATCGAAATCGTTCTCCAAAAAACATTACAAAAACTATTTAGAAGGGTTAAATGTTTCTCTTACCCAAATGCAAAGGAATCTAACATCTTGAGAAATGCTGGTTCCATGCAGAAGTTTATCGTGAAATTATGGAATTGGGAATCACCCAAGGAAAGATCTGAACTATAATGAATGCACCCAAATGAATAAAAATAAATAAATACCTCAAGAAATAAATCGAATTGCTCCCTACCTTCTTCGGCATATCCAATCCACAAACCCCTTGGTTTAATCCCAAAATTTTGAGACTGGATTTCAAACTATGAAAAAGCTTTTATAGTGCAGATGCAAACTTGCAATGAGAAACATCTTCCTTCTATTTATTTATTTATTTGGGTTTGTATGCCGCTCCTCTCCGGGGACTCGGAGCGGCTAACAACATATATATAACAATGAATTACAATAAAAAAAACCCAAACAAAGATATCTAAAAAATCAATAAAAACACACACATTCAATTCAACAATCAACCACAATCATCCCCAGGCCTGCTGGCAAAGATGAGTTTTTAGATTTTTCCGGAAGGCCGGGAGAGTCGGAGAAACGCGGACTTCAGGAGGCAGTTGGTTCCAGAGGGCGGGCGCCACAACAGAGAAAGCCCTCCCCCTAGGGCCCGCCAGACGACATTGTTTCGCTGACGGGACCCGGAGGAGGCCGACCCTGTGCGCTCTCACTGGTCATAGAGAAGTATGTGGCAGAAGGCGGTCCCGTAAGTATCCTGGTCCCATGCCATGAAGGGCTTTATAGGTAATAACCAACACCTTGAATTGGGCTCGGAGACCAATAGGCAACCAATGCAGCATGCGGAGAGTTGGCGAAACGTGGGCACGACGTGGAAGGCCCACAATTGCTCGCGCAGCTGCATTTTGCACTAATTGTAGTCTCCGAACACTCTTCAAGGGTAGCCCCATGTAGAGAGCTATCCCATAATAAGTTGCCTGCACTCCAGAGGCAAGGAAGGGGAATAATTCCTGATATGGCATGAGATATAAGTAATAGAATATAGAATAACAGAGAAGGGACCACTGGAGAGATATTTTTCCCTGGACCGGAGAGTGCGTGATTTTGTGTGCTGCCTGCATCTGGCGGATGGGGCTTTGCTTGTTTGTGTGAACTGGTTGCTGGCATGCTGTGGCCCGGTACTGGTCCACAGACTGGGGGTTGCGGACCCCTGTTCTAATCCAACTTTTGCTTGAGCAGGAGACCTTATATATCATTTCAGGCAAATAGTTATCCAGTCTCTTTTGGAAAGTCTCTAGTGATGGAGCACCTACAACTTCTGAAGGCTTCTCCAACTTCTGATGATGGAGTGAAGAGTGAAACAACTCTTTGATCTAGCAAAATATCACCAGTTTAATCTCAGGTAAGACCCATTCAGTGATTAATATCTGGTGGTGAGGACATACCTGAGATCCTGGACAGTGGTGAGTAAACCCAGTAGATAAGGCTGCTTAGCTGGAGGTACAGTTTGATGGATTTAAATCTCAGTTGAGTGAACTAAATGGAGAAACCCTGGAATAAATGCAGTTTGGTCTAGCACTTAAGGCTAGAAACAAGGAGACGGTGAGTTCTAGTCCCATCTTAGCCAAGAAAGCCAGCTTGCTGACTTTGGACCAATCACCAGGAGACTGAGAGTTCTATCTCGCCTTAGGTATGAAAGTTCAACTGGGTGACTTACTCTCAGCCCAACCCACCTCACATTTGTCTGAAATAATACAAGGATCTGCTTGAGCAGGGGGTTGGACTAGAAGACCTCCAGGGTCTCTTCCAACTCTTCTCTTCTCTTCTCTTCTCTTCTCTTCTCTTCTCTTCTCTTCTCTTCTCTTCTCTTCTCTTCTCTTCTCTTCTCTTCTCTTCTCTTCTCTTCTCTTCTCTTCTCTTCTCTTCTCTTCTCTTCCCTTCCCTTCCCTTCCCTTCCCTTCCCTTCCCTTCCCTTCCCTTCCCTTCCATTCCATTCTAGATTCCTTCTCTTCTCTTCTCTTCTCCTCTCCTCTTCTCTTCTCTTCTCTTCTCTTCTCTTCTCTTCTCTTCTCTCTTCTCTTCTCTTCTCTTCTCTTCTCTTCTCTTCTCTTCTCTTCTCTTCTCTTCTCTCTTTTCTCTCTTTTCTCTCTCCTCTCCTCTCCTCTCCCCTCCCCTCCCCTCCTCTCTTTCATTCCATTCCATTCCATTCCATCGTTGTTGTGGAGAAAGGAGGAGAAGGAAGGTGTGTTGGATATGTTCGCCACTCTGATTTATTTATGCAAACAATAAAGGCAGAATACAAATAAAAAAAATGTGACTAAGGGAAACGATATCTACAAACGATCTCTATAATGAATGTTTCTCCTCTTCCTTCTGGAAATGGTCTGCAAGGTTCATCTGGTTAATCCGATCAGAAAAGTAAAGAAAAGGCTCCATAATAAAATGTCATAATTTCAAGGGGACGGAAATGTCTTTTCCATTTTTTGCAACATAAAGAACAGCCAAAAGCTGGTATGTCAGAGAAGTGGTGACCTTTACAAACAGCATGTGAGTTTTGAATTTTAAAAGTATAATTAGTTCTATAATTGGAAGGCCTGTAATGAGAAGTTACAGCAAGTTCCTCCAACCAATAAAATGTATTAGGAGAAAATACTTTTTGTACTCATATGCAATGGTCTGTTTTTGTCTACAAACAAGGCTAACTATTTTTGGGAGGGGTACCATTTTCAAGCAATAGCTTTTATTTTTATATTTTATTAATTAATTATACTTTGTGAATTAATTTCTATCCTGCTTTTCCTCCAACCTTCAACCCTGTGAGGGAGTTGAGAAGAGACAGAGTGATTGGCCCAAGGTTGCTCAGCTGGCTTTCGTGCCTAAGGCGGGACTAGAACTCTACAGTCTCCTAATGATTGGCCCAAGGTTACTCAGCTGGCTTTCATGCCTAAGGCGGGACTAGAGCTCTACAGGCTCCTGATGATTGGTCCAAAGTCACCCAATCAGCTTTCATACCTAAGACAGGACTAGAACTCTACAGTTTCCTGATGATTGGTCCAAAGTCACCCAATCAGCTTTTGTGCCTAAGGCGGGATTAGAACTCTACAGGCTCCTGATGATTGGTCCAAAGTCACCCAATCGGCTTTCATGCCTAAGGCGGGACTAGAAGTCTACAGGCTCCTGATGATTGGTCCAAAGTCACCCAATCGGCTTTCATGCCTAAGGTGGGACTAGAACTCTACAGGCTCCTGATGATTGGTCCAAAGTCACCCAATCAGCTTTCATGCCTAAGGCGGGACTAGAACTCTACAGGCTCCTGATGATTGATCCAAAGTCACCCAATCGGCTTTCATGCTTAAGGCGGGACTAGAACTTTACAGTCTCCTGATGATTGGTCCAAAGTCACCCAATCAGCTTTCATGCCTAAGGCGAGACTAGAACTCTACAGTCTCCTGATGATTGGTCCAAAGTCACTCAGCTGGCTTTCGTGCCTAAGGTGGGACTAGAACTCTACAGTCTCCTGGTGATTGGCTCAAAGTCACTCAGCTGGCTTTCGTGCCTAAGGCGGGACTAGAACTCTACAGTCTCCTGATGATTGGTCCAAAGTCACCCAATCGGCTTTCATGCCTAAGGCGGGACTAGACCTCTGCAGTCTCCTGATGATTGGCCCAAGGTCACTCAGCTGGCTTTAGTGCCTAAGGCGGGACTAGAACTCTACAGTCTCCTGATGATTGGTCCAAAGTCACCCAATCGGCTTTCGTGCCTAAGGCGGGACTCGAACCCTACAGTCTCCTGATGATTGGTCCAAAGTCACCCAATCGCCTTTCATAGTTAAAGTGGAATTTCCTGTTTCTTATTGTCTAGCCTGGTACCTTAACCACTAAATCAAATACCTATGTGAAATCTATA
This sequence comes from Bothrops alternatus, assembly GCA_034064705.1. Lineage (NCBI taxonomy): Eukaryota > Metazoa > Chordata > Lepidosauria > Squamata > Viperidae > Bothrops > Bothrops alternatus. Next base: position 958,521 of record JARGCV010000065.1, read on the forward strand.
AGTGCACATAGCACAAAGATTACTCCAACTTTGGACAACTGTAAGATTGGGACAACTGTAAGATTGGCCCCCACGTAGTCGCAATGCTATTGAATGGTCTCTGAGCTTCAGCACATATCCAGTCTTATCCCAAAGGTGCTTTTCAAAAGGCAACTTGGACTTTCTTAGTTTTTCCCTTGAAAACGTTTTGTTTCTCACCAAGAACCTTCTTCAGTTCTTCTCAGAACCCAAGAAGCTTCTTGGATGAGAAGTGAAAGATTTTCAAGGGGGAAAAAACTAAGAAAGTCCAGTTGCCTTTTGAAAAGCACCTTTGGAACAACCAGGAACTGGATGACTGAGAATCTCCATAATCATTTACCTGGTCTTACCAACTCCTGTTGAGAGCCATACTGTCCCTCCATAAGCAACTCTTATTCCTAAAGACGGTAGAAACGGAACACCAGAAGAATGTCATCTACAGCCTGACAATATTAAAGGATGAGCTTCCTTGGGTTTTTATGTCTTCTTAAAATGCACCGAGACCTTCGTACAGCAGTTACCCTGGAGAATCTTCCCAAAATCAAGAGAAGTTCTTTCCATTCTCCCTCCTTCCCACATGGATTTTCATCTAAGATTATCATCTTAAAGACAACAGAAGGGATTCTTAAGAGTGTCACAGTCATGCATTAAAAGGGGCTACCTTTGTCCATGTCCAATCCAGGAATGTCAGGAGAAGGTAATAATCATGTTTGTTGATGATTCGTAATCTGCAAAGAAAAGCACTGTTTTCTCAGCATACTTCAGAGATGAAAATTGGATGTTGCAATGAATCTGAGTCACGTTGATGGTAATGAAGCTTCCACTGGGAAGATGAAGTTTGTTGCAGGCATGAGTCAAAGACCTACAGTCAGGAGGGAAGGTCCGAGAAGCTACACTTCAATTATCCCTTTGAACAGCAGCACCGGATCACCTCTTTAAAGAGGGAGATAATGACACTGTAAAATCGCAGTGGATAATTTCCAGACTTTTAGTGACCGTTCTCCTCAAAGGTGGGAAACAGTTAAGAAGGAGAAAGAGAAAAGAAAGACATGGTGGGGGACTCTGTAATTACAGAGCTTTTAGAATGAAAAGAAACCAATTTTTTTCAGGGAGACTCCCATTCTCTCCATCCGCCCCTCCATTTCTGAGAATTTCTATATATTTTCTCTTAGATTGGATGGGTTAGAGAAAAATCAAAGGGGTTATTTGATAATGACTCCTCTCCTTCCTTCCTTCCTTCCTTCCTTCCTTCCTTCCTTCCTTCCTTCCTTCCTTCCTTCCTTCCTTCCTTCCTTCCTTCCTTCCTCCCTCCCTCCCTCCCTTCCTTCCTTCTGCTGCATTTGTCCCATTTTTAGTTCTAAGGTGCAAGTAGAAATGATCCCTCAATCATAGCAGTTGAGCAGAGTATTAGCGAAAGAACAACTGCCCTGCAGTTAAAAATATCTAGTCATGACTAACACATTGAATTCTGGTGTATCATCAAGAATAACCCATTTTATTAATACAGAAGTTTCCATAGACATTCATTGCCAGCCAAGTTTGGCTAATCTTGGAAATTATGCAGAGTTGGTCCTGGTCAATGCTGGTTAGGAGATGATCTGGGAATTGCTGGATTTTTGGCTAGACTGAGGAGTGAAAAGGCAAACATTCTCATCCATATCACATAGGTGTTGCTGTGAGAATGTCCAGAATTCAAATCTGACTCAAAGGCAATTTATGGAACCATATCTATGACCCATATCTAGGATCAGACAAACAGAGCAATTGTGTTTCTGTCTTCTGGCTTTCAGCTCATCTCCTTTCTTCTCCCCATCCTTCCTACAATTAATATTAACTTGTAAAACTTTTTTGTTATACAGATTTATTCTATTCATCTAATGAAGTGGACATGCTCCATAAAAACCTATGGGATGATAAAGCTTGTTAGGCTTTAAGACATCATCATTCACAATCTACTTTTCTTACTGGTACCTATCATTTAAATGCAGGTCTCCATATAGCATCTCTTAAACTATGTTTACGGCACACAAAGTAATATCACAGGATAAGTAGGCAAAGGACTCTTCCATAAATGAGACTATTTTTTTTTTTAGTTCCAAGAAAAGAACATTTTGCAAATGAAAATTGATACCCTCTCATGGCTCCTGCGGTAGATTTTAGACAATAACAGTTCATCCATAATTTCAGCTAGGGAGAGACATATGATGTTGTAAATATTTAAAATCAAATTTGAAAAAAAAAGACAGAGATAAATGTAATAGAGGTATCCCACTGCCAAAGACAATGAGTTCTAAGAAATTTCTGATGGACAAAATCTTGTTTTGTTGTGGACATAGCAGAATTGAAAAGGGAGACCAAATAAATTCTAAATGGAGAGATTGAGAAAGAAAACTAGGAAATGCTTTATGGAACCAAGATAACATTTTGTTATCAGAGAATTGACTCCTGGACAGAAGGCTGAACTTTGCTGTGAGGGTCCCATATAAATTTTAATGTTACCTAGATGTCAGGTTTTTTTTTAAAAAAATAATTTTTCAATAACCTTAGTTTAAACAGCCCTTTAACCTGTGCTGAATTTAAGTTAAAAACAGAGAAAAGGGAAACAATGGTGTGTATTACATATGCCACGATTTTCTTTCTCATCATCGTAAGGCAGCCGAGAAAACGTCTCTATTTTAAAATCAAATTAAAATAAGGTGTGTCCTTTCTTACCCTTTGGCTTTTTTTAGCTGTCATTTATATTTTAATACACAAGTGACATCTGATGTATTACTTAATCAAGAGAAAAGGAATTATGCATTGTGCGTAATCAGTTACGTTTGCCATATCAAACAAAAATTAGACTAACAGATGAGGAAAATAAATAAGATGAACTTCAAAAAAAAATGAAAATGCTTAGCCTTTGGAATTTTAGTTGACAGCTTTTGAAAATTAAATTATAAGTCAAGTGCCGATAGATCTGATATCTTCTCTGCAGCTTTTCAAGTGATGTATTACGGCTTTAATGGAATATCATTTATCATCTGATAATAACAAATGTTGGAATTCTGGGCTTGTCATCTCTGCGGTGATGACAAATAGTTCCAACTTGTAGAAGTGATAATGGGATTTTGTAATGATCTCTCCAAACGGACTCTTACTGTCGCATAAGCTATCCTTCTGGGAGCACATAGGGTTTCTATTTAGGAGCAAAACTCACCCAACCAGAAGTCCGCTTTCGCCTAATGGGTTGTGTACGTGTGTAAATCAGTTGGAATGAAGCTTTTTGGGTGTGTAAGCCAAATCTTCCTATAGGTGACATGAGTGGCAGTGAAGCAGTAGTCTTTCCGTAGAGTGTTGCAGTTCCGTTTCGGTTTTCAAAGTACTTCCAAATTCAATTCATCTCCTGAGGTTGTCTTTCCATGACCTATCCAATGCAGGAAGCTTTAAGATATATTCTGCTGCATTTCTTCATCTCATAGAGAAGATATCTTCATCTGTACATTGAAAAAGGGATTTGTAAATTTCTAGGTTCAGCTTACACTCTAGAAAGGTGAAGAACCTCCACCACCATGTTGGACTTGGCCAACAAATTCCAGTCCTCCCTATGATAGCCAAGAACTATTGAAAAATGATATACTTTATTTTATGATGGGCAGCTAAATACTTTGTCTTTGATCAGAGAACTCTTTGGTATCACGGTGGTGGTGATGGAGGCAATTATGTGTTTGTATTCTTAGATCAAAGCTAAAGAGACTAAACCAGAAGCCTGAGAGAAATGATAGATGGTCAGGAATAATCATTCAGATTCTGTCAGCAAAACTGCACGTTCCTCTTTTTGTGTGATCTAACCTCTGCAACAGCTGAGATATAGGGTACATCCCGTTTTAGTCAGTGTTTCATTTATCATTGGCAAAAGAAGCTTCTTCACTTTTCCCTCCTATGCTGAAGATGCTGAAAAATAACTGAAAGCATTAAAGACTCAATCCGGTCAATCACCAGAATAAATACCATTTAATCCCATGATAGCCACATTGACTAGTTCTTTTTCCATTTGATGCATGCTGAACAGAATTAAGGAATGCAACGGGTTCATCCATAGGCCATTAACCAAGATATCTACTATGGAATTGGGTATGAGTTATGGAAAACAGCATCAGAAGATATAGTTGTGGAATCCATATTGAATATGGGGTCTTTCTGATTGGCTGCCAGGAGAAACTGGATGCCAAGCTTACTGAATCTGCTCTACCGTGCTCTTCTTCCCATCTTATTCATAATATAGTAGTATTATTTGTTAAAAATCCTGCTTGAACACCTACAGAGTCCATAGCATGTCAGAAATTGACTGGGATTGTCTTAAACCATGTTTAGTTTTACGGAATAACAGAATAATTGAGCTGGAAAGAACCATGGAGACCTTCTAGCTCAGGCAGGAGACCCTCTGCCGTTCCAGACAAATGGCTGTCAAGTCTTTTCAGAAAAGCCAATGATGGGGCACTCACAACTTCTGAAGACAAGCTGTTCCACTGGTTTATTGTTCTCTTGTTTATTGTTAAGCCACGATTAGCTGGATCCCTGAATATAGTATGTGTGCCACATTAGACCATAAACCATACTTTAGCAGTCACCAAGGATGGGGTCACTCAACAGGTTGAAGACAAACAAAACACACTACAGTTGTCCAGTATGAGCCCAGTCAATATAATTGCTTCTCCATCCTTCATTGCTATAATCTTAATCTAGTTGCCATCCATTTATCTGATAGAAATTCTGTAGCACACACAATTCATACCACAATTCAAGTGTGGGGGATTTTGAAACAGAGGAGTCATAACTTGTTTATATAGGTGATTGTAAAAGACAGAAGCTACTGTATTGCAGGTGAATTTATATTGTCATATTGATGACAATCATTCTCTAAGGCTTAGACCATCTTCCATACAAATACCTCTCATGATTGTCAGGTTATCACGCACGTCCCTGACACAGGTATAATATAATAATGACTCCTGCGCCTTCTATTCTTTCCATTTTAAAGCCTTTGATTCTAGTAAATAACTATTTTTGATTCTAACCATTCATTTGCTTTGAGGGAAATGTTAGTTAGTGGACACTTATGTGTCTCCCAGGAAGAACGTCATGGAAAAACCAAGATAGAAAAGAAAGACATTGTACCCCCAAAATGTGTAATTAGGGATATCTTATGACATCCAGTAGATGATCTGTTTTGTAGATTGAAGAACCTGATCCTCTCCTTCAACATCTTTACTTAGGATGGAGAAGTTATTAATTGCATTATTTATCTTGTGTTTCTAAACCACACTGGAACTGTAGATGAAGAGAGATGTTTAAAAAGGTGAAAAAAAATCTCAGAAAAAAGATGCTAGAATCTGTACAGAATTACGGAGCAATACCATTAAAAAAAATCTCTCTCTCTCTCTCTCTCTCTCTCTCTCTCTCTCTCTCTCTCTCTCTCTCTCTCTCTCTCTCTCTCTCTCTCTCTGTGTGTGTGTGTGTGTGTGTGTGTGTGTGTGTGTCTTTATTAGACATTTTAAAGAAGTCATATAAACAGAAATTAAAAAAGAAACAAGCTGAAAGATCAAGGAATAAAGTACAAATGAATAAACATGAAATTTTAAAATGTCACGGAGCGTTTCCAGTACATTAAGCACGAACAAGTAAATACTGTATATCATATCATTTTTAAAAGATTAAAAGTTGCTATTAAGCTCTAAGCTAAACACTAATATCAAGAAACATGGTCAACACGGTATGAATCACTGAGTAAGATTATGTGCTGCAGTAAATTCAATCCACGTTGCTAAGAGGCTGTAATTTAGATATTCTGTAAAATTGAAATAAGGACTCTACGTATACAGAAACCCAAATTGTAATGTGCTGCAGTATTAAATTATAGCTTAGGAACCATTTCCAGTTTGAATTGAATTCTCGATCAGATTTACTTTAGGATAGAAAGCTATTCTAGACACTGAAGCATATTTTCATAGTTTAGTTAGCTCTGTCATGCAACCAAATAACCTTTCCGATAAAAATATAGAACATTCTTATAACATTCTTAGCATATACTAAGCTTATTCCGAATTCTTTAGGAAATAATTTTCTGAAATTCAATAAGAATATTACAGATTGACATGTGAATCGAAACTGTATGATTGGTTATATTCCAGTATGAATCCTTTTAAACTGTCCTCATTCTATTGGATGCAAGAGAATTTGTTTTCCAAGTGTCTTTCAAAGGAGAAAAAGGATTTAGGTGAAAATCTAACCAACTGTTGGGTTCTTGTACTTAGATTTTGTCTGGATATTATTCTTTCTACCATAATTTCTCAGGTATTCTGCACTTTCCTATTCTGCACATCTAGGAGCTTTTCAGCAAAGACACAATAAAGGAAAAAATAACAGTGACAGTGGTGACCCTTACATAAATAATTTCAACTTTCTCAAACATGAGAAATGAAGTAGAAAACCTCAGTCTTCTTTCTGTTGGAGAAGACAAGCTTTGAGAAACTGTAAAGTGAAAAGCAAAGACAAAAGTGCATAAATCGAAGAAAATAAAATGGCAATAAAGAATAATAGAATAACAGAGTCGGCAGGGACTTTGGAGATCTTCTAGTTCAACCCTTTACTAAGGCAGGAAACCCTATACCATTTCAGACAAAGGGTTGGCCAATCTCTTCTTAAAAGACCTCCAGTGTTGGAGCACCCATAACTTCTGGAGGCAAGCCGTCCCACTGGCTAATTGTCCTCAATGTTAAGAAGTTTCTCTTTAATTCCAAGTTGCTTCTCTCCTTGATTAGTTTCCATCCATTGCTTCTTCTCCTGCCTTCTGGCGCCTTCACTTTTACAGTGGTTGTAAGTATAAATACAAGTTTAACCTCTTACTCTATGATTACAACATTGTTTACATTTTCTCTACAATCTAATATGTTTATTCTAATCATCAGAACCATGTCTCAGGAGTTATTTTTCCCCCTTTTTCCTGCAAAAAGTCAATGGGGTTCTCAATCATCATTAAATTTAGACTATGTCTGGTCTCTAATTAAATTTGGCCATCTTGGCAAGTTCCGTTTCCTTCACCATCCATTGTCTATAGAGATTCTCAGTCATCCAAGTCATGGTTGTCCCAAAGGTGCTTTTTCAAAAGGCAACTGGACTTTGTTTTTCTTGAAGACGTTTCGCTTCTCATCCAAGAAGCTTCTTCAATTCTCCATCCATTCCATCATCACGGTTATAAAGTAGAACCTACCTTTGTGCATATAATAGTCTCACTTCAGTTCTAAATATTAGTTCTGAATGGTTTTTGTTCTGTGTTTAAAATTGTAATAACTTTTTATTTAAAGAAAAAAAGAGAAATAGTAAGGTATTGTTTGATCCACCTGCAGGTCAGAGAAATTACAAGTGGCCAAATAATGCCGCCATGCACACATACTTTGTGTACTATTTCCTCTGCTATTGGTGTAGAGATTCTATCTGAGTTAAGCGTCCCCAATCATCTGCTTGCCCAGAAAACCTGGGACTTATTTAAGCTTGCCAAAAGAACAAAAGAAACCGGCTTAAGTATCTTGTCTTCAACCATACATGTATGTTCACCAATCAAAGAACATTGGAATTATGGAAGACACATGTATTGCTTCAGTCTCAGCCCCGAGAAACGGGTCATTAATATTTCACAGGGTTTGTCACCATCTCTGTTATTGCAATTTATCAATGCCCAACAGGTATTATGCCAGCTATATATCAAAACTATTTTCAAAATATTTCACTGTCAGCCCATGGCATCCTCATTATTTATTACGATAAGGGACATGATGAACCAGAATGGAAGGCCTCCTGTTTGCCGAAATGCACTCTTGCTCTCCCACTCCCCTCACCCCTAAACGAAGACTCTTACAGGATGAGGCACAATATCAATGGACATTTCACTGTGTGTGTGTCTGTGTAGATGTATTTTTGCAGTGTTTGTACATGCTCATAAACCAAAGGATCCAGCATCTGAAATCAAATCTATGCACAATGCAATGGGAAATATATTTAACCTAGAGATTTCTCCCACACAAGGCTGGTACCTCTAGTAGATGTGAGTCTAAGACTGATTTGTGTAGTTCTGGTGCTACCAAGAGCCCTGGTGGTGTAGTGGTTAGAATGCAGTATTGCAGGCAAACTCTGCCCACTGCCAAGAGTTCGATCCTGACCAGCTCAAGGTTGACTCAGCCTTCCCTCCTTCTGAGGTCAGTAAAATGAGGACCCAGATTGTTGGGGTCCTCAATATGCTGACTCTGTAAACTGCTTAGAGAGAGCTGCAAAGCAATGGGAAGTGGTATATAAGTCTAAGTGCTATGGCTACCTAAAGGATCTGGACATGTGGTGGAATGTGATCTGGATTCCCATCAGGAAGGAAGTGCACTCCAGAGGCAAAGAGACAGCAAAGTTTAGATAGTTTGGTTGGGAGGAAGAGAGTCAAGACGGCTCCTTCCTTGAAGTTCTCAGAGTATCTCTTTAATGACGCAAGTGGCTGCAAGATTTCTGTCTGCAAGGGAGGAACAAATAAAGGAGACTGCTTAGAAGTAACTCAGACTATCTTTCTTGGTTCTTGGTGTCTGATAGGTCTGAAGCAATAAAGTTAAACCAGCAAGCAATAAAACATCTACAGTATGCTAAAGGAACAAATTAGTGAGATCATAATTAAATTACAGATAGAACTGAAACTAGGTGATTTAAAACAGGACAACCACTTTGATCATTACAAATAACGGCCAAACACAAATTGGGTCACCTCATCCAACCATCCAACCAATGTTCTCTACAAAAGTTCAGTTTTCAGCAACTCTGGAAACTCTCAAAAGTAAGGTTGTTTTCATGTCCTTGGGAAGATTGTTCCCAAAATAGGTGCTTCCAAGGAAGTGGAACGCTAGGAGCATTTTCTTTCAGGACAACCCACATTTGATGGCAGTGTGCTTTTCTTTGGCTTGTACCACTTTGTGGGAAGAATCCAGAGAAAATAATAATAGTAGTAGTAGTAGTAGTAGTAGTAGTAGTAGTAGTAGTAATAATAATAATAATAATAATAATAATAATAATAATAATAATAATAATAATAATAATGTTGGAAGAACTTTATTCCAACTTATCCAAAAGAATAAGGGACAAGATCTTAAAGGCAGAAAAGCAAGCCCAATATTCTTAATAGCCCCAAGCAGAAACTCAGCAGAAGCCAGCTTTCCTACCTAAAATAGGTAGGAAAGGGCATGGTGGCTGTTTCTTTCCCTTTGTTATGTCCCCCTTTGAATTGTGTCTGTCTTTAAGGGGTGTTGTAAATAAAACCGTTTAGTCATTTTGAAAAGAAAAAAAAAAGAAATGCAAATTTAATAATCCATTCAGGAAGGTTGGGGCCAGGAAGCTAGAAGCTGAGATTAGGAAGACCTCTAAAATCTACATACCCCACAACTCTAAAAGACATGACCTTTGGGGACATAATAGGATTAACCCACAATACCAAAAGGGCACACTCAGACTCAGGTCAAAGTACATGACACAGGAAATACAAAGCCTCAGACAGGAACAGGAAACAACCTCAAGAGCCCCAGAAGGTATAAAAACCCACTACTCCCAGCAGCAGGTGGTCAGCTTTCCCAGAGCCATGCTTCTGTCTGGCTCTCCTCTTCAATAAACTACAACCTTCTTTCTAAAGCAGTCTCCATTTTGTTTATTCCCAGCTTGGACTGGACCCTGATGAAGGTTTTTCTTTCTACAACTTCAAGAAATGCTAAGGGTGTTCACACGACAGGACTATTATTTTTTTTTAAAGCAAACTTTTATTTTGTTGTCGGGTGTGTGTGTGTGAGAGAGAGAGGCAACTGCAATTCTCCTCACCCCCCGATTTTTAAGCCATCTGGAGTCCCAGTGTCTACATTTACATGACATGAAAGTTTACTGAGAAGGCTATCATTCCTGATTGAACCCTATAAAGATCAGTCCCACCAGCTCAGGTCCTGCAACTGTCTTTGCAATGTGTTAGTGAAACCCCTGCTTGGCCATTGGTCATGCAGTCGGCAGAGATAATATCGGCAAAGTTCTGTGAATGATTACAAAAGACACAGGATATCTCTTAGGATCAAAATGCCCTAATGTGAATCGCTGCTTGGAGTACTGACAAGGCCACGATTCATCAAAGCTTGGGACAGCTGTGTGAAGGTAGCTCTGTGAACTTTAAAGCAGGTGTGTGGACACATTGCTGTCTAAGCCGAGTGGCAATTCACACAAGCCTAAGCTCTAAATGGAGCATGTTTACTGATTGAACCCATTCGTTCTCGTGTCCCTGACTGGCTTGTAAAATATCAACTCCTGGCATGTTTGGGCTGTTAATCACTAGGGGGCAGCAACTTAATAAAGATGGGTCTAAAATAGGTTTGCTCAGCCAGGTGAAAAAAATCTGGTGGCCTTTGAATACGTGAAATTGTAGGGATGTGGAAACACACTGAATGTGGCTTCAAAAAGTTGTTTTTCATATGAAAACAGGAATTAGCAAAACGTCCTTCCATGCTCAACTAACATTGAGTGAGGAGCCCTTGGTGCTCTCCGAGCTTGGTTGAAAAAGTCTAGATGTCCATGTTGAATGTCAAAGATGTTTTTTTTTTCTTCAAGAGGCAGCTGGACTGCTTTTTCTTTGAGGAAAGAAGAAGAAAACATTTTGCTTCTCATCTAAGAAGTTTCATCAATTCTGATGGCTGGGGGGTGTGTGGATAGAAGAAATGCAATCCTTCCATCCTGTCCTATCCTCTCAGGACCTATCCTTCCATCCCCGTCATTATCAGAAATGATGAAGCTTCTTGGATGAAAAGCAAAATGTTTTCTCTCTCCTCAAAGAAAAAAATAGTTCAGTTGCTTCTTGAAAAAAAAAACCACAACCTTTGAAAAAACTTTGACCTGGATGATTGAGAATCTCCACAGACGTTCATGTTTAATGTTGAATGTCTAGACCAGGGGTAGGCAACCTTGGCTCTTTTAGGACTCGTGGACTTCAACTCCCAGAATTCCTGAGCCAGCATGGCTCAGCTTGGAAACCTCTCCCTTTCCCCTCAGCGTGGCTGGCTCTGGAATTCTGGGAGTTGAAGTCCACGAGTCATAAAAGAGCCAAGGTTGCCTACCTCTGGCCTAGGCCTAGGCCACTTCGTGACTTGTGGACTTCAACTCCCAGAATTCCTGAGCCAGCCTGGCTCAGCTTGGAAACCTCTCTCTTTCCCCTCAGCATGGCTGGCTCAGGAATTCTGGGAGTTGAAGTCCACGAGTCATAAAAGAGCCAAGGTTGCCTACTCCTGGTCTAGACAATCATTAAGAGCCGTGGTGGTGCAGTGGTTAGAATGCAGTATTGCAGGCTAACTCTGCCCACTGCCAGGAGTTCGATCCTGACCGGCTCAAGGTTGACTCAGCCTTCTGTCCTTCCCAGGTCGGTAAAATGAGGACCCAGATTGTCGGGGGCAATGTGCTGACTCTATAAACCGCTTAGAGAGGGCTATAAAGCACTATGAAGCGGTATATAACTCTACATGCTGTTGCTATTACTTTCCCCTGTCTTACTTACAAGTGGGGAAACGGTTCAATAGCAACCAGAATCTCCTTCATTCAAACTGTCATGAATGATAAGCAACAACACAAAGACCCCCCCAAAGAGACTAAAATGCAAAAAGTAGACACTTTTAGTGAAAAAGACACCCAAATATTGTCTCATCAGACTGGCAAGAAGATGCTGCGGATACAGTTACTATTTTTAAAATATTTTTCTCAACTTGGGGGCTATCGTGCACCTTAACAACTTCCAAGCTGTTTGCCCAAATAGCAATTACCTTTGTAATATATTGTCACTGTGGCGATTCCCTTTTAAGTTATTAGTCTACTTTCCCTGCATTAAAAGAAGAAGAAGGAAAAAAAAAAACCTCAGCAAATTATCCAAGTTTATTTCATTGACTTTTTCACACCTTGAGAAAGAGCCCATTTATATTATCAGCATTTGATATATTTCCCATTTGCTGGGGTCCTTTGGCAAGTTGGCATTTTAATTTAATTATACTTTTTGTTGTTAATGGTCTTTATTTTTCAGTGTCTGTATGGTAAAGTGCTTTGGAATGGAATTTTTTTTTTTTGAAAAAAAAAACCAAAACCTTTTTTCTTCCCCACCTCCACTTCCCTATGGCAAGTTAGAGTGCAAATTTATAAACTGATAAAATTCAGTGTAAAATTGACAGAGGTGGAATGAAGCAATCTGCTAAGAAATCCTACCGAAATGATTAAGCGTTTTCTTCACTTCCTGAATGTAAACCCTGCATATACTTAATCATCAGAGACTGTTAATTGGGAAATGCACAAGAATCCATTTCGAAGTTTAAAGAAAGGTGGTTAAACTCACACAAGCCAAGTCGTGTCAAGGACCACCGAGAGCAGTCAATCCAATTGGCTTCTGAATTTAATGGAATACTCTGTATACCTGTGTGGAGATTCTCAGTCTTCCAGGTCATGGTAGTCTCAAAGGTGCTTTCCCCCTCCCCAAAAAAGACAATTGGACTATGCTTTTTTCTTGAGGAAGAAGAGGTTTTGCTTGTCATCCAAGAAGCTTCATCAATCCTGACTGGATGGGGAGGGATGGAAGGGTTACTTCTGATAGGATGGTAGGGAGGGAATGGAAGGACTATAAATTCTTTGTAGTCATCTGGTCGTTAGTACTCTCTCTGAGAGAGTTTTGGGTTTATCTGTGCCCTCAGGGGTTACCTGAATCCAAGTGCAAATGGGTATGGAAACTTCTTGGAACCGCTGAAAGGACTGTGTTGTAAACAGGAGACAGGTGGAGGTGTACTCTTCCACCTCTATTGAGGGAAGGCTGTTCAATCTTAATGTACATGGCCTCTTTGACCCCTCTTTCAAACCAGTGGTCCTCTCTTTCCAGAATGTGGGCTTTGCTGTCTTCAAAAGAGTGACCTTTGTCTTTTGAACTCTTTTGAAGTATGTCACCTAAAAGACCCCTCCTACTCACTGCAATCGCTCCAAGGCTGGCATAGAGCTGGATAAGAAGGCCACCAATAGCTACTAGTCCCGATGATTATTTGTACACGACCTTCTGAATCACAGACTGAGTATCTGAAATGGAGAGAAGAGGGAGAACAATGAGGATCTGAGAACAGCAGAGAACAGCAGAAGAAGAGGAAAATTCCTTTTCCAACCATCTTTGGTGAATTTTTTTGGAAGACCTAACAGGTCACTGGGTTGGGTTAGTAGTTGAATTAGTGGGCCTTTGTTATGCTTTAGTATTCTTATCTGCTTTACTGATAAAGTTCTGGATTAACTATATAAAGTGGTCAAACACCCTTAAATAATAAATTTCTCTGAGATGAATCAGTCCAGTGGCTACAAAATCCAGGCTATCTATCGGAAGAAATAGAAAGAAATGGAGAAACAGAATGAGGTGTCCCAGAAATTTTCAACAATGCAAGGATCCCTTTTCCTTTTTATTTAATATAATATTGAACTCAAATAACACACATGCACTCTTCTCCTCCAAAATAATCCCTTCAGCAGCTCAAACAAGGAGCAAATAATGTCAAAACAATATACCCAGTTTTCTGTTTAATAAAACATCCTTTGTTTGAATGCATGTTGATCCTGGCTGTTCTCATGAAAAAATAAGTGTGCAGGTTGAAGAGATCAACCAACCTCTTATCTGCTCGTTTATCATCATTTTAAAAGAAATATTGCCATAATTCTTCAAACTGGACCTGAAGCAAAGATTGTGTCCAGTAAATTTTGTCATGCCATAAAGCAGGTTATTTATCTTAAAGCGCTAAATCTGAAGGTCCAGCCCATTAAATTAGTTATTTTTCTTTCTCTGTCTGTTTTAAAGTTTCAGATAACTGGTCAGGAGCAATTTTCCTGAGTCAGTTAATCATAGCTCAATAGGTCTTCAATTGCTCCAGATTTCTAAGAAATGCTTCTTCTCTCTCTGTTTATTCTAGTTTAGTTACTATGGAGTCTTGTTCACACAAGCACGCTAACATTTTAGTTAGGCCATACAAAGCCCACTTGATAAATTGCATAATTACTGTGTCCCCCTAACAGACCCCTTTTGAAACAGAATCACTTCTTGATTTTATTAGCAGTGCCATATTTTTAACGGATCTGCAAATAATTCAAATCCCCAATAGCTATTTTTTACATTTCTATACCATATACCACTTTTGGGTCAAGTATTTAACATTTAGGTCAACTCTCTCTTAGCCTACACAGTTTTCATAAGAATGTTGTGAGAATAAAAGTTCACCTTGGTGAGGATAAAATCCACCATTTTAAAGGATAAACCCCACCATTTTAGTGGAGGCCTATTGGCTTTGGGAAGAGACAGATTAAAAAAGGTCAGTTCTAAGGGAAAACCCTGCTTCTACTTATGAGTTACTTCTAAATATTTTAGAAGAAGATGTCACCAAGTCAAGATGGTGGTCATGTTCTTTATGAGTGTTGACACACATTAACAACAGACAGGGCCTTGATCCTTGGTTCTAGGCATCCGGGTGTCAAATTGTGGGCTGGGGATGGGATCACTGTTTGAGCTAAAGAGCCACAAAGAGGTCAGCACATGGAAGTTGGGTCATCTACCTTCGTGTTGTCCCTTCGTGTTGATCTACAACATTGTCCAGGACTGAAGACCAGGAGTTTCCAGAACCATTCTCATGGCTAATTGTGATCTCAGTGGAATGACTTGCCTGCAAAAGGTGTGGGTGCTCCAATGCTGGAGGTTTTTAGGAAGAGATTGGGCCACCATTTGTCTGAAATGGTATAGAGCAGTGGTGGCGAACCTATGGCACGCATGCTAGAGGTGGCACTCGGAGCCCTCTCTGTAGGCACGCATGTTGTTGCCCCAGCCCCGCCTCCGCTCACAGCCCCCTCCTCACCAGCAGTCCCCCTGGAGGAGAGTTGCCCCCGGGCATGGCCTGCATGGACCAGCGCAGCTAAGGACATTTATTTTTATTTATTTATTTATTTTGTAAAAAAAAAATATTTTATTAAAACCATCAACATTAAACATAAGTTCATATTAAAAAGCAATCATCATATATCCTGCAATACAACTCTAAGGATCAGTCTTTGTAAACGTCTGGTTTAGTAAACATTCCTCACTCCTCACGTCAAGCCTCAACTATACGCCTGGTACCTTTTATTTGATTGGTGTTTCTCTTATATATGGTCTATCTACTGTTTCTAGTCTATCACCTATTGTTCATTCGAGCTTCAGAAGTAAATTCGTCTCAGTAGTAGTGCAATCTTTTATGATCCCTAACAAAAGATCCTGAGGTAGAAATTCAGTATCCTGAGGTAGAAATTCAGTACGATTTTCCAATATTAAAGCAATCAACATTAAATCTGGGCTCATATTAATAAGCTGTCCTCATAAGACCTGAAAATACAGCTCTTGTATATGGTCTATCTACTATATCTAGTCTTTTTATTTATTTATTTTTTACGATTTTTATACCGCAGGAACAAGACTCTGCCCTTGCACCCCATAGCATGCAGATGGTGTTGCGGGGTGTGGGCGGAGGGCGTGGCTTCCATGGCGCTGCAGGGCTGCTTGGGCGATCTGCTGCAGCAGGCCATGGAGGTGGTGCGTAGCCCTACGGGCGGGCGGGGCAGGGGGCTGGCGGGGCCGGAGCAGGCAGGGCAGGAGGTGGAGCGGGGGCGGGGGCAGTTTTGGGGCACTTGGTTTCTAAAAGGTTCACCATCACTGCTATAGAGTTTCCTGCTTGATCAGGGGGTTAGACTAGAAGACCTCCAATGTCCCTTCCAACTCTCTTATTCTGATCCCACTGTCACAGCCAGCATCTTGACTTCTCTAATGAAAGAAATCTCTCTTCTCACCATGGAGTAGAGAATAGAACACCAATGGAAGAAAGACCACTGATGGCATTTTAGCAATCAGTAATCTTTATACGAGATATGAGGTACCTCTTGTCCCACAATGGAAGGGTGGATGGCAAAGAGGATAGAGTTAGCAGAGATGGCAAAATCGATTGTTTTAATTCAAGAGTAGAACTTACCTAATTTTGTTTCTATTGGAAACCACTTCTGGACTTTTTGCTCAAAATTGAAAAAAAATGAAACTTTAATTTTAGGTTTGGCTGATTAGAACTGGCTTGACACGTAAAGCAATAAGTTGAGGTTGTTTTATTTTTGTAATTACTGCACCAAAGTAAGTGGGAAGTTATTACTTTTTATTACTTTTCCTTCCCTCTGCATTTTTCCTCTTTCTTTTTCTTACAATAGGATTCTAGCTTTTGTTTCTTCGATATCGTAGAAGATTATTCTAAAGTTTATTCTAAGTTTATTCTATATTTTATCTTGTAATGAAACTTAATAAAAATTTAAAAGGGAAAAAAAAGAAATAAGGCACCTCTCATTGCTGAATGCTGAATATAAAAGTGTACAACAGCTATTGCATTATGTCTTATTTGTAAGCTTTTTAACAAAATCTAGCTGTCCCCTGCTGGGAGGCAGAAATAGGAGACTGACTCAGAGAGCAATATTGGTGTTCTTATGTAGCTTTTAGGGATGAGGAAATGAAGAAAAGGGCAAACATTTTAAAAGAAGAGATTTATATTCACTGGAAACTTGACTATAGTACCATCCTAGTACTGGCTGGGATTCAAACTTTTAAATTTCATTTTAAAAGATAGCTGAATAACAGTTTTGTTTCAAGCTCCGTGCAAATGAAATATGGATATCATTTTAAATGTTATAGTGGGGGGAAAAAACAACTTACTAAGAGATGCTTACCAAATTTGAAACTTAGATGAAACCATGGAAAACTTAAAACTCCATGATTCCCCTCCCCCCATTTTCCATTATACATTTTGCTCTAGGTGGGCAAACATGCTGGTTTACTTTAGTCCATTGTATAATAATATTTAACTACTCCGTGACATTCTTCATGTTTAAAATCCTTTATAAACATTAATTAATCCTCACAACACTCCTGTGAGTTAGGTAAGGATGATTGTTAAAATGGGGTGCATAATTCACAATGAATAATTAGTCTGGAGTCCTGCTACCAATTCTCCTGAAATCCCCATAAAGCCAATTGTTCAGACGGAAGGCAATTTTGTGTAGGCTTTGTATCGACTGGAAACTGATCTCCCCATTGACTGAATATCAGATTGATATTAAATTCAAGGGCTTTATTAATTGTGCGGCTGATTTACCAAAACATGAAGACGCTGGAACGGAAACCTTTAACCACTGATGTGTGAAGCCTGGTTGTTATTACTCATTGTAGAGAAAGTGGAGTTTAGCACGTTCTCAGAATCATGTTTTCTTCCAGACAACCCATAATTGGGTCAAATAGTTCTAGACAACCCTATGATAAAGTAGACCTGGTCATCTTGGCATTTCCAGGATGCTAGCAGGATGCTTCTAAGGTGTGAGTGCTCCAACACTGGAGGTTTTCAAAAAGAGATTGGACAACCCTTTGTCTGAAATGGTATAGGATTTCTTGCCTAAGCAGGGGTTGGACTTGAAGACCCTTCCAATTCTGTTATTCTATTATTCTGAAATGAAAACAATTCTTGGCATTATACTTTATCAGACTGATTTTTTTTTCCTTCAGTGAAAGCCTTGAGCTGTCTGAATT
Organism: Bothrops alternatus; assembly: GCA_034064705.1. Classification (NCBI taxonomy): domain Eukaryota; kingdom Metazoa; phylum Chordata; class Lepidosauria; order Squamata; family Viperidae; genus Bothrops; species Bothrops alternatus. Next base: position 976,204 of record JARGCV010000065.1, read on the forward strand.
CCATGGATAGAAGTTCCTCTAAATCAATTTCTAAAAGCATTTGCAATAAATAGTAAAGTCTATAATAAATAATAGGTCTATAATATAGTTTGGTTTCCCAATAATAAAGGTCAATTCATGGGGGGGAAAAAGCAGAGTAGCTGATGTTAGTCTATTCAGTGTGGAAGATGGGCTGGGCATTTGACAAAAAAAAAATGTCCTTCATATAACAGCACAGAGTTCCTTGACAGCGCTTCCTGGAACACCCATGCAAACAGGGATTGTTGTGCAAAAATATCCGTGCTGCTAAAAACACAAAGAGGGCACTTCTAATCCTGCGAAGTTGGTGTGGTGGAATTTCAGAAAGTGCTCAACCAAGACAGGCATCTTAATCAACGTCCCATAACCAATGAAGGATAGAAAAGGCTTGCATATCTGGGTCCATTTTGGTCTTCATAGATTTAGATCCCCGTCTCAGATTGTTTCTGGAACACCGGTACAATGTTATGCAGGTTATGGAGATGTTCTCCTGAAGGACAGACCACATAATCCTGATAAGTCTGCTGCCATGTTAGGAATTATATTTGAGGCTAACACAAGGGAAAGTGATTCTTCTGATGGTCTTCTTAAAGGTTAATTTTCTGCAGATTCACCTGGCTAGTCTAACTTGAACCTAAGCTAGAGTTGCAATGAATACAAAATATTTCCTGTGACTCGTAGTGAGAGGGGAAATCAATACTCCATTCACCATTGATTATTGTAATGGTCTGAACATTAAAGCAAGCAATGTTTGCAAAAAAGGATAGACCGTGACTCGGTGGGTTGTAGGAGTGAGGCTCTAATACACAGCCACACCACGACAACCGTAGAAAAAGGGACAGGAAACACAAAGTTAATCCAACCTGCAGGAATGCTACCAACACAAATTGGGTCGCCTAAACGTAGCAATCGCTTCATGAGAGGCTAACCATAAATCCAAGCAAGATAAATTTCCTGAAGAGCACATTTATATTGGCAGACAGTAACAGCTAATGAAGGGACTTGGCCGAGCCAATTAAAAAAGACCCTATACATTTTATTAGACTCATTCCACTAATCTTTCAAATTAAAGAATTCAGGGGTTGGAAGCCTAGTATGGAAATACTTTCCCTTCCTTTTGTTGCTATCATAAAAAGAGTTTTGGCAAAGCAGTGAAATGAAGGGCAACATTTTATGATGAAGCTGATTTTGTATCGGCATAGGAAAATGAAAAGGTGACTTTGACAAGCCAGTTCCGTATTGATGAGCAGGTACAAAAAATCTGAACCGAAGCAGATAACATAGCTCAAGGAAGAGAAGAGCAGAGAGGAAGAAAACAGAAGAAAAGAAAAGAATGTTAGTCTTTAGCCCACCGTTCTTAGAGTAAATTCCAAGGATACACAAAGCCATGCCTTTTAGAGGGAAAGAGGGAAACCTGCCAATATAGAGGCATTGTGACATATAGAACAAGAAAGTATAGACCTACTATCACCCATTATCCTTAGCTCAAGAAATCCATTGTTATTTTATATAAATAATAACAACAATAACAACAACAACAACAACAATAATAAAGTTAGAAGGGACCTTGGAGGTTATCTAGTCCAACCCCCTGCTCAGGCAGGAAACCCTATACCATTTCAGACAAATGGCTGTCCAGTCTCTTCTTAAAAACTTCCAGTGTTGGAGCATTCACCGCTTCTGGAGGCAGGTTGTTCCACTGATTAATTGTTCTCACTGTCTGGAAGTTTCTCCTTAGTTCTAGGTTGCTTCTCTCCTTGATGAGTTTCCATCCATTGCTTCTTGTCCTGCCTTCAGGCACTTTGGAGAATAGCTTGACTCCCTCTTCTTTGGGGCAGCCCCTGAGATATTGGAACACAGCTATCATGTCCCCCCTGGTCCTTCTCTTCGTTAAACTAGACATTCCCAATTCCAGCAACCGTTCCTTATATGTTTTACCCTCCAGTCCCCTAATCATCTTTGTTGCTCTTCTCTGTACTCTTTCTAGAGTCTCAACATCTTTTTTACATCGTGGTGACCAAAACTGGATGCAGTTTTGATAAGATACCTCCAACTATATGTGATGAACAGCTACACAGATAGTCCTTGACTTACAAACATTTCATTTAGTGACCCTCCAAAGCTACAACTGTATTAAAAAAAAATGACTTACAACCAGTCCTCTGGGTTGCAGTGTTCCTAGGATTAAGTGATCAAAATTTGGTGTCTTTGGCAACTGGTGTGCATTTATGATGATTGCAACATCCTGGAATTCTGTGATCACCATTTTTGGGTGTTTCCAGCTGGCTTCTGACCAGCAAAGTCAGTGGAGAAAGCTAGATTTGCTTAAGGACTGCGTGATTCATTAAACAACTCTTGTGATTTGCTTATCGACAATGGCCAGAAAAGTCATAAAACTGGTGTGCAACTCATTTAACAATCACCTTGCTTGGTAATGGAAAATCCAGGCCCCAGTTATAGCCGTAACGTGAGATACGACCTGTATATACTAAAACAGTATTCTATTGAACGTTGCATGACAAAAAGAATGAATGAGAGATAGCCTAAGAAATCGCATCCTGTTTTTTCTTCTTCTTAAATACGGAACATTTAATAGAACAGTAAAATAAATTGGCACCTTTGGAACTGATCAGATTTAGATCGATCTGTGTGCTACTGGTTTGAAATGATTATATTACACTGTATTATTATATTGTGATGAGTTTGATGCTTGTTTAACAAATGTGATCGCATTCACTAGTGGGCCACCCTGCAAATATTAAACACACAGAAATATTGTGTGAGGCCACTAATGCTTGCTACTGTATTCCCCAATCAAATTATAAGCACAGAATAGCTTGAACCAGAAATCCAATCAAGCTTTTTAAAGTTCCGATCATTGCAGAGGACCCTGCCTTTTTGGAAGCACTATAATGACAGGAGAAGTCGAAGTCGACTTTCGCAACCCTTTTAAATAGCTATTAGCTTGAAATGCTGTGCGTTGTTAATCACGTTAAAGTTGCTCAAGTGAGAAGAATTTGGGTGGTGCTCTCAAAATGGTGTGTGATTAGTTCTACAAATTTGGAAGGAAGGAAAAGAGAGGGAGAGAGAGTCAAGAATTCAACTGACTGCTGGTAAACAACATTGGGATTCAGGATATTATTTCCCACTGAAGCTTCACAGTTCATAACAGAGGTGTTTGAGATTCAGGGAGGAGGGAATGTTGGGAACAAGTGACAAGATTCTGTTCTACTCTACTCTACTCTACTCTACTCTACTCTACTCTACTCTACTCTACTCTACTCTACTCTACTCTACTCTACTCTACTCTACTCTACTCTACTCAATTCGATTCTACATTGTATTGTATAATGTATCACTTTGTATGACCTATCACTTTGCTGTTTATATGTACAATGACAGCTTATGCACTGGAGACAAATTCCCTATGTGTGTGTAATCACACTTGGCCAATAAAGAATTCTATTCTATTCTATTCTATTCTATTCTATTCTATTCTATTCTATTCTATTCTATTCTATTCTATTCTACCCTAATCACTATTCTATTCTATTCTATTCTATTCTATTCTATTCTATTCTATTCTATTCTATTCTATTCTATTCTACCCTAATCACTATTCTATTCTATTCTATTCTATTCTATTCTATTCTATTCTATTCTATTCTATTCTATTCTATTCTATTCTATTCTATTCTATTCTATTCTATTCTATTCTATTCTATTCTATTCTACCCTAATCACTATTCTATTCTATTCTATTCTATTCTATTCTATTCTATTCTATTCTATTCTATTCTATTCTATTCTATTCCATTCCATTCCATTCCATTCCATTCCATTCCATTCTATTCTATTCTATTCTATTCTATTCTATTCTATTCTATTCTATTCTATTCTATTCTATTCTATTCTATTCTATTCTACCCTAATCACTATTCTATTCTATTCTATTCTACCCTAATCACTATTCTATTCTATTCTATTCTATTCTATTCTATTCTATTCTATTCTATTCTATTCTATTCTATTCTATTCTATTCTATTCTATCCTAATCTCTATCCTATCCTATCCTATCCTATCCTATCCTATCCTATCCTATCCTAATCTCTATCCTATCCTATCCTATCCTATACTATACTATACTATACTATCCTATCCTAATCTCTATCCTATCCTATCCTATCCTATCCTATCCTATCCTATCCTATCCTATCCTATCCTAATCTCTATCCTATCCTATCCTATCCTATCCTAATCTCTATCCTATCCTATCCTATCCTAATCTCTATCCTATCCTATCCTTTCCTAATCTCTATCCTATCCTATCCTATTCTATCCTATCCTATCCTATCCTAATCTCTATCCTATCCTATCCTATCCTAATCTCTATCCTATCCTATCCTATCCTATCCTATCCTATCCTATCCTATCCTATCCTATCCTAATCTCTATTCTATTCTGTTCTGTTCTTTTCTGTTCCATTCCACTCCACTCCACTCCACTCTATTATTATCCTATCTTACCTTATCCTATCCTATCCTTATTTTTATTTCTATTTTTTGTCACAAATGATCATTCATTCACAAAGGTTTGACTATCACTAGTGAGAGAATATAGGAAAATTGTGAACAATTCATTCCTACTGCTGTGGGCTGGCCTTCCTCATTTATCAGTGGGAAGACTCAAATCCAGGAACCCCCCAATGGCATTTGCACCACATCTGCCAAACAACTTTAAATTGGTTCCCATCAGAAAGCTAAATGGGTCACTGAAAGTCCAGTTATAGGAAGACCCCACAAAAAAAGGGGTGCCAGGCTTTGAACTACCACGTCAGCAGAGGATGACATTAAGTGCAACAGGAGAACATTCCATAAATATATTTCAACTTTTCTTGGGGGGGGGTTGGTTTTCCTCTCTTTCTCCCTCTCCCTCTTTTCATTTTAAAGATTGGATCTCACACAGCTATGAGGGGAAGCTAACAGGAAAAACAAATAAATAAATAAAACATCACCTAGGACGCTGAATAGATTTTAAATTATTAAAAAAAAAGAAAAAAGAAAAAGTAGTGAGAACATCTGGATCGGTGTGAGAGCCTTCTATGTTTAGAAGCAGTCAGGGTGATGCACTCGATGCAGTTTTGCAGGCTGTTCCCAAATTCTTTGCAAAAAGGTCTTGGAACATTTATGCCACGTTAAGCATTTATGAAATCTGAACGGAAGGCCAAGGAGTTCCGTTCCTTTGTGAAAGGCACCAGGCAGGATAGCCTTTCCACAGCTGAAGGAATGCTGCGTCTTTTCAACAAGGGAATAAGTGGATTCTGAGTTCATTCAATTTTCAGCCTGTTTGATGGATCTTTGCCCATCATGCTGAATTGCACTTTTAGTCTTTCTTTCTTTCTTTCTTTCTTTCTTCTTTCTTTCTTTCTTCTTTCTTTCTTTCTTTCTTTCTTTCTTTCTTTCTTTCTTTCTTTCTTTCTTTCTTTCTTTCTTTCTTTCTTTCTTTCTCTCTCTCTCTCTCTCTCTCTCTCTCTCTCTCTCTCTCTCTCTCCCTCTCCCTCTCCCTCTCCCTCTCCCCCCCTCTCTCTCTCTCTTCCCTCCCTCCCTCCCTCTCCCTCCCAAGTGCTCCCTTCTTCCCAGGGCACCAGGTTGCAGAACAAGGCTTTCTTTCTTTCTTTCTTTCTTTCTTTCTTTCTTTCTTTCTTTCTTTCTTTCTTTCTTTCTTTCTTTCTTTCTTTCTTTCTTTCTTTCTTTCTTTCTTTCTTTCTTTCTTTCTCTCTCTCTCTCTCTCTCTCTCTCTCTCTCTCTCTCTCTCTCTCTCTCTCTCTCTCTCTCTCTCTCTCTCTCTCTCTCTCTCTCTTCCCTCCCTCCCTCCAGAAATGGTCACTTAAACATGGCTTAATTATTTTTCCTTTTTCCTTAAGTCCATGAAAGAAAGTAAGGCACATTCATCAAGAGACCTTCTAGAAGATTGCAAACATCTAAACATTGGAGAGAAAATTCTGAGAAAAAAGTGGGCTTTATCCTTATGTAAACCCTGGACTAAAGTGATGCCAAATAAATTCCCATGGGGGGGGGGCTGGAAGGAACTGTTTCCTGATTTTTTTTTCTGAAAAGTTCTATTGTCTTCTTTATCTCACCTACTCTAGTTTCCTTGGCCTGCTGTTGCCTTGACGCTACAACCAACTAACTTAGTAGATGGCTATGTCATTGTTACTATTTTTCTGTCCACATGAACATGTATATGAAAACTAAATCTTCTTCTAAGATAGCTTGACTTCCTTTCCTAACCTATCTACATATTAGATACAAAGAAGAGGGGGTCAGCCTATTCTCCAAAGCGCCTGAAAGCAGGACAAGAAGCAATGGATGGAAACTAATCAAGGAGAGAGGCAACCAGGAACTAAGGAGAAATTTCCTGACAGTGAGGACAATTAACCAGTGGAACCACCTGCCTCCAGAAGCTGTGAATGCTCCAACACTGGAAGTTTTTAAGAAGAGACTGGACAGCCCCTTGTCTGAAACGACACAGGGTCTCCTGCTTGAGCAAGGGGTTGGACTAGAAGACCTCCAAAGTCCCTTCCAGCTCTATTCTGATTGATTGATAGACCCCCAACCTTTCTTAGTTTCCAAGCCCAGAAAGGGTCAGCCAAGTTTAAAGCAAAAAAAAAACCAGAACAATTTAAAAAAAACAAAAAAACGTACCATGGAAATGACTTCAGACACTTTCCTATAAGAAAGCCGGAGATGCTGTAGACGAGATATTTGTTAAAAGAAACATATAGCAATTAAGCAAACTCCCCTTAGCTATGCTAAGCTTGTAGGTCTCTCACCTATGAGAATGACATTTGCATTTTCTTCCCATTTGAAAGAAAAAGAAACCTCCACCCCCAAAGCAATTCCTCTCTACTATCAGATTGATTGAGAATGGCTGGGGTTGGAGGGGTCTGGAGGGAAAATGCATAGAAATATTTGAGCCAAAAAAAAAAAAAAGACAAAATTTTGAACACACACACAAACACACACACATATATATATATTCAAAATTTTGTGGCTGACAAATAGTTAGTGAGAGACTAGTATAGCTATTTCAGGCTCATTAGCCCTTATCAGCTAGTCACACTCTTCAGGGATTCGAACCTGGGCAGCTTGCATGTTAGGCAGCTGTATTACCCTTTAGAGCCACAGGTACCCCCTTACTCCTGTCAGCAGAAACCAGGGAGGATATATATCTTATCTGTTGGGTGAGGCACCCGGTCTACCAAATATAAATCAGTCTGTTCTGCATTTCGCTCCTGCAAAACATGCTCCGAGATAGGTCTTTGGTTATTCGGGTTTTCTCCCACGTAAAATTGGAAGTGTCTTGGTGATGTCCTTGATAGCTGCAAAAATTCAAATCCTGGGCGGTTCAATAACACAGCCTTCGATCTCTGGGAGAGGTATAAATCAGTTGTTTATTGCTAAAAAGATATTTAAAAACAATAAAAACAACTATTTACAATGTTAAAAGAAACAACTTAGCTTTCGATGGTCCCCTGCCAGCGTCCTCAGAGTAAAGCTTAGGGGGTGGGGAGATTCTTTTTATACACCTTGCTGACCTAACTGCTTACTCATTGCCCGTGTGAATAAATAGTTGTTTTTATTGTTTTTAAATAGCTTTTTAGCAATAAACAACTGGTATATATATGTGTGTGTGTTGTGTGTGTGTGTGTGTTTTCTGAGGTTTTCGTGGGTGTTTGTATGTAGGTCTCGTTTTCTGAGGTTTTCGCGGGTGTTTGTAGGTCTCGTAATTCGGGCTTTCTCCCACGTAAAATTTTACGTGGGAGAAAACCCGAATTACCAGAGACCTACATATATATATATATATATATATATATATTGCGGGTGTTTGTATGACCTACATATATGTATCAGATGTCTTCACCTTGTTGAATTTAATGGTGTGGGAAGCAGGTTGCCCTTCCCAACCGTCTCCCCCCTCCTTCCTTTTAATTAGCATGGAGTCTGTTTTCTTCCCCTTCTCATAAGCTGCTCACAGACTGGTGAGGTGCTGCAACTTTGCAAGACACTATTTAAAGATCTTTGACATCTGAGAAAGCCACAAAATCCAATAATCCTACTTTCAGAACGGCGGGGTGTCCTCAGAGATCAATCTCATATCTAAGCATCACATAAAGGCGAGGCACAGAGTTATAGACTGGACGGTATTGAACACCAACTAAGAAACAACATTAAGCATTCAGGATGAAGAGCCTGTACTGGTGAGAGTGGAGAAAAGCTTGTCAAATTCTGGCGTGTGTGTGTGTGTGCGTGTGCATTGTGTGTGTGTGTGTGTTTTGAAACCTAAGCATTGAAGCTGCACAATTCTGTACCTTGTTAATGCAACACACTTGGTCTTTACTCTGCAACTTTCGGAGAAGGACAATGTTCATAGAACATAGAATAATAGAGTTGGAAGGGACCTTGTAAGTCTTCTAGTTCAGCCCTCCTGCTCCAGCAGGAGACCCTATACTACTGCAGATAAATGGTTGTCCTGGTTTTGGGCAGTTTTTTTTTGGAAAGCCTCCAGTGATGGAGCACCCACAACTTCTGAAGGCAAGCTATCAAATTGGTTGATTGTTCTTACTGTCAGGAATTTTCTCCTTCATTCTAGGTTGCTTCTCTCCCTGGTTAGTTTCCATCTGTTGCTCCTTGTCTTGCCTTTTGGTGCTTTGGAGAATAGGTTGACCCTCTCATATTTATAAGACACTCTCAAATATTGGAACACTGCTATCATGTCTGCCTTAGTCCTTTTCATTAGACTAGACCAGTGGTGGCGAACCTATGGCACACGTGCCAGAGGCGGCACTCAGAACCTTCTCTGTGGGCACACGCACCATGCCCCGAAGATGGCACCCGTCCCTCTTCGACCAGCCACCCATTAACTCGCCAAGGTCCCACATGGCTGGATGCATCCCAGCACCCATGCGCTCACTGGCCTCTGTGTGCAGGGGCCAATGGTGTCAGGCAGCAGCTGCCCCGGCCCCTGCCTCACCTTGCCCTGCGACAATGGCACCCCTGCCCTGCCTTGCCTTGCCTCCCCTCTCCCCACAGGATGAGCCTCCTGCCCACCACCCCACCTGCCAGAGACCCCCTGGATCTCCCCCAACCCTGCCCGGCCCCCACAGGCATCCCTCCCCACAAGCAACATTGAGGTGATCACGCTCACCTTGGCCACACCCACCCAGTCTGCCATGACCACCACATCCACGCCTACCTAGTGGGCCACGCCCACCTGGCACCTGGCGATAAATAAGTGGGTTTTGGGTTGCAGTTTGGGCACTCGGTCTCTAAAAGGTTCGCCATCATTGGACTAGACGTATCCCGTTCCTGCAACCATTCTTTGTATGTTTTAGCCTCCAGCCCACTAATCAGTCTTGTTGCTCTTCTCTGCACTCTTTCCAAACTCTCAACAACTTTTTTTATATTGTGGTGACTAGAACTGGATTCAGTATTTCAAGAGTGGTCTTACTATGGCTTTGTAAAGCGGTACTAGATCCTCACGTGATCTTGGGTTGTGGGTTGGATTGTATACAATTTGGATTGTACATTTTGGTGGCTGAATGTTTTTCTGTTCAATCAAATACACCCACAATGCTGGGATGTTCTTTAGTGTATTATTTGACAACGGCAGAGTTTGACTGTATTGTACAAACCTAATGGTGGCTGGAAACAGTTTTTATTTCAACAGATGTGCTGTTCGTTGATTTCTTGTTTCTGGATATTCCTTGATCAAAATATAGGTAGTCCTTAACTTATGACCACAATTGAGCCATAAGTCTCTTTTTTCAGTGCCGTTGTAATTTCGAATGGTCACTAAATAAAGGACTGTAAGTTGAGAACTACTTGTATCTGTGTTTAATAATTAATCATATCTACAATATAAAATGATAACATAGTTTTTTTTCAATATTAGGGCAACTGGATAAGTTATTCACTTGCTCCCACTTTTTTTATATACATACATATAACCAGCAAAACCTTGCTATATTTTGATTTTAATTCTTTTAAGTATCCGACCAATTTAGGCACGCAGAAAAGTCGATAAAAATTATGTATGAAAGGTGGGATTTGAAATTCTATTTTCATTTAGACTAATGATTTTTACAAGCTGATTACATTTTCCTCTTCATTCTCTGACAGGAATCAATAGATATCCAATATCCTCATAGTTCATTTATACCTGAATTGATGATCTGTCCCCCATTAGCTTATGTTTCTAACACATTCTGATACATTAGTAAAAAGGCTTGTCTGATTAATCATTAGTACATGAGCAGAATTAGCTCCCTTCCTGTGCCAAATGGAATTATTGACAATGATAATAAAAGTCAGACGCTGTGTGGATCTGGGAGTCGAAAATTTCATTTTGGAAAAGGAATTTAAACGATGGGGAGGTTGCACATTTTTCATAGTCGAGAAAGACCCCTTTCATTTATACTGTGCATATATAGCAATAGCCCTTAGAATTATATACCACTTCACAGTGTTTTACAGCCCTCCCTAAGCAGTTTACAGAGTCAGCCTCTTGCCCCCAATAATCTGGGTCCTCATGTTACTGACCTCAGAAAGATGGAAGGTTGAGTCAATCTTGAGTGGGTCAAGATTCAACTCTAGGCTGTGGGTAGAATCAGCCTGCGATGTTGCATTCCAAGGAAGGAAGGAAGGAAGGAAGGAAGGAAGGAAGGAAGGAAGGAAGGAAGGAAGGAAGGAAGGAAGGAAGGAAGGAAGGAAGGAAGGAAGGAAGGAAGGAAGGACAATGGCACTAACATTTAGACTTATATATACCGCCTCACTGTGCTTTACAGATTCAGCCTATGGCCTCCAACAATCTGGGTCCTTGTTTGAGTTATCTTTACCTGAGGTGTGCAGTATGGGTTTAGAAGTACTGAAGACATTTGGCCTTCCTTCCTTCCTTCCTTCCTTCCTTCCTTCCTTCCTTCCTTCCTTCCTTCCTTCCTTCCTTCCTTCCTTCCTTCCTTCACAGTGTTTTACAGCCCTCCCTAAGCAGTTTACAGAGTCAGCCTATTGCCCCCAACAATCTGGGTCCTCATTTGACTGACCTTGGACGGATGGAAGGCCGACTCAACCTTGGGCCAGTCAGGATCAAACTGCTGGCAGTTTGCAGAGTTAGCTGGCAATACTGCCTTCTAACCATTCATGTCCCAATGTACATATTTGTGCTGTGTATCATGCCTACACTAAACAGGATTGCATGTGCATTAAACACAATGACAAATCAATGCAATTTTAATGTCCTGTGGTCAAGTGTGGGTAACAATTCAATTACTGTTTATGCAGAGAATCTCCAAGGTGTGAAAGTTGCTAGCAGTCCATCAGTTTTTCCCTCCCCCAGAATGCTCTAAATACTTTGACTTACAGCCAGAATTGAGCCCAAAATTTCTGTTGCTATTCCAGTTGCCTTTTGAGAATTACCTTTGGGACAACTATCACCTGGATTATTGAGAATCTCCATAGACCTGCAGCCCTCCTAAGTTGAATATTTGGAAGAGGAGCATCAAACACCTCCCCAAGGGTGAACAAAGCAGCCCAGCATTTTTTGCAGATCACATTCTCATAACAAAGATGGCCTCTATATTTACACCATGTCATCCACCTCGCCACTAATTTACAAATAGGGCCAGTTCCTTTTTATTCCATGACTTTATTCCATGACTTTATTCCAAGTCATGAGTCTGAACTACCTTTCCACCCTCTTTCTCTTCTGTGGACATTTCCACTAATTATACAATATATGAACGTTATTTCATACGCCTTCCAGTAGGTTACCAGGATTAAAGGATGAATCCTTCGTCTTTTGTTTTTTTTTGAAAGATTTTGTATAATACTCCCTCACCATGGTTTTGCTCAGGACAACAGTGATGAAAAAAACAACAAAAAGGTATATTTGCATGGTGTTGTGCTTTGGCCACTGCAGAGTCTTTCTCCAATAACTTGGTGAAAAGCTACCTAGACAGCCATTTTATCATTTAAAGCCATTATCCTATTTTTGCTGTAGTCTGACCCATTAGATTTAAAAGCACTCCAGCAAAATTGCCAGATACATCATTAAGGATAACTGAAGGATTCTGCCATCTATCCCAACCTGGGAAAAAGCTTAATTATTGTTTACACTGCTCTTCTGTTACACGCAGTAAATCTGCAATGCATATGTCATGGTTCCGATAACTTCCGAATTTGCTATTTTGCGTATTTTCTCCCCTCCAAAGTGCTGAAATTCATGGAGCGGCGCGTTCAATGAATGCTTGATATGAAATCTTAGCATGATGATTATAGATATATAATTTATGAAGCGCCGCTATTTATCTTCCAATACCTCCACATGACGTAAAAGGAAGAACAGCCGTTAAATAGATATGGGATCTGTTGTGAGCATTTGAAGAAAAACAAGATCCCTGATGCCACCAGCCAATATGTCCATGGAGATTCTCAGTCATCTAGGTCATGGTTGTCCCAATGGTGCTTTTTCAAAAGGCAACTGGACTTTCTTTGTTTTTTCTTGAAGACGTTTTGCTTCTCATCCAAGAAGCTTTTCAGTTCTGACCAAATGATGGAGAATATAAATATAAATCCTTCCACTCCACCATTCAGTCAGAACTGAAGAAGTTTCTTGGAAATGTCATCAAAGAAAAACAAAAAAAGTCCAGTTGGCTTTTGGAAAAGCACCCTTGGGATATCAACCAATATATTTTGATGGATACTTGGTAATCTCCTCTTCATATTTATTCAATAATAGCAGGGTTTTTTTTAATCTCCAATGAAGCCAACTTCCCTGCCCAATCTTCAAATACAAAATGGATTAATGTGTCCATCTAGTTCAAAACATCTCATTCTAGAAGAATTTGGGTGAAACACTATCTCACAGACTTGTTCTCCAGAGAGAAAATGGATAAAACCTTACATATCTCACTCTGAATAAAGTTGAATGTGAAACAGAATTAGACTATTAGATATTGAATCTAGGCTTGGAACAGATACTTTAAAATCATGAGGACTTTATGTAAATCCGACTGATCTCTATATGATCGATCACATGTTCCATTATTCCTGATTACTGACATTCCAAAAAAGAAGAATGCAACAGACCTAATTAATTATACCTCTTAGAGTACTCAGTCATATAATTCCCCTGATGTAATTTCATGTGGGACAATCCAGTTACAGGTTTTCAGGCCTTCTGCTGTTCATGAAAACCAGAGCAGATGTCTTCAATGAGTAGAACCTGGATGGATGTCCTTTGGGAAATGGGACCCTTTCAATGACTCTGACAATAAGGAAGGAAGTTTTACGAAAAGAGGGAGAGAAAAACTTTGAGAAAAGTTTACTTCTTCAGAAAAAACTTTCCAAACAGGGCAGAAAAAAAATAGAGAACTGATACTATCATCGGTCAGTTCTTCAAAGGGCCAGCTGTCCCATCTAATGTGAACTTGTATAACATGCTCTAGCTCTAGCATATATTCCCATTTATTTTCAACATCTGTTCATACTTGTCCATTTCTCTTCCTCTCTCTCTCTCATTCACATATGAGGCACATTATTAATTCCTTGGAAAAAGCTTATGACTTATTCACTTTGTCTTCTCCCTTTTGTTTTTTTAAACAAAAATTAAAAAGTGGTTATGTCATGTCTAATTAGAGAAAAACAGATTATGCTTTCTACAAACACTATGGTAACTTAAGATTTTTTCTTTAATCAGTTTCTCTCCCTGTGTGTGTATATACCCCCCCTCTCACACACACATGCACAGACACAGACTCACGTACAATATACATATCTGCATTCTGTTTTATAATATACAAAATTATTACCAAACAGAATCATAATTCCTTAGTCCATAGTGTTCCCATCATGAAGTTGGGTGTGGGGGGGGGAACCAGGAAATCTTTGATCATCTGGTTTTTGATTCAGGCAGGATCTTAATTTAGGAACTTCAGAAATTTTCTTCTTAATTGGAGGCATTTTATAATCTCTCAAAATTATTTTCCAGACTCCAAATCAACAGAGGTTGATGATATGTATGAATGTTCCGTTATGCATTAAATATCCCAACCAACGGAAGCAAGTGGAGGGAGATGGTGGTGATGAGGCTGATGAAGAAGAGAAGAGGAATAATAATAACAGTAATAATGTTATTGTTGTTGTTATTTTCTATTGGATAAATACATACATACACAAACAATGACAGGACAGAGCACACAATTCCTTCATGTCTGCAACCAATGCAAATAGTTGTGTTGCCATACTCTGAAGTTGTCATTACCAACTTCAACAAGGTTACTTGCTTTGGAGACGGATGACTAGAAAAATCAACCCAGATCAATAAATGAGTGGGTCCATTATTATCCATATGGTAGCTCTGCAAAATGATTGGCAGGACCTTTTTACCGACACGTTTAGCTAAGTTCCTCTCTTTAAAAGCATCATTTAAAGATGGAGTACTCCCGCTTTTAAGCCTCCAGGACTTTCAGAAACAACCAGCACCTAAATTTCTTAGTTTTATGGAATTTTCTTTATATACCGGTAGAACTTGCCTAGTTATCTCAAAGTCACGTAGTCAGTACCATAATGGGGGGAAATGCAAATGGCCACATGAAGACAACTTAGGAGATTGTGTTGCTGTATTAAAAGCAAGTTGCTACTCTTCATGTCTCATGTACAGATATCAGCTGGATTATTAGCAGGCTATCCTAGAGAAGGCACTGCAGGTCAGAAGAAAAGGATCAGGGGCTACAATTGCCCCCTCCCCTTGTTAATACAGCAGCTGTATCCTGGAGAAGCTTCTTCTAAGCTTATGCAGTCAAATCATGAAGCTCAAGTAAGCAAATATACCTCCAAGGGTATGCAAAAATCCAGGCCAGCCAGAAGGTCTTAACAGAGTACAACCTACTATGACCCCTGTATTTTGCAGAAGACCTTCTGCTGAAGGTTTGCTGTGGGCCTTATCCCAACTATTCTCCTGAAGGACCATGGGTATAGCTGCTTCCTGTCCAGAATTGGGGATTTACCAAGTCACTGTGTTTCAGAGGTGGGAGTGGGAGGGTGGAATAATTGGGAAGACATTGCAGGGAAACATGAAACTAAACATACAGAGAAGTCCTGTGTCTGCACCAATATATAGGGGATGCAGCAAGCTTGTCTGAAAATATGTATCTCAGAAATAAAGCTGTATCATCTCTATTTTTCTCTGTTTTTGATCAACTATCTGAATGAATACATGCTATTGCTTCCTCCTCCTCCTCCTCTTCTTCATTCTTCTTCTCTTTCTCTTTCTCCCAACTCCTCCTCCCCTCTTCTTCATTCTTCTTCTCCTCTTTCTCTCCTCCTTCTCCTCTTCATCATTCTTCTCCTCCTTCTCTTTCTCCCTGACTCCTCCTCTGACTCCTCCTCCTCTTAAAAGAGTCCCCCTGGCATTCCTTGTGGGGCCTACACAAATCTAAAATGTATTTATGACAATGCGTATGTCATCCCCGAAGAAGTGTGAATTGCATATGTTGTGTGACCAAGTTAAAGCTGGCTGGTGACTGCTGCATGACAGATTAACACTGATTGAACCTGTAATAACTATGCAAATGTAAAACTATTCATTTATTTCAAACACGTGTGAACCGTGGAAAGGATATCTCCCATAATCTAGTGTTAGTCTATTCGCGGCATCATAAAATTAATTTGTCTAATTAATGATATTACTCCTTCCGTACATGCATAATTCATATTAATTGATATGCTGCCCCCCCAAAAGAATACCTTTTGGAAGAAAAATGATCCCATTAGTGCAAGTTTAATCCAAATCAAGCCTGACAAAGCATAGTTCTTCTGAAGCTTATCTCCAGCTTTCTTAATTGTCATAAGCATTCTAAATTGATTATTCTTACATTAGCATAAGACATTTCATTTATCAATGTGTTGTCCATAAAGCATTTTTTTTTCTAATGGATTTGAGCAGAGGTGCTAAATAAGGATGTTGGTCTATTTTTCCACCATGGCTCAAGGGTACTCCAAACATATTAATTCACTCATACGTGGAGGGGAAAAAAAATAAGCACCCCAAATATATAGAAATATCATACAAAATGAGATTTCTGACACTGAATAATTTTTGTGATATTCTTCATTCCGGCAGTAATTGAGTGCACACATAGCTATGTTTTTATTGCTTGTCTGTTTTGCAAATGTCTTGATAAACAGCTAAGGTTAATATTTCGGATGAGTGATGCGGCCAAGCCTTCAGGGGCTACAGAGGTGCAAAAACTCCACGAAAAAATTGGTTAAATATGCATTTTAAGGAGACGCTCGGAGGAAGAGAAATTATAACGTAGTTAGGCACTGTAAAGTACAGGCCTGTCGTTTTAATAATTCACAGAATTGTAGAATCTTAGGGCTGGAAGGGACCATGAAGGTCTTCTAGTGCACCCATCTGCTCAAGGCAGGAAACCTTTGGCCATCCAGGGCGAGTGGTTGCCCAATCTTTTCTTGAAAACCTCCAGGAATGGATCACCCACAACTTACTTACTTACTTATTTATTTATTTATTTATTTATTTATTTATTTATTTATTTATTTATTTATTTATTTATTTATTTATTTATTTATTTATTTATTTTATTATTTTGACTTATATGCCGCCCTTCTCCTCAGATTCAGGGTGGCTCACAGCAAATAATACAAGTACAAAAATATAAATTAGTTAAAATAGTAGTATACAATGTAAAAAACTATAAAACTATACCCACTCATACAACACACAGTCCCAATCAGAGGCCCAGGGGCAGAGCGCAGCTCACACGCCCCAAGCCTGTCTGCATAGACTTGTTTTTAAGAGTTTTCGGAAAGCTAGGAGGGAAGGAGCAGTACGAACCTCTGAGGGAAGTTGATTCCAGAGGGCTGGGGCAGCAACAGAGAAGGCCCTAACCCTAGGTCCCGCCAAATGGCACTGTCTAACAGACGGGACCCGTAGGAGGCCAACCCTGTGTGCCCTAACCGGTCGCTGGGATTCATGGGGCAGAAGACGGTCCCGCAAGTATCCTGGCCCATTGCCATATAGAGCTTTATAGGTCATAACCAACACTTTGAATTGTGTTCGGAGACCAATTGGTAGCCAGTGCAGCTCACGGAGGGCTGGAGTGATATGAGCATGTCTTGGGAGACCCAAGACGGCTCGTGCGGCTGCATTCTGAACTACTTGAAGTCTCCGGACATTCTTCAAAGGTTGCCCCATGTAGAGAGCATTACAGTAGTCAAATCTCGAGGTGACAAGCTATTGCATGGATTAATTGTTCTCATTGTCATGAAATTCTTCCTTATTTCTTCCCTGTGATAGCCCCTCAAGTATTGAAAGATGCGAACATATCTCCTCTAAGCCCTAAACTTCCCGAATGAAGGTGAATATATGTGTCCTAGGATAATGTTGCAGGATCCAATCTGGATCAGTAACCAGGACCAGAGGTTTAGTCTTCCAAGCTTTTGAACTTGTGCTGGATCCCATCCTCAGAGAACTTCCCTCTAGTAGAGAAGTTGCATGAAGATGGGCTCCAGCACGTGTCCAAAAGCTCAGAAGGCTAAACCTATGGTCCCAGTGACCAACCCAGATTGGATTCTGCAACATAGCTGGTTCCTTCAACTATTTATCATATGGTTTAGCCTCCAGACCCCAGATCATCCTTGTAGCTCTTCTCTGCACTCTTTCTAGGATCTCAGCATCGTTTCCATATTATGGTGACCAGAACTGGACACAGTATTCCAGGTGTGGCCCTCACTAGTACAGTATCTTCTTACGATCTTGATGCTATCCCTTTGTTGATAGGACCACCTTGACTTTTTTAGCAGCTGCAGGACACTGCTGGCTCATATTTAAGCTGTGGTCCACCAGGACAGCTAGATCCCTCTCATGGTTACTACTCTTCAGCCAGATACTGCCTATTCTATACCTGTGTGTTTCGTTTTTCCTGTCTAAATGCAGGAAAATCTGCAAAAAAAAAAGCAACATTATTGTTGATAATTCAGCACGTTTGGGATGGAGTAAGATTAAAGATAAAGCAGTGGGCTTCCAACTTTGTCTTCTCATTAAGCTTATGTTCATGCCTTTTAAAACATGTACATAAACAAAGTTCTTTGTTTCCAAACAACTGGATTTTAGATAGATCTTAGTAGGGGTTTATTGCACAATCTTTTTTTGTGAACATTAACTGGAATGCTAAACAGAACAGACATTCTGTGGATAGGTTTAACGACTGGTGTAGCTTATTGCATTTCCAAGTATTTCAGCTGAATCCTTGAACCAGCCAGGGAAAAGATAGCATTGAAGATGTTTCAGCAGTTCCAAAAATGTTCCACATCCATTTCCTATTCAGATGAAAACCTCCAAGTGGCCTCAATGACTGTCAACCAGATGACCGCAAGGACTATAAATCCTTCCATTCTCCATCATTCATTGAGAGCTGAAGAAGCTTCTTGGATGAGAAGGGAAACATCTTCAAGGGAAAAAAAACCAAAGAAAGTCCAGTTGCCTCTTGAAAAAGCACCTCTGGGACATTGAAGAAGTTGTGATGAGAAGTGAGGCTTTTATTCCTACATTATTTTTGTAATGGCCTACCTAGACACGTGCAAAAGCCTTCAGCTGATGTGAAAGTTAGGGCTGAATCAGGCCTGCATAGAACATACCTTCAAAGAAACTGGACAGGTTGCCCCAAAGAAGAGGGAGTCAAGCTATTCTCCAAAGCGCCTGAAGGCAGGACAAGAAGCAACGGATGGAAACTAATCAAGGAGAAAACCAACCTAGAACTAAGGAGAAACTTCCTGACAGTTAGAACAATTAACCAGTGGAACGACTTGCCTCCAGAAGGTGTGGGTGCTCCAACACTGGAAGTTTTTAAGAAGAGACTGGACAGCCATTTGTCTGAAATAGTATAGGTTGTCCTGTGCTTGAGCAGAGGGCTGGACTAGAAGACCTCCAAGGTCCCTTTCAGCTCTATTCTATTCTAAATAGGATCTGAATCCTACAGCAATAATTTTGGCTATCATACTGCATTTGAAATAACAATTTCTTCACAAAAGGGTCCTGTGGGGGTTTCTGGTTTCAATGAAAACAGAACACTTCCTAAACTTGTTCAAGTTGGTTTACAGTAGACAAAGTTTGTGAAGACCAGAGGGATTCAATATACTGCAGTTAAAAGATGCCAGATGTGCCCTTTGAAAAGAATCAGAAAAATATAGTTATAATTTAATAAATCCAATGGGTAATTCAATAGGTGGCTTTTAAGAGGCCATCCAATCCCTTGATTTTAGACAGCATGGAGGAGTTTAATATACATATGTATGAATTTAATGTGGATAAAGAGCTCATATAAGATAGAAGTAGGAAGGAGGTATAGAAGAAACAGCTTTTTGAAAGTCTGCTACGCAACCTCTGAGGAATGTTGTATTGGGACACTGTTCCATAGTATAAAAACCTTGATATCTTATTGCATTTTGGCTGGCTGGTATCTAATAGCTAGCCCAGGAATGATATTTAACATGGCCACTATTTCAATATGTTTTTGTTTAAAATCTCCTTTAATTTGAATTCAGGACCTGCAGACTTCATCCAGTTGTTGGCTTGTTGGCTAAATAGTTTGCTATTGTCTTTTTCTGGGATTTTTCCAAATTTCTGCCTAGACTATGTCTGGGCCTTTTCAATTGTCTCCCATCCAAATATTAAACAGGACTGAACTGACTTAGCTTCCTAACAGAGACAAGAATAGATAAGTGTTGCCATATATTGAGCTTATTCTACTGTAAAGGAGACCATTTAAAAACAAAACATAGAAATACCTCAGAGAACAGTAATAGTTTAAAGCATTCACACATTTCATGGAGAGCAAACACCATTGTGTTACTCTTTACTTTAAGAGTGAACATATATCAGGCTACTACTGATGAAAGGACTGTTTCTCCAAACTGTGGATTGGTTGACCTTTTAGCAATTGTACATCTGTGTCCTCACCTTTGGTCACATTGATTACAAACCTTCATTGCTTATTCATGCTTGGATGGATGGCCTACTAAAGCAATTAGAGGAAGGAAGGAAGGAAGGAAGGAAGGAAGGAAGGAAGGAAGGAAGGAAGGAAGGAAGGAAGGAAGGGAAAGGGGAAGAAGGAAGGAAGAAGGAAGGAAGGAAGGAAACAAAGGGGAAGTGAGGAAGGGGAAGAGGAAGAGGAACCCTAATCCTAACCCTTCATTGCTTATTCATGCTTGGATGGATGGCCTACCAGAGCAATTAGAGGAAGGAAGGAAGGAAGGAAGGAAGGAAGGAAGGAAAGAAGGAAGGAAGGAAGGAAGGAGAAGGTGGGGAAGGGGAAAAGAAAGATAGGAAAGAAGGAAAGAAGGAAAGAAAGAAGGGAGGGAAGGAAGGAAGGAATGAAGTGGAAGGTGAGGAAGAGGAAGGAGAAGAGGAAGGAGAAAGAAAGGAAGGAAGGAGGGAGGGAGGGGAAGAATGAAGGGGAAGGTGAGGAAGGAAGGGAGATAACTGAAGGGGGAAAGGGAAGGGGAAGGGGAAGGAAAGAAGGAAGGATGCAGGTTTTCATATCAGAAGCACAACTGTGTTAATTCTGTACATCAAACCTAGGAGGAAAATATGACAAAGAATTCTAGAATCTCTTCCCCAACGTTTAGTAAACTCTTGGAGTCAACCCAAACCCAAACCAAACCAAAACACCAACACAACTTAGGCCTTAACGTTTGTCATTCAAAGAACAGCCTCTCCTGCCCGCCTTTCACTCATTCCATAAATCAAGTAATCAGCTTTTGTTGAGCTGAGTTTCACCCTTTCCCCCGTCCCCCCCAACCCCCCATCCTCCACCCCACCCCAAACCTTCCACTTCTAATATGCTTTTGAAAGATTATCTATTTTCTGTTGTTACTGTTGTCATCCCATGCGCAGGCTACTTTCCGAGGGGATGAGAGCCTACCCACGAAATCAGAGTTTAGTACAAATAAAAAATTGGATTTAGCCTTCCTGTTGACAAGCTGATTGATCTGTGAGCTCTCGTGACTGAATCTTCTGCTAAATGTACTCCCATTTATCATGGACGAGATTGTTTCGGAATCAATAGCCGCAGGAGTCCACAGACATTTCTCCCCCCCACCAAACTCAAAAAGAAACAGCTTTCTCACCATTAACTTCTTTTTCAGCCCAACAGAATTATCTGAAGATTTTAACTCTCCTTTCCAAAGCGCTGCTTAAAAGTGCTTTGAGATGGAAGAGAGAGAGAGAGAGAGAGAGAGAGAGAGAGAGAGAGAGAGAGAGAGAGAGAGAGAGAGAGAGAGAGAGAGAGAGAGAGCGAGAGCATTTGAAGTGGCCTTTCTTTTCTTTTCATTGTCTTTTTTGTGCACCAAAAGATTTATTTGCTGGCAGCGGGTGGACTGCAGAAATGGTAGCTGAACACTCAAAAGTATTTGCTCACAACGCTCCAGAAATGTTTATCGGGTGTGTGTGTGTGTGTGTGTGGCAGATTCAACAACACAATCTTAGTCTTTCGCAAATCGGGCGCTGCATTTTTTTTGTATCTCGGTGGGTGGATACGGTTTTCTAGCCAGGGGCAAAGAAATTTCTAGAAAATATTATTTCTACAGGTTGTCCTCGGCTTGCAAGTGTTCATTTAGTGACCGTTCAACGTTTACAATGGCACTGAAAAAAATGTAACTAATTTTTTTCACATGGATGAACACTGTGGCATCTCCATGGTCACGTGATCAAAATTTGGGATGTTTTGTCAATTGACTCGTATTTATGATGGTTGCAGAATCCCGGACTCATGCCATCCCCTTTTACCATCATCTGACACACAAAGTCTACGGGGAAGCCAGATTCACTTAACAACCGTGTGACTGATTTAACAACTGCAGTGATTCAACATAAGAAAGGTGGCAAGTAAGGTCGTAAAAATGGGGCAAAGCTCACTTAACAAATGCCTCGCTTAGCAACATAAACTTTGGGCTTAATTGGGGTCGTAAGTCAAGTCCATTTGTCTTGACTTAGGAAAAGATCAAAAGCCTAGAAATGTTTTTGTAATTGTATTCCTTTTTTTAAAAAAAATGTCTCCTTTTTCTTGTTTGTTCACTCAGATAGATAGATATAGATACAGATATATAGATGATAGAGAAATTATAGATAGATAGATAGATAGATAATAGATGGATATAGATATAGAAATAGATAGAGAGATAGATGATAGAGAGAAATGATAGATATAGATAGATGATAGAAATGATAGATAGATAGAGATGATAGATATATAGAGAGATGGGTAGAGAGATGATAGAGAGAAATGATAGATAGATAGATAGATAGATAGATAGATAGATAGATAGAGAGAGAGAGAGAGAGAGAGAGAGAGAGAGAGAGAGAGAGAGAGAGAGAGAGAGATAATAGATAGATGATAAAGAGAAATTATATTAGACCCATAGTCAGCTCCATAGGCTCACCTCTACAAAATCTAGCCAAATTTCTCGCCAAACAACTACAGCCCTATGCAGAATCCATCACCTCGCACGTAACAAACTCATTCCAGTTCATAGAGATCATAAAGAAACAAAACTTACAGCCCAGCGACCTACTCGTTAGCTTCGATGTCATATCCCTCTTCACCTAAGTGCCAATCAAAGAAGCCTTAACAGCTATCCAAAACAAATATAACCCCCCCCCCCAAACACATCCTAGATCTGACCAACCACTGTCTATCCAACACATACTTCATCTATAACGGACAAAAATACAAACAAATAGAAGGAGCACCCATGGGATCACCTCTCTCACCTGTCATTGCAAACCTCTACATGGAACACTTTGAAACCCAAGCTCTAGAAAAATCTGATCACAAACCCAAACTCTGGCTCAGATATGTAGATGACACCTTCGTAATCTGGCCACATGGGAAAGAAAAACTGGACAACTTCCTTACACACCTCAACAGCCTACACCCCAAAATACAGTTTACCATGGAAACAGAAGCTAATAACCAACTTCCCTTCCTTGATGTCTTAGTCTACAAGAAATCCAATGGCTCCCTAGGACACACCATCTACCAGAAGAAAACACACACAAACCGCTATCTGCACACACTCTCACACCACCACCCAGCACAGATCAACTCCATAGCCAAGACACTCATCTCCAGAACCAAATGCCTAGCTGACGAACAACACCTAAAAACCGAACTACACACTCTCACTAATGTACTAACATCCAACGGATTCCCAAGAAATAAGATTTCCAACTTAATCCAAAAAGAAACTCCCACTAAAATCCAAGACAGAGAACAAGAAAACGGCAAAGCCCTCCTCCCATACATAAAAGGCACCACAGACAAGATCATCAAAATCCTTCACAAACATAACATCAGGACAGCATTCTGCACAAACAAAAAAATATCCACCATCCTAAGAAACCCTAAAGACAAAATTGAGTTAGAAAATCAAGGAGTATATGAAATCCCATGTACTGCTTGCCCCACTACATACATTGGACAAACCAACAGAAGAATAAGTGCACGCATTGAAGAACACAAAAACTCAGTCAAAAAAGAGGAACCAACTTCTTCCCTGGTCCAACACCTTAAAGCCACAGGACATGAAATTGATTTCAAAAAGACCAGAACTATTGCCAAAACTGAACACTTTAATAACAGAATAATCAGAGAAGCCATCGAGATAGAAAAACGCCCTCACAGCATGAACAAACGAGATGATACCTCCCGCCTACCAGCCATTTGGAAACCCACCCTTATTGACAGACGAATCCCTAACACAAAGAATGACACCAGAACCAAACAGGATGCCACCACCACACATCCACGCAAAAAGCAAACCCAAACCCACACCGATGATGAGGCATGACCACAGACCAGGAGCCAGACCACAGCTGCATCATTGGCCACTTTGAACCTCTCCAGCACAACAAAGCCCCCACCCAAACAGAACACTCCCCCAGCCAATCAGAACACAGCCAAGCTTCCAGCCAATCAGTTCAAACCCCCACTGGCAGTTAAGGGGAGGAAGCAGCTGCGACCACACATTGCTCCTAGAAGCAGAAGCCGAAAGCACCAGCCTGAAGATGACGAATGAGACTTCGTCGAAACATCGCCAAGATACTTCAAATTCTACGTGGGAGAAAACCCGAAGAACCAAAGACCTACATACAAACACCCGCGAAAACCTCAGAAAACAAATATCATACCTCTACGGGGAGGAAATCCACCACCTGACCAGGACCTATGAAAAACTCGAAGTCCAAAGAGCTTCCATTTTATGTGACCTCGCATTCCTACGCAACTGCCGAGATCAAAATTTAATCCCCAAATGCTTCCAATTGAAATTCCACTCCAACTCTGCAGCCACCAAACGCATCCTGAAAAGAACAGAATTGGCCCTAATCAGAAATGAACTTCACACAAAAAGATTCCTCCTAGACCGAATCAACAAAGATCTCCTCACACTTCACCTCAAACTCAGCAACAAGATCCACCCCGCACTTTGGGACAAATCCAAACAACTCGCCGTCTGGAGAGCTGAAACACAGACCACCCTCAAGACAGACACACACACCAACAAACTCCAAAGACTACAAGAACACCAGAAACAAACCCCTCCTCCCTCACAGCCACACATGAAACAAACAGTGCATAACATCTCAGATAGGATCCTCACCAAAGCCAAAACCAATGTCCTTTCCAAAGGATTCAACTTTGCCATCACTCCCAAACACATCCCCACTGAAACCATTATATGCGGAGTTGAAACCAGCTTGACCAAAATCAACCCCGACGACGCTAACAGAATCAGACTCGAAATCACCAACATACTCTGCACCAGCAAGCCACCCAAAAGCAACTTACCCAAAGAGGAGCAGACATCACTACTTAACCTGAAACAAGACACCAGCATAATAATCCTACCAGCAGACAAGGGCAACGCCACGGTGGTCATGAATACATCTGACTACCAAACCAAATTAACCAACCTACTCCAAGACTCCACATACAAACCCCTAAACACAGATCCCACCACCTACCTGGAAAAAACTACTAGATCCAAAATAAAAGCCTCCCCCATTAGCGAAGAGATCCAGCAAAGAATCATTCCCAGAGAGAAATCATCCAGATGCCCTAAGCTCTATGGTCTCCCCAAGATACACAAAGAAGGAACCCCACTTAGACCCATAGTCAGCTCCATAGGCTCACCTCTACAAAATCTAGCCAAATTTCTCGCCAAACAACTACAGCCCTATGCAGAATCCATCACCTCACACGTAACAAACTCATTCCAGTTCATAGAGATCATAAAGAAACAAAACTTACAGCCCAGCGACCTACTCGTTAGCTTCAATGTCATATCCCTCTTCACCCAAGTGCCAATCAAAGAAGCCTTAACAGCTATCCAAAACAAATATAACCCCCCCCAAATACATCCTAGATCTGACCAACCACTGTCTATCCAACACATACTTCATCTATAACGGACAAAAATACAAACAAATAGAAGGAGCACCCATGGGATCACCTCTCTCACCTGTCATTGCAAACCTCTACATGGAACACTTTGAAACCCAAGCTCTAGAAAAATCTGATCACAAACCCAAACTCTGGCTCAGATACGTAGATGACACCTTTGTAATCTGGCCACATGGGAAAGAAAAACTGGACAACTTCCTTACACACCTCAACAGCCTACACCCCAAAATACAGTTCACCATGGAAACAGAAGCTAATAACCAACTTCCCTTCCTGGATGTCTTAGTCTACAAGAAATCCAATGGCTCCCTAGGACACACCATCTACCAGAAGAAAACACACACAAACCGCTATCTGCACGCACTCTCACACCACCACCCAGCACAGATCAACTCCATAGCCAAGACACTCATCTCCAGAACCAAATGCCTAGCTGACGAACAACACCTAAAAACCAAACTACACACTCTCACTAATGTACTAACATCCAACAGATTCCCAAGAAATAAGATTTCCAACTTAATCCAAAAAGAAACTCCCATTAAAATCCAAGACAGAGAACAAGAAAACGGCAAAGCCCTCCTCCCATACATAAAAGGCACCAAAGACAAAATCAGCAAAATCCTGCACAAATATAACATCAAGACAGCATTCTGCACAAACAGAAAAATATCCACCATCCTAAGAAACCCTAAAGACAAAATTGAGTTAGAAAACCAAGGAGTATATGAAATCCCATGTACTGCTTGCCCCACTACATACATTGGACAAACTAACAGAAGAATAAGTGCACGCATTGAAGAACACAAAACCTCAGTCAAAAAAGAGGAACCAACTTCTTCCTTGGTCCAACACCTTAAAGCCACAGGACATGAAATTGATTTCAAAAAGACCAGAACTATTGCCAAAACTGAACACTTTAATAACAGAATAATCAGAGAAGCCATCGAGATAGAAAAACACCCTCACAGCATGAACAAACGAGATGATACCTCTCACCTACCAGCCATTTGGAAACCCACCCTTATTGACAGGTGAATCCCTAACACAAAGAATGACACCAGAAGCACACAGGATGCCAGCACCACACATCCACGCAAAAAGCAAACCCAAACCCACACCGATGATGAGGCACGACCACAGACCAGGAGCCAGACCACAGCTGCCTCATTGGCCACTTTGAACCCCTCCAGCACAACAAAGCCCCCACCCAAACAGAACACTCCCCCAGCCAATCAGAACACAGCCAACCCCCCAGTCAATCAGAGCACAGCCAAGCCCCTAACCAATCAGAACACACTTCCACCCAATCAGAACATAGCAAGCTCCCAGCCAATCAGTTCAAACCCCCACTGGCAGTTAAGGGGAGGAAGCAGCTGCGACCACACATTGCTCCTAGAAGCAGAAGCCGAAAGCACCAGCCTGAAGATGACGAATGAGACTTCGTCAAAACATCGCCAAGACACTTCAAATTCTACGTGGGAGAAAACCCGAAGAACCAAAGACCTACATACAAACACCCGCAAAAACCTCAGAAAACAACGCAAAAACCTCAGAAAACAAATATATATATTTGGCTCTGGGTTGAGCTGAAACAAGCAAAAAGGAAAGAATGATTCCTTCCTCCCATATTTGGGTTTACAGGGTGCAATCTAAAAAATAAACACTTGACACATATCCTTACTCCCTGACTACTGACAAAGCGGGAGAGAACTTGTGGCTCAATAGGTTAAAGCATCTGCTTAGCATGCAGACTGCCCAGGTTCGAATCCCGGAAGGGTGAGTTCTGACTGAAGAGAGTTAAGAAACTCGAAATAGCTATCTCAGAAATCCCTCATTTCTTTGTCAACAATTTTAAACAACATATATATATATTTGTGCTTGCAGGATGGCTCTGGGTTGAGCTGAAACAAGCAAAAAGGAAAGAATGATTCCTTCCTCCCATATTTGGGTTTACAGGGTGCAATCTAAAAAATAAACACTTGACACATATCCTTACTCCCTGACTACTGACAAAGCGGGAGAGAACTTGTGGCTCAATAGGTTAAAGCATCTGCTTAGCATGCAGACTGCCCAGGTTCGAATCCCGGAAGGGTGAGTTCTGACTGAAGAGAGTTAAGAAACTCGAAATAGCTATCTCAGAAATCCCTTATTTCTTTGTCAACAATTTTAAACAACATATATATATATTTGTGCTTGCAGGATGGCTCTGGGTTGAGCTGAAACAAGCAAAAAGGAAAGAATGATTCCTTCCTCCCATATTTGGGTTTACAGGGTACAATCTAAAAAATAAACACTTGACATATATATATATATATATATATATATATATATATATATATATATATATATATATATATATATATATATATATATATATATATATATATATATATATATATATATATATATATATATATATATATATATATATATATATATATATATATATATATATATATATATATATATATATATATATATATATATATATATATATATATATATATATATATATATATATATATATATATATATATATATATATATATATGTAGGTCTTTGGTTCTTCGGGTTTTCTCCCATGTAGAATTCGAAGTGTCTTGGCAACGTTTCGATGAAATCTCATTCATCATCTTCAGGCTGGTGCTTTCGGCTTCTGCTTCAGGAGCCAGACCAGAGCTGCAACATTGAACCTCTCCAGCAAAGTGGCCAATGTTGCAGCTCTGGTCTGGCTCCTGAAGCAGAAGCCAAAAGCACCAGCCTGAAGATGATGAATGAGATTTCATCGAAACGTTGCCAAGACACTTCAAATTCTACGCGGGAGAAAACCCGAAGAACCAAAGACCTACATACAAACACCCGCGAAAACCTCAGAAAACACACACACACACACACACACACACACACACACACACACACACACATATATATATATATATATATATATATATATATATATAGAGAGAGAGAGAGAGAGAGAGAGAGCGAGAGAGAGAGAGAGAGAGAGAGAGAGAGAGAGAGATGAATTTCAGTAGAGGTTGCCTCCTTCACAAACACCCCTTTTGAATATTTGAAATTACATTTGGCAGACACAAGAATCATTGATATGTTGTCATCTCTCAAATTCTAGGATGTGCTTAGGATGCAAAGACCTCTACTCTTTTGAACCTCAAGTTTCTAGTCCTGTGTGCTGCTCACCTATTATAATTTGCTCTCATTAAATACACAAGCCCTCAGCACTTCTCTGAAGCCAAGGTCTAAGCATAATTAATATTTTCTATAAAGTAGCCTCCCTTGCATGTTTGCGCATCATAAATTGCCATTAAGTCTCTATCTTGAATGAGAAATGATGATAATTTATACATGCAGACAGATAAATGATTCAATTCTTAGTTACAAGAGAATGCTGACAGTGATTACTGAAGCTTATTTCCACTCAGTACATTATATGAGGAAGGCAACGCCACATTTAGGAGCCTTTTTTAAAAAAATAAAACAAGCGAATTGTTTATTTAAATAATAATAATAATAATCTGAGGTGTCAAACATAATTAATGAATGATTAATGAAATGCTGTAAGAAACCACAGCCTCCTTTTAAATAAAGAGAGAACGAAACTTTAATCAGAAGTGCTAAGAACCGGCTGTCATCAAATTAGATCTTTGGTTTTTCCAGCAACTCATGAAGAGCCTCTCCAAAATCGAGGCTGAAATTACAATATTATGCTAATTCTCAGGGACGGATTATTAAGAACATATGTGTCTGAAGAGTTATTATGCAAAATAAACAGCGGAAGGATCACCTCGTGCTGCGTTGAGTTTGAAACTGATTCCAATCCCCTCCACATTCTGGACTTCTAAAATATTTCTGATTTTTATCACTCCCTGTGCCTTATCAAGCTGTGTTTTATTCTGCAGTCCAACTTTCGTTATTGGACTTAGGCGTGTGGAATCTCCCTTCTCTAAAACCGTGAGGTATTTTTGCCCTCAGATCAGAGATGTCTGAGGCCCGTTGGTGTAGCCAACATCAACACAATTATCATAATATGGGTCGAACTTATGCATAATGCCGTAATACAGCGTGTCTTTCAGATGTCTCTCCTCCCCAGTGGATCTTCTGTTATTCCCCCCCCCCATAACCCATTCTGTCTGCTTGTTCCTTCATCTCGTCTTTGGATCTTTGTGTGTTTGTGTGGGGTGTGCATGTGCTCCCTCCAGGAGTTTCAGTTCTGGTTTCCTCCCCTCCATAACGTCTCCAATCCCTCTTGGCTTTGGGTGGATTTCCCCACAAATAAATTGGTCTTCTCAACGTTCCGAAAACTTAACACTCTTCGAGCCCTACTCTGTGGCGGTCGGATTCCCCCTGAGCTCGAAATTATCTTGAGTTCCCATCATTTTCCAACACCTCAAAAAAATGAAGAAACACATAGTATTTTAAGCCTACTGAAAGCTTGGAGAGAAACTAATCCAAGAAATGTTCCCCGTTTAATCTCAATCTTTCTTCTGTGATGGATTCATCTGATCCATCATTTACAGGCACCATTTCTGTTGCGAAATGAGACATTTGATAAGTGAGTTTTGCCCCATTTTACTGCCTTTCTTCCCACTGCTGTTAAGTAAATCACTGCATTTGTTGAGTTAGTGACCCGCTTGTTAAGTGAAACTGGCTTCCCCCCGTTGACTTTGCCTGGCAGAAGGTCTCAGAAGGGGATCACATGACCCCGGGACACTGCAACCCCGGGACACTGCAACGAAACAGTTGCCAGGCAACTGAGTTTTGATCACGTCCCTGTGGGGATGCTGCAACATTTGTGTGAAAAACAGTCCCAAGTCACTTTTTTTTTCAGTGCCGCTGTAACTTCAAACAAGAGACTAGAAGCATTTGAAATGTGGATTTGCAGGCGGCTGTTATGTAGCTCTCTACATGGGGCTACCCTTGAAGAGTGTTCGGAGACTACAATTAGTGCAAAATGCAGCTGCGCGAGCAATTGTGGGCCTTCCACGTTGTGCCCACATTTCGTCAACCCTCTGCATGCTGCATTGGTTGCCTATTGGTCTCCGAGCACAATTCAAAGTGTTGGTTATTACCTATAAAGCCCTTCATGGCATTGGATACCAGGATATTTACGGGACCGTCTTCTGCCACATACTTCCCTACGACCGGCGAGAGCGTACAGGGTCGGCCTCCTCCGGGTCCCGTCAGTGAAACAATGTCGTTTGGTGGGTCCTAGGGGGAGGGCCTTCTCTGTTGTGGCGCCCACCCTCTGGAACCAACTGCCCCCTGAAGTCCACGTTTCCCCCACTCTCCTGGCCTTCCGGAAGAATCTAAAAACTTATCTATGCCGGCAGGCTTGGGGATGACTGTGATTGTGTGTGAATGATGAATGTGTCTGGGGGTCTTTTTTAAATGCTTTTTAGTTTTGGTTTTAGATTTTTGGAAATGTTGAGATGTTGTTTTTATTTATGTTGTTAGCCGCTCCGAGTCCTCAGAGAGGAGCGGCATAAAAATTTAATTAATAAATAAATAATAATAAATAAATGTATAAGCTGTGTGGACAAGATCAGAAATGAGGAGGTGATCAGCCGCCTGGGAAAGTCAAGGGAAGTCATCAAAACAATTAAAAAACGAAAATTAGAATATTTCGGACATGTGATGTGACACCCAGAAAAATACGGCCTACTCCATTTAATCCTCCAGGGAAAGATTGAAGGCAAACGAGGTCCAGGCAGAAGAAGAATACCGTGGCTTCAAAATCTAAGGGACTGGTTTGGACAAAACTCAGCAGCACTTTTTCGTGCGGCTGCTGATAAAAACAGGATCTCCAACATGATCGCCAACATCCGATAACGGATATGGCACAAGAAGAATAAGAATAAGATGAGGACTAGCTGTATTTAATCATGACACAACTGAACGCAATATTATTTCTTCTTTTCTTCTGCATTTGGGTATTACGAAGTTTGTGTGTACAATGTACGGAGAAAAATGACATATTTCTGATATTTAGTTAAGAACATTTGGATCTCTTTTCTGTACCAACCATGTTGCGTTATTGACTCATTTGCGAAACCTTTTTATTCCAATTAATATTTGGTTTTCTGGATCCCCCAAGCTAATGGAGCAATCCAATGTTTATATTTTTGAGTCACGAAAATGTTCCTTCCATGACCACACACATCCAGTCCCGATAAATAGCATCTAATATGTTTACAAAATGGAAGGATGAGGTTAAGTTCTGTTTTTATATTGATAGAATCAGCTGGATTTTAAATACTATTGTTTACAACTAGTTACATTTTTGTTGTCTTCCTCTTCCTACTCAGATGAATTTTTTTTTCTCAGCAACTAACTCCAGGGAGTTCTGTGTTATACAAAATATGATAAACAGTCTTAGCCAGCAGCCTATGACTGATCCTCATTAGACATTTGTATGTGTTTCCTTTTATTTGTTTCTTTTTTTCCTGGAACATCAGACGAATCATCTCCTCTCTGCTTTATTTGCAAATGCCTGGATTATAAAAGCATCTTTTGGGGACTTTGCCCGGTTTCCACATGTCCATAAAGCAAGGTCATTCTAGTTGAAAATGCGACATGGGTTGTTTTTTTTTTTTTCTTTTCCTGACACATCTTTTTTTTTTTTAATCACTTTGGGGACCCCAGAGTAACTCTGGAACCACATCCCTGTGCCACTCTTTCTCCAAAATAGTTGCTGTTTTCCAAGATTAGCTCTGAAAAGCTCTTTACATGAGTCACTAGCCAGTCTTTACTAATACAGTGTATTAGTAATTATCGCCATTCTTATATCTTAACTAATAACTAATAAATTATAGAGGATATATATAGTTTTTATTTTATACTTATTAATGTTTTAGATTTTTCATCTGGGCAACAACTGCATTAACATAGAGTAGGAAAGTTCCTTCCTTTCTTTCCGTTAGTGGTTTATTCTACTAGTTGTTAGCATATTATTGTGTTTATTTGCTTCACTATATTTTGGGGTGTTTTTGTTTCTGCTGGTCGTTGACCAAATAAATATTTTCCTTCCTTCCTTCCTTCCTTCCTTCCTTCCTTCCTTCCTTCCTTCCTTCCTTCCTTCCTTCCTTCCTCCTTCCTTCCTTCCTTCCTTCCTTCCCTCCCTCCCTCCCTCCTTCCTTCCTTCCTTCCTTCCCTCCCTCCCTCCCTCCCTGCCTCTCCTTTTTCCCTTCCTTTCCCTTACCCTCCATTTTCCTTCCTTCCTTCCCTCCATCCATCCATGCCTCTCCTTCTTCCCTTCCTTTCCCTTACCCTCCATTTTCCTTCCTTCTTCCTTCCTTCCCTCCCTCCCTGCCTTTCCTTCTTCTCTTCCTTTCCCTTACCCTCCATTTTCCTTCCTTCTTCCTTCCTTCCCTCCCTGCCTTTCCTTCTTCCCTTCCTTTCCCTTACCCTCTATTTTCCTTCCTTCCTTCCTTCCCTTCCTCCCTCCCTCCCTCCATCCATCCATGCCTCTCCTTCTTCCCTTCCTTTCCCTTACCCTCCATTTTCCTTCCTTCCTTTCTTCCCTCCCTCCATCCATCCATCCCTGCCTCTCCTTCTTCCCTTCCTTTCCCTTACCCTCCATTTCCCTTCCTTCCTTCCTTCCTTCCTTCCTTCCAGCCTTCCTTCCTTCCTTCCAGCCTTCCTTCCTTCCTTCCCTCCATCCATCCATCCCTGCCTCTCCTTCTTCCCTTCCTTTCCCTTACCCTCCATTTCCCTTCCTTCCTTCCTTCCTTCCTTCCTTCCTTCCTTCCTTCCTTCCTTCCTTCCTTCCTTCCTTCCTTCCTTCCTTTCCTCTCTCCCTTCCTCCCTCCATCCCTGCCTCTTCTTCTTCCCTTCCTTACCCTCCATTTTCCTTCCTTCCTTCCCTTCCTTCTTCCTTCCCTCTGCTTCTTCCCTTCCCCTCTCCTTCCCCTCCCTCCCTCTCTCCCTCTCCTGTAACAGGCCACCCTGAAAATACCACCAGTGTCACAATTCTCAGGTACTTTTTGACCTTCTCTCTCTTCCAAAGCTTATGAAATAGTTCTCCAATTCAAAGAAACTAAGCCACCCCAGAGCCTCCCAAGATTAAGGAATGAAGGTTCGGCTATTGAAGAAACGAATTTCCCAGCAGTTCTTCTGCTGGCTTACTGTCACCCCCTTTACACCAACACCCCATTGGCTCATGAACCAATTTGGATGCAACGCTCCTCATGTACCAGTGAAGCAGCCCTGGATCTTGCAAAGAATAATTCTAAAATCCGAAAGGCAACGGCTGCTAAATTCCGCTGTGAGGCAGCAAGAACGTCTCTGACACGGCCCTCCCGTTCCTGCTGTCATAATTTCCTATAACTGCACCCAGCGGACAGATTTACTCAAGGTCTATGTCAACATTTCATGAAGCATGAAAAATGTTTCATTGGGGATTCCAGCTTTGTGAATTATGGTGACCTGAACTAGATACCTCTTTCCAATTTGGTTTGCCGAGGATTGTATTACACATAAAAGAGACAGAAACCAGAGCATTCACAGCTACCCATCTGTCAACAAGTGATAAGGGAGTGATAAGTGGGCATCAGAATCCCTTTTTTCCTTACATAAATTAGTGAAGGCACCCAAACTGTTTACTGTTCAGAGGTGCAAAGCAAACGAGGTCATCAGCTGTGCCTCTGTTGGGAGGCTAAAACGCAGGTCCTGTCATCCAGGACGGGATGACCTTCCTGCCCACAAAGGAAGTCATATTTTTGCCCACCAGATAAAGATGGCAAAGTTTGGTCTTGAAAGGGTTCTTTGCTCCTCAGCCCGCTTAATGCTAGGCGATAAGATGCAGAGAAACATGCCCAATAAAAATAAATGGATTTGTAAACTCGTCCGTTTAGAAGAAATAAGAAGTCCCTCTAATCACATTTAAGCTGCTCAGCTGTTCTTGAAAACTGTTGTACACTTCGTTCGCGTGCGAATGATGAAGACACATGGCGATGCTGAACAAACACTTTATTCTCCTTCTACAACAACCAAGCAAAAGCAAAAGGCACGCAGGCCTTTTTATATGGCCAGAAGCCTGGACAGTGTCAACCAATAGGAACAGAGCGTTTTCGCGCCTTGCGCATGCACACAAGGCCGGCACTGCTCTGTCTGGTCCCGGGCAGCTTTTGGAATGCCCGGGACCAATGCAATGTCCCGAGCCTGCTTTTGCAGGCTCAGGACATAACACCCCTCCCCCCTAGATGGAACATACTTCACGTACACACATATACGTCATGCATTGGGAAGAGTGGCATACAGTTGCATTATTCAAATACAAAGAGTGTGGAAACTTGAGTCTGCCCTCAGGCAAACCCCCTTCAGTATTTATTAATACAAATAAATGTATCCGAAATAAAAAATAATACAAAATAATCTACCCACGAGTTACTCCCCTTATTCAGGGGCCTCATGAGCAGGTCCCTCATGATTTGACAGCAACCTTACAAAGTCTCTCAGATGTTTGGGTGGGCACTTGTCCCGCTGCGACCTTCTAAGGCCCGGAGAGATTGCCTGGCCCACCTGCTCGCCTACCAGGGTAGGCAGGCCAGGACGTTGCTGCCTTAAATCCCCAGGTGACCCTGGTGAGGGTGCCTGGCCTACCTGCTCGCCTACCAGGCTAGGCAGGCCAGGACTTTGCTACCCCAAATACCCGGTTGACCCACCCAGCTGCTGGCTGGCTGGACCCTCTAAGTCCAAGCCAGCATAGCTTGGAGGGGTGCAAGTCCCTAAGTCCACAATGGACCCCTCTTGGGAACACTGTCCCTCGAGCCCAAGGCCAGCAGATGGAGAGGGCTGGGTAGCGGAAGTGCCCCAGTACTCTGTGTCCCCCAGTTTTGTAGTTAACCAGACTTTGGAAAGTAGCCTGATCAAATCATTGCTCCAAAGTAATAATCTATCAACAGGTTTATCCCTATCCAAGGGACCTGTCTTGGCCAAAGTGATGGATTGTTGGGTTTGTTGGAACCTTGAATAAAGGAGAACCTCTTTCAGTCATCCACCCCCAAAGAAGCTAAATCAGTCCTGCTTTAGAGTGGAAAATCCACCAGAAACCTGGAAGAATGAACAAATTGCAGACTCTCAGAGTAGAAAAGAGTTGTATGTTTGAAAATTTAATTGAGCCTTTCCATTTCAAACTTATCACTCCCCCCAAAATGCACTTAGGAATTCATTTTTTTTCTTCTTTCCCCACCAACCAGGGTTATTAATCTGCTTTGACTGAAGTTCAAAAGGGAATTAAATCATAAATGCAGCATGCATATGGCTGAAGGCGGCCTTGCCATTGGCATCTCGCTTGTCACTTTTGAGCGACTGGTTGAAAGTGATGGGCAAATCGTCTGGAGTTTTTATATATTATTATTATTATTGCTTAAAGATATCAATTTATCATCATTTGTCAAGAAGCAGGGGTCTCTCTCTTCCCGATTAATATTAAGCCTGTCATAACCATCATGGAATAAGATAATCTATTGTACAGAAGAGACCCAGCACAGATATATATATAAGAGTCAGATTACTATGAAATCTGGGGAACTTTTTATGATTGGCTGAAAAGAAAATATGGTTAAAAGATAGTTAACATCAATTTAGATGGAAGAAGAAGGAGCAGATAAGGAGGGAGACCCAGGTGACACAGTATTGAATAACTGGAGGTTGTATAAATACTTATAGAAGTATATACCGAGAAGGTTAGATAAATAGAAGTATTAATGTAAGAGAAAATTAATCTTATTGTATATAATACTGATAGGGAAATTTGGAGAGAGGAGTTGTTTAGTCATTACCCCTGAATTGTATCTGAAGAGGGATGAGAGGGAAGAAAGGAGAGGAGAGAGAAAAGAGTAAAGGAGGGGAGAAGGAAGTAGGAAGGTTGGAGGAGAAGAGGGGAGAAAGGGGAGGAGAGTGGTGAAGGAAAGAGAAGAGGAGAAGAGGGAAGTAGGGAAGAGAAGAAAGGGAGAAAGAAGGTAGAGAAGAAGGAGTGTGGATACAGTGAAAGGGGAAATGGGCGAGCAACACCAAAAGTCATGTGTATGTATTTATTTCATTTTATTAAAAGTATCTTATATATGAATGTAAAAAGAATGTATGTTAACATCTCATAAATTATCACGGTATATGTATCGGGGAGAGTTTGGATAAAAATGTATTTCAAAGGAGGAGAGAGGAAACTAAAATCTTAAGAGATGCAACAGTGAATCCTGGATTAGGTCTTGCAGTTTCCATCACATGGTGTTTATTGCAATTGTTATTGAATTAACAATAATTCAATTTCTAAATGACCTATCTGCCTTTTTCAGCTGTTCAGGAACGTCTTCATTTACTTACTACAATTCTGACCTGTGATAGATAGATTAAATCTAGACTTTAACAAAACCCAACCTTTGAATGTGTGTTACATCCAATACATACATTATATTACAGTTTAATACAATGCCTTGGTTCAGCCAACATGGTGTGATAAAGGTTGAATTTCTCCAAATTCACTTGAAGCATAAACTAAACACCATTTCAGAATCTAGCCAAGATATGCCTTTTTTTCCTTGTAGAGAACAAAATCTGTATATTTAGCTACCGTAGTACAATTCAACCCATTCCTTTCCAAGTTTAAAGGAATTCTAGCAAATAAATATCTGACAATCACACTGTGTTTCTATTCTACCTGTCCTTCAAGGAATTCCTGACAATTGTACATGTTTGATTCTTCTCTCCTCAGCAGCTTACAAGACATTTTTTCTAGTTCCTAAGCAGCAAATTAAACAGATGCTGTTTAATTGTTTACATTTATTCAGATGTTGGTTTGACCCACCTTGATGAATAAGATCAAGCAAAATTGATTCCACACTTTGATTCCAAACATCAAATTGGTCTGAACTGATCTGATTTTCTGAAGCATTTTTAAGGGGATTTGTATCCTCACAAAATCCCTTCCAAAAAGCTTTACATCAGAAATAGCTTTTCGTTTACCCTGTAGCATTGTTTCAAGATTAAGGAGCCAGAGAAAGGAAGAAAGGGAAGAGCAGAACGGTAATAAAATTGTGTTTGATCACTGAAGCTAACATGGAAATTTCCCCCCTCTATTTTTACTGTCTGTGTGTTCAAGAATATTTCATTACTTCTGGTTCCTTTGAAGTAAGGACACATATAAATTACCAGCAAAGATATCACTAGCAGTTGTGACATTTCGTTAGAGTTTAATTACATGAATCATAAAATATTGCTACAATTTTCCAAACTGTTAAAGCTTAATTAATATGAACCCACAGGGACCACCTTGATAGTTGATAAGACATTGTGATCTGTACCCCAGCCACTGTAGTTCATGGGGGGGGTGGAGAGAAAAGAAAAACCTTCTTTATAATTTGCTAAGAATGATCAATTATTAGGACTGAAACCCGACAAATTCATTTAATATAAATGAGGTTGGTAGGAGATTTGAGTAATTCTTTTTAATTACCTCTACATGCTCCCTCCCAACAGTTTGACAAAGGGAACTGTTCTCCTTCTGTCTCTGTGTGGAGAAATCCATTCAACTCATTATCAAATGGTATTAATATAATTTTATCACACAATCCTGAAATACGGGGGAGGGGCAAATGCATCAGCAATGAGTTACAGTATTAGCGTGACAGCATCGCTTCATTAATTTCGGAACACGCAACAAGTTCGCGTATAATTTAGTCAGAGGTTCCCAGTATTAAAGTTGAGCTGAATAAGATTATAATTATGACATCTGTTTCAGGTAGCTCTTTGTAAATCAGTGACAAAGGAATAACAGGTTTAAATATGTGTTAACACTCGGAGAGCATATATAATTGCAATATGGCAATGTGTAATGAAGATTAAATTAGACCGTGGTGTACCTGACATATGGAAGTACATAATTGAGCTACAGTAATTGTGGTGGGAAGGGAGCAGCTAGCATTTTATTTTTTAAATTTTTTTTTATCTTTTTTAAATCCACCAATACTTGAATTCAGGAAAGCAAAATGTTTTAAAGAGCAAAAGTGAGACAAGTGTTATTTTATAGTGACTTTTCCCCCCAGATGCTTCTGGAACTGGTGGGTAACATCTTTGTTTGAAATAGACAATTTAAGAAATGAATGCATTTCTTATCTTTACCCATGTAGTTTGTAAATATATTTACATGCTACATGGGTATGTAATATATATATATATGTATGTGTGTGTATGTTATATATATATATGTGTGTGTGTGTGTGTAGTACATATTTACCCATGTAGTATGGCTGTATTACTTTTATCCTTCTCATCTATTCCATTACCATCTCTTCTCTTGTTGGTATCATCATTATGATTGATTATTACTTTGATATTATGATTATTATTACTTTGTTATTTGGAATGTATACTG
This sequence comes from Bothrops alternatus, assembly GCA_034064705.1. NCBI lineage: Eukaryota > Metazoa > Chordata > Lepidosauria > Squamata > Viperidae > Bothrops > Bothrops alternatus. The sequence continues at coordinate 1,015,153 of JARGCV010000065.1, forward strand.
AGAGCTTATGCACCCGAGACAAATTCCTTGTGTTTCTATCACACTTGGCCAATAAAGTATTCCAGTTTCTATAATATGGGAGATTTCTCCTCCTTCTTTCTCCTCAATTCCTCAACTGTTCTATCTTTACAGAAATTCCTAACTACTCATCAAAGAATTGGGGATGTTTTTGTCATTTGATCAAAGGAGGCACGGCAACGAATCATTACAACCAACTCGACAAAGACCGCATAGGCTTTTCCCTCTCCTCTCTGAAGGTGTTTGAAGAATCTCACAGGCTTCGTGCATCCCAGCCCATTCAATAATTTGTCTGAACCAAGAGGACGCGTGCGGCTCTCCCTTGCTGGCGCAGCAGAATCTGAGAAGTTGCAGAGGAAAATGTCTGATGGCAATCAAAGGTAAGTAGAAACTGAAGTGAAACCTATGAATGCAACCCCTGGCTGACACCAAGTTCGATACACGCCTCTGGAGAAGTGCTAATGTCTATCAGTTGCCAATCTGATCCTGGTTTCTTTTGCAGAGAGGGGAATCTGCAAAAATGTAGGGAGGGGAACCAGTGGTGGGATTCAAATCTGTGAACAACCGGTTCTCTGTGTGAATGCTGCTTCTGGAAGTCCGTTCTGGGCCTGGGCAACAAAAAATTAGCTACCAGTTCTGCGAATTGGCTGAATCCCACCACTGAGGGGAACCCAGCAGAGATGATGCTGAGGAATGTAAACTTATCTATATGTATATGGCTTCCCATCTCAACATCGTAACTGTAGGTTGCTAACTACAGTTGAAAACCAGAATATCCTAATCAATATAAATCGGCAGCCAAGGTCTCCACATTGACAATGTGTCAATGTGGAGAAGGACAATCCATCTCATACATGGTGCAGGTCAAATGATGTCCTTGAACAGAGGAAGACCTCATGATGGCGAAAGAAAATGCTGTTGACATGGTCTCATACTGGGTGAATGCCATTTATTTTTAATTCCAAGTATTCTACATATTTTCCACCCGTGCTACATTTCTAGGGCCTATTTTATACCAGTTTTATTCACTCAGTGTTGAATGTTATATGTTTATAATTTGTAGGTGCTTCTGACACAAATAAAGAAAGAAAGTTAAAATAAAGGTTAAAATAAAACCACACACAACCATCTGCACAACTTTACCATAGGCTCTGCCATGTGTCCTAATCCCTGTGCCTGGTGATAGATCCAGATCTTCAAGCCTTACTAAAGTCAGAACAATTTCTAGGGGAATGATGTTCCAAAGATCAGGAGTTTTTCTTGGTTCCTGTCAATATTCCCCTTTGATAAGACCTGTTGCATGTCCTTCTGGCCAAATCTGATGGGATGGACACACACAATAGAGATGAGCGGCTCCCTCAAATAACCTGATCTCACATCAAATAAACCTCACATGAATGTTTTAGTTAAAAGTGGAGGCATGTGCTCATCTCAGATTATGCTCCATGAAATATATTCTAGAACCTTATCAGAATTGTCACAAGACTTCCATTACGCAGTAGATGAAGTGTAAAGTGGTTTCCTTGATCAAAGTAAATGGCAGAGTCAAAGGCAGACTTCATGCCCATTTATACTTTCTCTCTGTTTTTCAATGTTTCCATGCATAAATCTTTACTTATCTCATTTGCGTAGGATGTTGTGGATCAAAATAAATTTTGTAACTATCTACTGGATCATGACTCTCTTCTTACCTTGATCATCTCCTGAATGGGCTACTGTAACAGGCTCTACATGGGGCTGCCTTCAAAGAGCATCTGGAAAGTTGTAATCTCTTTTTCACGTTCACAATTCTAACAGCTACCAGTCTGCTCACAATGCTAATATCTTGAAAGAGAAGCTCCAAAATAGATTTATAGAAGCTAAACTGGTACAGAGCAATGTACAGAGGGAAAGAAATCTTTCCCTTGGTAAATTAGATGCCCAGATGCCGAAAATCACAAGACCCTGGCTGATGAAAGCTTTTGGGAATCTTTTAAACAGGAATGAGAGAATTAGGCAAACTCTTGGCTGATTTTATGGAAAGCACACAAGTTTTTTTAATGGGTGATCTATGGAAAGCTACAAAGAACCCACACTGGATGGAACCAATGGAGGAACTGGCACCTGCGTCCGATGAAACCTGTCAAGTATGGAAATCATACTTGCACACAGGTGTAACAAGATCCAGAGACACTCTGAGCAAACATGGCTATCCAGTAGCTGCTGCTCTTTGCGATTGTGGTGACATGCGGACAACAACAACAACACATATTTATACCTGCCCTTTGTGTCCCAATCAGCGCACATTCAAGGACCTCATGGCAGCAGGACAGAATGCCATTAATGTCACTAGTTTCTGGGCCAGGTCTGTTTAATTCGTACATATTTTAACCTTGTATTTTATATTTTAAAGTGTATGTCACGTAGTGTGCCTTATTTCCATCATGACGATTCTCACCCCAATAAACAAACTATGCCTCCAGAGTTGGCAGATGCTCAAGAAGGCTTTTGTGCATCTATCTCTCCCAGTAAAACTTGAGACGGGCTGCAGGTGTTTTCATTTTATCACTTGGAGGAAATGACTTTTCTTACACCTAATTTAATCTGAAGCTATTCACCATCCTAAAAAGCTCAGGAACGCTGACCTTTGTAATGAGAAACACATCGCAGGTGGCCCGATAGCCATGCGGGTAGTAGACAATCGCTATAGGAGGAGGAGGAGAGAGAAGAATGACTTGCTCCCTTCATCCCTGTTATCTCTCATTTATAGTTTAGAAACAACAGCTGGTGTGGGGGGGGAAAATCCCAATAAATCCACAATAAAAGAGCTTTTCCAAAGCTGTGCCTGCCAGTCCTTCTCCTCCTCTTCATTATTATTGTTTAAGCAAAACCATAAATCTCAACACATGTTGCAATCCAAACATGTAGATTAAGTTTCAGGTGCTATAGGTCAACTCCTTCGATTCCCTGGTCAGGGTGGATGGAAAAAGAAACTTTCACTGGGGTTTCCCCCTGTGTCTGCTGCCAACTTTCTCTATTTGGTGAGAGTTCGGTCTTGTGAAAGGGAAAACCATATGTTCCAATTGTCCGTCGTTGCCCAATGGAAATCTTAGTTACTGGTCACCATCCCTGAGAAAAAGCACTGCCTTCATTTCATCACTATTATGCCTTGTTTGCACTGATGTCGGGATGAGCGATGGCCTACAGCTTTTGCTGTCTCCGCTGGAACTTAAATCTTTGAACAGAGAGTGAATACAGCTGGTTTTTAGCCCTCATGTGTCTGCATAAACACATAAGGAATAAGGTAACGGAGAACGCATAGACTTTTTCCTTCGTGTAATAGCTGGGCATCCTGGAACAATAATGCATTTTAGGAAAAGGATGGGGTGTGTTTCTCCCCCCCCCCCAACAGATCTAAGAAGATGGAGTGCATCAAGGTGATTCTCTGAAGGCAGGTCATCAACGCTCCTGTTATTTCTCTGTGTCATATAATATATGTGGGTATATGCATAAGTCTATATTTATTTATTTATTTTTGACATATTTATGTAGTGTATATCGGAGGTGGTGACCCTTTGAGAGCTGTATGCGATGAAATTTCCTTGTAATGTATGCCGATTAGTGTACATTCAAAGCGACAATAAAGTTATTATTGTACTGTACTGTACTGTACTGTACTGTACTGTACTGTACTGTACTGTACTGTACTGTACTCTACTCTACTCTACTCTACTCTACTCTACTCTACTCTACTCTACTCTACTCTATTCTATTCTGTTTTAAGAAGTGTGTGGTAATTCTTAGTCATCCAGGTCATAGTTGTCTCAAAGGTGAGAAGAAGAAGAAGAAGAAGAAGAAGAAGAAGAAGAAGAAGAAGAAGAAGAAGAAGAAGAAGAAGAAGAAGAAGAAGAAGAAGAAGAAGAAGAAGAAGAAGAAGAAGAAGAAGAAGAAGAAGAAGAAGAAGAAGAAGAAGAAGAAGAAGAAGAAGAAGAAGAAGAAGAAGAAGAAGAAGAAGAAGAAGAAGAAGAAGAAGAAGAAGAAGAAGAAGAAGAAGAAGAAGAAGAAGAAGAAGAAGAATTTCACTTCTCATCCAAGAAGCTTCATCAGTTCTGATGGGGGGGGAGAAGAGGGAGGATGGCAGTACCTATCCTTTTATCCCCACCATCAGAACTGAAGACTCAATAATCATCCAGGCCAAAAGTATCTAAAAAGGTTAAATCATGGCAGCTGGACCAAAGTTGGTTAATCCGAGACATTTTGTTACTCATCCAAGTAACTTCATCAGTCAAAATAAAAAAAAATTGTTGGGCAGAGAGTCAGAGAATCATTAGGAAGTACTAATTCTTGCCACACCAACGGCAGGGGTTGCAGTTACTTGAATGAGTAACAAAAAGTCTCAGATTAAAGAACTTTGGCCTAGGATTTAATCTTTTTAGATACTTTTGTCCTGGATGATTGAGTCTTCATTTACATACTGCAATACATTTTGGGGAGAAACCCTTGCAATTGCTGTGGCAAGAGTTAGTACATTGCAATGACTCTCTGCCTAACTAATTTTTTATTTTGATTGATGAAGCTACTTGGGTAAGTAATGGCATGTCTCAGATTAACAAACTTCGGTCCAGTTGCCATGATTTAACCTTTTTAGATGCATCACAACGGATGTGTGCTAGGAACTTGCTATTGCAACCATGCCTACCTCTTCCCAGTTCACAAATCTTGTCCATTTTTCTTACCTCTTGCTTACCCAAGTGTCAAATGATTTTATTTTATTTTATTTATTAATGAAATATCTATGCCACTCATCTCCTCTGTAAGGTGTCACAATGATCCAAACTTAAAGCAAGACAATGCTTCATTTGCCAACTATCAGCTGTAAGCTTTCTACATTTATGTCTTTAATTTAAATTCCAATCTGAGATTCATATTTCTTTGGAACTGACTCTGGGCTTTTCTGGGTAATCTTTCCCACATTTCCCACCCCAGACCCCCAGGTCAAATGGCCTATTTGCAGCCACTCACTTCCTTTTGCATCTTCCTGGGCACCAACCATGGAAAGCCATTTTATTATTAGCTATCTTCCAGGAGGTCTTTATTGTTTCAAAATTAAAGCTTTCCAAGCCTCTTCCTCTCCGAGAGACATCAAAGGAAGATAACCGTGCTTGCTAGTAATTATGGTGGCTTAATTTCCTTAGTCTCCACTTGTTTACAATGCTGGTTTTCCTTTTCTTCTAGATGGATATAATTTTCAAGTGGCTTCAGACTTGATGGCGGATGACCGGTTTTCTAATACTCAGCATACATGGCTAAGCTAGACAGTCCGAGGGTTTCCATTCATTTGAAGGGTGCCAGATTATTATTATTATTATTATTATTATTATTATTGAAGGCTTCTCTGTTTATAAATATGGACATTTCTGCTGTTCGGAAGATAGGGCACCACCCAGAGGAGCTTCTTCATCATGGTGGATGGAGGTGGTACCTCAGATGTTCTGTTTAAAGCTGTCCAGGGAATTTTGTTAAAAGAAGGCAAATGTCAATTTGTTTTAAAGACTCAGACACACACACACACACACACCATTTTGCAACCTCCAGTTTAACAATGATGGTTCAACTCAGCTGTGTGATCACAGCTGCCTTCTTGAGTTTTTGGAATCAATAGAATGGAAAGGAATGGGAATGAGAATAGAATAGAATAGAATAGAATAGAATAGAATAGAATAGAATAGAATAGAATAGAATAGAATAGAATAGAATAGAATAGAATAGAATAGAATAGAATTGGAAGGGACTTTGGAGATCTTCTAGTCCAGCCTCCCACTCAAGCAGGAGAACCTATACCATCTCAGTCATTTGAGTGTCTAGCCCAGTGATGGCGAACCTTTTAGAGACCGAGTGCCCAAATGGCAACCCAAAACCAACTTATGTATCATCATGTGCCGGGTAGGCGTGGCCCATTGGGTGGGCGTGACTGCGGTGATAAGAGCAGACTGGGTGGGACTAAAAAGTTCAATCAATTTCAACTTTGCGAGATCTTTTTTGATTGAACCTTTTTATTTTTTATTTTTGCACACAGTGGCAGAGGCCTAAAGCGAAAAGGTTTTATAAAAAACCCAGCTGAAGGCCTAGGATTGGTGCGACGACACCCATGCCCACAGAGAGGGCTCTGCATGCCATCAGTGGCATGTGTGCCATAAGTTCGCCAACACGGGTCTAGCCTCTTCTTAAAAATCTCCAGCAATGGAGCGCCCACGATTTCAGGAGGCAAGCTGTTCCACTGGTTAATTGTCCTCACTGTCAGGAAGTTTCTCCTTAATTCCAGGTTGCTTCTCTCTTTGATCAGTTTCCAACCACTGTTTCTTGTCTGGCCCTCTGGCGCTCTGGCGTATGCATATGTGGGACTTTTTAATCTAAAGTCCTAAATGTGTTTTCTCCCACTTTATATGGAATGATTCAGACACTTTCTCTGCAAGTTTTCAGATCATCTCTTTAACACTTTGTAAACATGTGAACATTCCCCATCTAAGAGAAGCTTTATATATTTTAAAATACATTTTCATTCATATTTTAACTTCACTTCAGAAATTAAGCCAACTCAAGAACAACAACCTTGAATAGATTTCTGTGGGGTAAAATTGTCTAAACCAAACCTCTTATTTTAATCTCTGAAGCTGCAGAGTTTCATACAGGATGTAATCCTGACATTATTATGAGCGTCCTGTACTGTCACTGGAAGTAATTTTGAAAAGCTTCCTTTTGCTGTATTTACTGTATTCAAATACAGAACTATTTCTCCCTCTGCTCTTTCAGAAATAAGAAACAAAAGAGTCACTGTAGAAGCCCACTGAAAGCAAAGCAGGAGCTGTGAAAAGTGAGAGCTTTTCTTTTTTTCCCTCTCCTGGTGATTAATACACCTTTCTGCCAAATTTGAAACTTCTTAACTGAGCACATTTAATACAAAGTAAATGAATTCTGCCTTTTTGGATTTGATCTGTTGGCTAAGCTCTATAGATAAGGGTCGAACACTGAGTCGCTTTCATTCTAAACAAAGGATGTTTTCATTAAAAAAAAGGTCAGAGCAAAGGTCTTTTATATTGTGATAGCAGGAACAGGAAATGGCATATTAATGGCAATTCATGGCAGGGTGGTCTATTGAATATGGCCAAACCAGTCTTTGCCCCTCCACCAAAAAAAAAAAGATTTTGGGGGGTGGTGGGGATCTAATGTACGCTCCAAGAGTTCCTATGTGCATCAGTCTATATTACTTTGGTATTGAGTACAGATAGATAAAGAACATGATGTGCTATATTGTAATTATTGAATTTCACTTAGGTTTTCTGGGGGGGGAGAATGGATGGGTGGGAGCTGCCTGGAGAAAACACACACACATTTTTTTTTGAATGAGCCAAAAAAACAGACTTCTAGCCCAAAAGAGAACATAAGCTGAGAGAGATGTAGGATCCCATAGATTTCAGCTAACGTTGCATGTCATGGATGAAGGCAAATATATACAAGTTCCAGGATAAGGTTGCAGGATTGGTCACTGGGAGAAATGGTTTAGTCTTCCCAACTTTCAGACATGTGCTGTAGCCCATTCCCAGGGAAATTCCCTCTCAGCAGAATGTTGCATGTGTTCAAGAGTGTTGCAGACTTTCAGTTTCTGGAGATATCTTTCATCATAGAAAGTAGTGGAACAGTGACAAGAAACTGTAACTTCTTTTTTTTTTTTGTAAAGAAAAGTTCTCTTTAGTATACATCTCGTGGAATGACCCTCACTACCATTCCATCTCTCGTGGGTTGACCCTCTAAAATTCAACTTGTTTATCACCTCCAAACCCAACTGAAGACAACGTGGCTTAGAAAGAATCATATTTAGAAGAACTTGTGTAGGTGCTAAGATCACCTGCAACTGGTTTTCTCAAGGAAGACCTACCATCAGAAATGAGATGGATAATTATTAGGCAGCTATTTTCAGTAAACCAACTATTTATTAGAATTGACTTCTGTGAAACTTTGGTAGCATCTCCTGGATTGTTATGCAGGCTCTGGTGATATGTCTTTCATTATAATTTTTTTCTACCAGGTGTTGGAATTAAAATATAGATTTGCTACATTTTTAAGCAGTTCTACTCAAAGTGCTTACTTTTTATTAAGCCTTATGTGATGATCTGTATCCCTGAAATCAGACAGATGTAAGATTGTAACTAGTGTAACATACATATGAATTTTCATAGTACTAGGAGGAATAATACAAGCCTAAAACAAATCAGCAGCTCCAGCACAGTTTAGGTCTTATAAAAGAAGTTCTGTTATAATATCAGGACATTTTTACAACACTAATTTTGCATCTCTGAAGAGTTTAGAGACAATATCACACTTGACACAATAGTGTTTTTAGTCTGGTCTCGGGGTTTTTTCCCCCCATACTTAAAGTTGGACACTATTCCTTCATGGGAAAATCTGTACTTATCGAGTTTTTTATCCAGGACTATGAAAACGTTTAGTACAGAGAGTCAATTCCAAGTCAATTCAAATTTCCAGATTAAATTGAATTTCTGAATCAAAGCAAATTAAATCAATCAATTCAATTTGGACCTTTTATGCAAGTACACATGCCTTTTTCGCATCTGGTTGAAATGGGAATTGTCCCAATTTGAATTGATTGGGACTTTTAAATAGAATTGGATCGATAAACTGAACTCATGATTTGAATAAGCTCAGACCTAATTCACAAAGGGCTAGTTTCTATCGTTGGATAAAACAATTCACCTGTCTTGTTCAATTCCATGCTTAGATCCTCTTTTCTTTCAGTGAGATACTCGTATCTTCATTCTATCTCTAAGAAAGCTCTCCTTTATCCATTTTTTTTAAAAAAAATCTTTTTTAAAGAAAAATAAACTTTATTATTGTATCTAGGGTGAGCATTATTTTGCTGCTTAAGCATTCATCAGCTTTGTGTCAAGATTATGTCAAAGAATAGACTAGACTAGACAATAGAATAGAATAGAATAGAATAGAATAGAATAGAATAGAATAGAATAGAATAGAATAGAATAGAATAGAATAGAACAGAACAGAACAGAACAGAAAATAATAGAATAGAATAGAATAGAATAGAATAGAATAGAATAGAATAGAATAGAATAGAATAGAACAGAACAGAAACTAGAATAGAATAGAATAGAAAATAGAACAGAATAGAAAATAGAACAGAACAGAATAGAATAACAGAGTTGGAAGGGGACCTTGGAGATCTACTAGTCCAACCCCCTGCTCAGACAGGAAACCCTATACTATTTCAGACAAATGGTATTTAAAATATTTAAATGCTAAGAGGCAGAAATCGTTATCTCATGTCTGTCTAGTTATCCATGATTAAACCACACATTTTCCTATCTCTTCAACCCCTCAATTCCACAGCTTTATTTTTGGTATCTGATCCTTTTCAAATACCATTTTAAAAAAAAATCCCAACAAACCAAAACTTAACACAATTCTTTATGACATTTAGTGTTAATTATTAGTTACAATCTAGAAGGGAAAGACATGTTACAACACTGGAGTCATTACCATGAATAGCTCATTGACCTATATTGTATGCTTGGATTTTGAAGTTCACAAAGTTTATTTGTTTTTTTTTCTTCTGGTCTAGGTAATGTGGTTAGCCCTTTGACACAAAGAAGTAGAGTTTGCTGGGTTTTTTTTTTTAAATGTGCATGGCTTCCCCTTACCTGTCTTGATCAGGATTGTTATAATTTGTGTACCTGTTTATCCTAGGCCTACCTGGCTTGGTTGGCTGTATTGTTTCATCTTAGATTGTTCATGCTTATTATGTTGGTTCTTCCTTACATATGTGTTGATTGCTGTTTTTGTGATAAAGAAGGAGATGCTCTGGGCTCTTGGTGTGCCAGTAAGTAATCATATTAATCCATGTTTAATCTTATCTAGCAGCTTCACAGTCTTTCTACTGTAGGCATGTTTGTGTTCAATTTAGGGACTAAAAATTCCCGTTCTGTCTTCTTCAGATGTTAGAACTTTGGGATGGCCTATGATATGGTCCTGTACAATGGTAGATGACTAGCTCAAAAGTAGAGATGCATGGGAAATTGCTATTTATCCTTAAGTACTGTAGTTGTCCTGACTTATAAGTAATTCTGCTCTCTAATCCAACTTCTGAACTCATTCTAATGAGGCTTACAGTTCACGACTATGGATGTAAACGAGTCAGTCTTAAGATTCCCTTGGGAGAGAATTTGTAAAGTCTACTCACCTCCCTTTCCTTCCCATTAATAACCTGTACCCACACCTGGAGTTGTGAAAGGTAATCCCAAAAGAAAATAAATATTATTAAACATTGTGTAGAAGAAATCATGTACTAGGCAGAGGCAAAAAAAAAATGTTACTGCTTTTGCATATTGTAAAACAAGCAGCATACAATCAATGTAATAAAGAAACCAGAGCAAATTCTACATTATACACACACACACACACACACACACACACACACACACACACACCTTAGCAATTTTAAGACTTTAAGACACGCTGGCTAGGGAATTCTGGGAGCTGAGTCCACAGGTCTTAAAGTTGCCAAGGTTGGACACCCCTGCACTAAAGCATTGCTAGTTTTAATTGAGACCTTTGCACTATGGTGCTGGAGAAGACTCCTGCGAGTCCCCTGGAAGGCCAGATCCTGAAGTTGAAACTGAAGTACTTTGGCCACCTAATGAGAAGGAAGGACTCACTGGAGTAGAGCCTGATGCTGGGAAAGATGGAGGGCAAGAGAAGAAGGGGACGACAGAGAAGGAGGTGGCTGGATGGAGTCTCTGAAGCAGTAGGCGGGAGCTTAAATGGACTCCAGAAGATGGTAGAGGACAGGAAGGCCTGGAGGAATGTTGTCCATGGGGTCGCGATGGGTCGGACACGACTTTGCAACTGACAACAACAACAGACTTTGAATGGTCACTAGTCAAGGCCATGGTTTTCCCTGTTGCAATGTATCGCTGTGAAAGTTGGACCATAAGAAAGGCTGAGCGACAAACAATGGAAGCCTTTGAACTCTGGTGCTGGAGAAGACTCCTGTGAGTCTCCTGGACTGCAAGGTGATCAAACCGGTCAGTCCTAGAGGAGATCAGCCCTGACTGCTCTTTAGAAGGCCAGATCCTAAAGTTGAAACTCAAGTACTTTGGCCACCTAATGAGAAGGAAGGACTCACTGGAGAAGAGCCTGATGCTGGGAAAGATGGAAGGCAAGAGAAGAAGGGGACGACAGAGAATGAGGTGGCTGGATGGAGTCACTGAAGCAGCAGGCGTGAGCTTAAATGGACTCCAGAAGATGGTAGAGGACAGGCAGTCCTGGAGGAACTTTTTCCATGGGGTCGCGATGGGTCGGACACGACTTCGCAACTAACAACAACAAAAGTTTGGAAGTAATGCTTTACTTCAATGTCTATGGAGATTCTCTGTCATTCTGCTCATGGTTGTCCCAAAGGTGCACTTTTTTCCAGGAGGCAACTGGACCTTCTTTGTTTTTCTCTGAAGACGTTTCGGTTCTCATCCAAGAAGCTTCTTCAGCTCTGACTGGATGGTGGGGAATGGAAGGATATATAAATATATATGAATATAAATCCTTCCATTCACCATCATTTGGTCAGAGCTGAAGAAGTTTCTTGGATGAGAAGTGAAGCATCTTCAAAGAAAAACAAGAAAGTCCAGTTGCCTCCTGAAAAAGCATCTTTGGGACATTTCTGTGATCTTTGGTTTAATGTTGATCACATTAACATGGAACCAGATAAGAGAAACACCAATCAAAGTGTAACAGGAGTATAGTTGAGGCTAGACGCGAGGAGTGGAAAAAGGCTTACTAAATCAGACGTTTTCAACGACTAATACTTAGTATTGTATATCAGGTGCCATGATGATTGCTGCATAATATGTTTTTATGTTCAATGTTGATTGTTTTAATAAAAGAATTTAAAAAAAAATCCTTCAAATAAGCATCATGAATCCTGACCATGCAACAAAATTTTATTTCATCTGATCCTTTGCTGAGTCAGATCAGACACAAATCCTTCAGCTATAAAACAAGGACCCCTTTGGAATCAAATACTAGTCTATTCCAGTTGGGCTCTACTCATAATGGGGTATTTGGCCCCCTCCCACTCATTCTACTACTACGTTCCTTCCCTACTCTTCAAAGGTAGACTTCTCTGAAATAAAATAAAACCATCCCAATAGGGAATAATAAATATAATTACAGATGCCAGAATTCTCTCCTTAAGTGGTGATTACGCTTATAGTTGCATTTCCTGCCACAAGACCATTTTATTAAAGAATAGGGGTTGGGAAAAGATGGGAGAGAGGTAAACTAGGATGAGAGAACATCCTTCAAAACTTCAAACACTTGACACAAAAGCCGAAAGGTCTACATGAGTTTTTGGAGTGAACCCATAGGGGCTACTACTAGCCGAACTGCACAATGTCTATATATCTATCCCTCTTTAAAAAAATCCAATGCTTTTTTTTTAAAGGTTAAAATGACAATAGGCAGTATATTATCAACACTTATTTTATTTTCAGTTGACAAAAATAGATGGCAGCAGATGTTCGTCATCTGCTGGAATAATTTCTTCTGTTAAGATTTCACATTACCTTGTTTTAGAACTGTTGGCTCATTATGATTCTGTGATGACTATTAATATATTTCATATTGCACTTGGTGAACTGGCTCACATTTTTGACGCCTCTGTTGCATGTTAATGAGGAGGAGGAGGAAAAGGAGCAGCAGAAAAACGTTTTTCCTTCTGAAGATTTGAGGACACTCAAATCTGTATTAGGTTGGATGTCAAATGGACTCACATTTGATAATTGCGTGTTGCTAGACTCTGACTAACATCCTGGTATTGGTTTTTAATGCCGGAAATGCCTGAAAATGCTTATATTTTGTTACTCTAATGCAGAGTTCTTAATCTTTTTTTTTTTTACTATCTTAATCTTAATTGCTTTTGAGAATTTTGTGAAACTCACAGACGCCTTCTGGGAAAAATATATTTAAGTGCATAAAATAAAATACAAAGATATAGGCTATATTATAAAGAACCAATTATGCTCAAATATAGTTATTAAAATGTTAACAATAATAAACATGCAATGTGGATAGATGATAGATAGATAATAGATAGATAGGTGATAGATGTTTAATGATAGATGATAGATGATAGAGAGATAGATAGATAAATGATAGGTGATAGAGATGATACATACCGTAGCTAGCTAGCTAGCTAGCTAGCTAGCTAGCTAGCTAGATAGATAGATAGATAGATAGATAGATAGATAGATAGATAGATAGATAGATAGATAGATAGATAGATAGATAGATAGATAGATAGATAGATAGATAGATAGATAGATACTGTAGATAGGCAGATAGATCTAGAAGTATAGCACATAGAGCTGGCTTTTTTAAAAAAAAAAGTTTAAATCTAATTAGCAGATTGTTTTCAAGAACATCTGAGCAGCTTAAATGGGCTTCTTATTTCTTTTGGATTTTTGGAGGGGGTTGTTTGTTTTTGGTAATTTTCTTCCCTACTTGCACTCCACATGTATTATTAGTATTCTAATAGTAAGTAGACTTGAGGGTGAACTAAAAAAAAATGGACTGATTCATTTCGGAACACAGCCATCTGCTCTCCTTATGCTGGCTAGCAAATCTGCAAATCAGTAAGTTCTTGGGTTTTTGTTTCAATTTTATTTTATTATTGGCCTTTGAAATATACAGCTTGAGTTACTTGCTTGAGCGAGTCGACTTCGTGATAGTCTTGGTTTGCATAAACTGTGGCCTGAGTCTCTAAGCTGAATCTTAGGAGAAGCTCTGTTAAAGAAGACGGATATTCTCTTTCACTTTTCCAGATGCACAGAAACCAAGTACAGGCCTACACCCACAACTGAGCCCCAAAATTCTGTTCCTCCATGGGGTAGTTGTTAAGCAAATGTTGCCTGATTTTATGACCTTTCTTACCACAGTTGTTAAGTGAATCACTGTAGTTGATAAGTTAGTAGCAAGCAACTGGCTTCCCCCATGATGTTGGCTTGTCAGAAGGTTGCAAAGGGGATCATGCAACGCTGGGACACTGCAGCCATCATAAATGTGAATCAGATGACAGACGTCTGAATTTTGGTCACGTGACCACGGGGATGCTGCACCAGTCTTAAGTCACTTTTTTCAGTGCCATTGTAACTTTGAACGGTCACTAAATGAACTTTTGTAAGTCGCAGACTACCCATATGGAAAAAACCTAGGGCAGTGACGGTGAACCTTTTAGACACCGAGTACCCAAAAACCGCCCCGCCTCCCACCCGCTCCCGCCCCGCCCCCTGCCCCGCCCATCATCAGGGCCACCTACCGCCTCCAGGGCATGCCACAGCAGATCACCCAGGCGGCCCTGCAGCACCATGGCAGCCATGCCTTCCACCCGTGCCCCACAGCATCATATGCGTGCGACGGGGCGCGAGGGTGGATTCTTGTCCCTGCTGCCCAGCTACCATGTCCTTGGCTGCACTGCTCCATGCGGGCTGTGCCCCAGGGGTGACTCTCCTCTGGGGGGCTGCTGGTGAGGACGTGGCCACGGGGGGATGCAGGGCTGGGACAATGGCTCACATGCCCACAGAGAGGGCTCTGCGTGCTGTCTTTCTCACACGTGCCATAGGTTCGCCACCATTGACTGAGAGCATTCCAGTATCCAGAGGTTTTGCCTGAGGACAGCATCGTTTTCCCATGGCTGCCTCGATCTTTTTATTTCTTTTTTATTTTAATCCTCCCCATTCCTCCCCTTGTACAGTACTGCAGTAATTTTTACACTGCAGCTTCGCAGGAACTCCTTGCGTGAAGAGCAGAAGGTCGGTGGTAATCAAAAATCAATGCCTCGAATTGAGCTTCCTTGTTCTATGATGCAGTTATGTCATTTGATAGCATCAATCCTGATAGCGTTAAATATAATCCATTGTTGTTTCAGCATGCAGAGGTTAAGAGGGAGTGCAATGCCTCACTTCCCAGCAATTACCACTGATTATAGGGACAAGCATTCTCATGCCGTGACTCTTGCTTGCTTCTATAAATAATATTTGGAGGCCACAGCGGTGGCAGTCAATAGCCTGCCATGTTCTCGCCCCAGCTTCATTGTTGGATCAATACTAGTCCTTCAGAGACACAAGAACACTCTCCCTTCATACACAAACATTACTCTAATGAAACTGCCTTTTGATGATGATGATGATAAAATAACAATAACAATAATATATTTTTTAAAACGTTATAGGAAATGATAAAATTAAACTGCTCTGGCACTTCAGAATCCAAACAGACAAGCACCTGCAACATAATACCCTGGACTTAACAATTGTCGATAAGAAAGACAAAAAAAGTCTGGATAGTGGACGTGGCAGTGCCTGGAGACAGCAGAACAGATGAGAAAGAACTGGAGAAGATAACAAAATACAAAGACCTACAAATAGAAAGACGGTGACAAAGGCAAGCAAGGGTAGTGCCAATAGTAATAGGCGCCTTGGGTGCAATCCCAAAACAACTGGAGCACCACTTGAATACCATTGGCATTGACAAATCTGCCATTAGTCAATTGCAAAAGGCGGCCTTACTAGGAACTGCTTCCATCCTGTGACGATATCTGTAATACCATCAAACATCCACATCTGCCTATCCCAGGTCCTGGGTAAGGACTTGATAGGTAGACAAAAATGCCAAATCCAGTCTGAACATCTGGCTGACTGTGCGATGATCAATAATAATAGAGTTGGAAGGGACCTTGAACGTCTTCTAGTCCAACCCCCTGCTCAGGCAGAAAACCCTATACCATTTCAGGCAAATTTCTGAAATTTTCAACCATTTCAGCTTTCCATGCCTAGATGTCTTTGAATATACTTCCTCTTTAAATATATCTTCTAAATGTTATCAAAAGTCATATTTTAAACCATAGTTCAGTCACAATCTAAGCTGAACATTGCATTGTAAGAATTGGAGAAAAACAAAATTTTGATCAGAATAGCAGAGTTGGACTTAGAAGTTATCTAGTCCAACCCCCTGCTCAGGCAGGAAACCCTATACCTGTGGTGACGAACCTATGGCACGGGTGCCAGAGGTGGCACTCAGAGCCCTCTCTGTGGGCACGTGAGCCGTCGCCCCAGTCCTAGGCCTTCAGCTGGGTTTTATAAAACCTTTTCGCTTTAGGCCTCCACTGTCATGTGCAAAAAAAGAGGTTCAATCAATCAATCAATTTCAGCTTCTTGCGGGGGGAAAAAACTCGCAAAGTTGGAATTGATTGATTGAACTTTTTAGTTCCACCCAGTTCTGCCGTTACCACTGCAGCCATGCCTATTTAATGGACCATGCCCATCCAGTTGGCCATGCCCACCCAGCACCCGACAATACATAAGTGGGTTTTGGGTTGCAGTTTGGGCCTCTAAAAGGTTCGCCAGCACTGCCCTATACCATTCCAGACAAATGGTTGCCCAGTCTCTTCTTAAAAAGTTCCAGTGTTGCAGCATTCACAGCTTCCGAAACTACTAAAATAATAATAATACAGTCACACATCTGAGCCCAAAATTTTTATTGCTAAGTGAGGCATTGGTGAAGTGAATTTTGCCCCATTTTACGACTTTTCTTGCCAACCCCTGATTCACTTAACATCACGGCAGTTGTTAAATTAGCAATGGCTTGCCCATTCACTTTGCTTGTCAAAAGATCGCAAACGGGGATCACATGATCCCGGGATGCTGCAACCATCATAAATATGAGGCAGTTGCCAAGTGTCTAAATTTTGATCATGTGGCTGTGGTGGGGGGTGTCCTGCAACGGTCGTATGTGTGAAAAATGGACCAAAGTCACTTTTTTTAAAATTGCTGTTATAACTTTGAACGGTCACTAAATGAACTGTTGTAAGTCAAGGACTGCCTGTATATGCTTCATTCTTGGTTGACTATTTAGGCTGCCACCGATGGTCAATGTCTTTTGACTCCGACGTTTATGGTGTTTCCCTATGTAATCTTCTATTATTCAGGATTATTATGATTAGTAATAATAATAATAATAATAATAATAATAATAATAATAATAATAATAATAATAATAATAATAATAATAATAATAATAATAATAATAATAATAAAGTTGGAAGGGGCCTTGGAGGCCATCTAGCCCAACCCCATGCTCAGGCAGGAAGCCCTATACCATTTCAGACATGGCTGTCTAGTCTCTTCTTAAAAACTTCCAGTGTTGGAGCATTCACCACTTCATCGCATAGTCAGCCAGATATTCAGACTAGATTTGGCATTTTTGTCCACCTACGGTATCAAGTCTTTCCCAAGGACCTGAGATAGACAGAGCTAGATATCTGATGTTCCCAAAGGTGCTTTTTCACAAGGCAACTGGACTGTCTTCTTTTTCTTTGAAAGAAAGAAGCTTCTTCAGCCCTGACTGGAGGGTGGGCAATGGAAGGAGTTATACTCCTGCAGACAGCTGTTCATTTGCATTATGCAGGAGTATAAATCTTTCCGTTCCCCACCTCCAGTCACTGCTGGAGAAGCTTCTTCAAAGGAAAACACGAAAGTCCTGTTGCCTCTTGAAAAAGCATCTTTGGGATAACTGTGACCTGGGTGACTGAGAATCGCCATATAGATATCTGATGGTGTTCGAGGTATTATCCCAGAATATAAGCTGTTGCAAGTAAAGCTGCCTTTTGCAATTGACTGATGGTGATGTGGTCAACCCTGACTGTGTTCAAGTTGCAGGCACTGTGTTCCAATACTTGAGGGGCTGCCACAGAGAAGGAGACAACCTATTCTCCAAAGCACCTGAAGGCAGTAATGGAGGGAAACTAATCAAGGAGAGAACCAAACTAGAATTTAAGGATTTCTCCCTCATCTTGGCTGGGTGCAGAATTGGGTATCTGGATGTAGAATTTCAGATCTGCAGGGGAACTGCAAATAAGTTTACTCTGCTAGATGGGTTAGAAGCCAGAGAACAAGCAGAACTATTGAATAGAAACAATTGGAATCTTTTTTTTTAAAGAAAAGAAAAAAGAAATGCAATGAATATGTCATTGAAAAGGATAGATGGTTATGTTTATATTAACACATCAATGAAATCCTGCATATGATCAGGAACTGACATATGATTATAATAAGGCCGCTCTTCGTAGCACGGTCTGTAAAAACACATTGATTTTATAGCTCCCCAAACCAATTGCATTAATATCTTGCACAATTAGTTTGCGTGTTACTAAATTACTGACAGATTAAAAGTGAAATAGTGCAGTTCATACTCAGCCGCATAACTGCCAGAAAGGAAATTAATATAGATTCAAACGGACCTTAGAGACAGACGTTGAAAAAAACAGGAATCTATAAAAGAGTTGCTTGCCTTAGAAAACTTCTACCTCCAACATGGTTGTGGCCAATGGTTTTGGTAATTTTGCATAATGTGGGCAAAAAATAATAATAATAATAATAATTCAGGAAATGATCTTTAAATGATGCTTTTGCTATTAGGGATTTTTTTTTTAAAAAAAGTGAGTGTATTCAGATGTGCATTTTGAGCGTGGTTTGATGCCAGCATTCAGCAGACTCATTAGAGGAGACGCCAAACTTTCAAACCTCAAAGATTTGAAATGTTCTGACTGTATATTCATGCCTATGCAAGGGTCAGAGAAAAAGTAATTTACTCCAGATGTAGCTCCAGAAGCAAAGTTATTAGCTTCTCTAGTGTGATCAGCTGCCAGTACAGTGGGGAATAACCACAGGACGCAAATGCTGAAGCAAAGTATTTTCTTGGCAAGATTATTGCAGGAGTAACACTACTATTACTGTATGGGAGGTCAGAGGAAAAAGTGCCCTGAAATCTCACTTACATTTTCAAATAGTTATTTCCCCTGGAAATAGGAGAGTGGGGACTCCGTGGAAAAGTTGAGCAGAATTTCTGGTCCTGCTCAACATCATTTCTGTTACCATCTTCACCTGCCCCAAATTACTTCCCCCACATGGACAGAATATGAAAAGTAGATGATTATTTGGAAACTGTCAGCCAGGCTGGAAAGACAGGGGTCAAGAGAGGGCCTAGCTTAGAGTTCTTGTGTAGCCACAAGCAACATAAGCTTGACCTTCCCCAAGATCTGTGAAGCCTTATCTGGTCATGCCCAGGGGGAAGGCAAGCAGTTCGATGAGGTTCTGGGTAGATAATAAAGTTATTAGTTTTGTTATTCAAAAATGGCTCTAATTGCTTGCATCTGATATTACTCTCACCAGATGTCTTGTCTGCCCCTAGGAACAACCAATAAGGCTTCTGGTCAAGGATACCAAGCTAGGCCCTCATTTGACCCCTCCTTCTACCCTGGCTGGTGGTTTTTCTAACAGTGATGGATGCGCTAAATGTTCTTTAGATTCTAACAAGAACATGTTTTCTCACCTAGGACTGCCAGTTTAGAATGAAACAAACAATTGAGTTGTCCAAGAAATAGTTACAGCGGCTGCCTGACTGGAGAAGGGCCAACATTCCAGTCAGTCAAACTGAAAGTTAACACAAAGGATAAAAGACAATGCCAAAAACGTAATTAAACATAACGGAACAAGGAGGTCTAATGCCAGGTGAAGGCAGCCACGTTCAATAGCTCTGCCTATCCAGGAGAGACAACAGCTCACTTACCCAAATAAATATAATAATAATAATAATAATAATAATAATAATAATAATAATAATAATAATAATAATAATAATAATAATAATAGTAATAAAGTTGGAAGAGACCTTGGAGGTCATCTAGTCCAACCCCCTGCTCAGGCAGGAAACCCTATACCATTTCAGACAAATGGCCATCCAGTCTCTTCTTAAAGACTTCCAGTGTTGGAGCATTCACCGCTTCTGGAGGCAGGTTGTTCCACTGGTTAATTGTTCTCACTGTCAGGAAGAACTCCTTAGTTCTAGGTTGCTGCTCTCCTTCTCTCAGGCGCCTTGGAAAATAGCTTGACTCCCTCTTCTTTGTGGTGGTTGCGTTAATCCTCAGTTTATGACCATGCTGAGGGTTGAAATTTCCATCATAAGTTGATGTAGTTGTACAGCTAGTCAATCACATAAAACATTGCTGCTGGAAGACTAATTGAGTAATCTGAAACCACGTGAAATCAGTTCATGGAGAATTGAAAAACCCAAATTGTATGATCATGGCTGTTTTGAGGACCCCATTATGCAATGGGAACATAAGCATTTTTGGTTTAAGTATGATTCCAGCCCTACTTATTCTGCCAAGTAATGGTGAGATAAAAAGTTAGATTTTTTTTTTTAATAAAAGCTAAATCTTTAGGACAGAATTTCTCAATGTTGGCTGAGGACTTGAAGGGCTGTGTCAGAGCTGAAGTTCACACAGCTCAAAGTTGACGAGAACTGACAAAACATTGCTTTGAGAAATGGAATGACTTGTTTCTCTTTTGACTACGCTCTAAAAGCCAAATGGTCACACTGAACCATTCTCTGAATTGTAAAGTCTGGATTAAGGTGGACCCATAAGCTAACTTCATCCTCTCTTTGAAATTCAATAGACTGCCAAGGTGGGACAGTTTTGACAAACCTAAATGAAATCTCTTTTTCCCCCCCTTAAGCTGTTTCGAAATTATTATTCCTTCAGTTACTTAAGAATGGTGAGAAAGTAGGCGCTCGCTTCGTGAAAGACTGGATTGCTGGTTTTTGCTCACACGCTCTCCAATTGAGTTAACCTAGCTGTATTGTTGCCTGATTGTATCCTAATTGTATGTTCACAAGGAGGAAGGTGACGACAAGGGGAAAGAAAGGACTGCTTCTTGCTGCAGAGAAACCTGAGTCTTGCAGCACTAATGTGGAAAGAGATAGGAAGGTGATTACTCAAAGATGAAACAAGGAGTAAGTCTGCCCCAGTGATTTTAAGGGGCGAAGGAATTCTCTGCTGAAATGTATAGATTGGTGATTTCTTACAAGCTTCTGTTTCTCTGTTTCAGAAGAGGATGCTTGAGAAGTCCTTTCATTCCCCCTCTGCTCCCTATTCCTTAGCCCCGTGGTGGCAAACCTATGGCATGTGTGCCACAGGTGGCACTTAGAGCTCTCTCTGTGGGCACGCGCACCGTCGCCCCAGTCCTAGGCCTTCAACCGGGTTTTATAAAACCTTTTCGCTTTAGGCTGCCACTGCCGTGTGCAAAAAAAAAAAAAAAAAAAAAAAGATTCAATCAATCAATTTCAACTTCTGGGGGGGGGGAATGTCACAAAGTTGGAATTGATTGATTGAACTTTTTAGTCCCACCCAGTCTGCCGTTACCACAGCAGCCACGGCCACCCAATGGGCCATGGCCACCCAATGGGCCATGCCCACCCAGAACCCGACGATGCATGAGTGAGTTTTGGGTTGCAGTTTGGGCACTCGGTCTCTAAAAGGTTCGCCATCACTGCCTTAGCCGCTCGTTCACTAAACACACACAAGAGCACTCTATAATCTAGTCCTTGACTTATAACAGGTTACTTAGGGACCATTTTAAGTTACAACTGCCCTGAAAAAAAGAGAGTTACGACCCGAATCTGGTGGATCCCTCCCTGTGATCATGTGAACTGGCTGCATGCACGGCCATTTGCAGTGTCCTGTGGTCACACAACTGCACTTTCAACAATTTTGCCCAAACCTGGAAGTCATTTCCAATTGTTTTGGCAAAAACCATACCATTGCAAATGAATGGGTTTGCTTCATCACATTTCATCCAGCCCCTCCCCCCCAATTCCTTAGCCACTTGTTCACTTAACACACACACACACGAGAGCATTCTACAGATAATCCTGTAGATTACTGGTAGATTACCAGATGCTTAGTGACCATTCAAAGTTGCAATCTACCCGGGAAAAGGAAGTTCCCAGGTTCCCAAGTTCCATTGCTCACCCGCCATGGTTGGGTAACCCCATTTCTTTTGAAATTCTCCTGGAGATATTTTTGAGCTTGGTTGAGGGTTGGAGATGCAAGGGCTTAGGTTGTCTCCTGTGATACATCTTCCTATTATTTTGTGCCTCCCTGGTCGCTCCTCCTTCCCAGTCTGAAAAAAAATCTCCCAAGAGGGGACCCATGTTCCGATGACTCTTCTTGTGACTTAATGGACGTGTGGGAAGCAGAGACACTGTAAGAAAAGTAGGGCATTCACCCACACTCCTGAGCCACTAGTTCACCAAACACATGCAAGACAGCACTAAATTTCGTTGTGAAATACACAGTGACAATAAAGAATTCTACTATTCTAGAGAAGCACAGGTGTATTGGCGTACGGTCTGGGAATGGGTAATAGAAATGACTAACCAAAACTGAGGCATTATTATTAGGAATATTAGAGAAAAATGTTAATAAAGAGGACACATATCTAATCATTCATGTGGTTACGGCGGCAAGGATTTTATTTGCTCAAAAATGGAAAATAATGGAAATACCGAGTGAGGAAGATCTAATAAAGAAAATTATGTTTTGCGCAGAATTAGATAGGTTAACTATACATAGATAAGTTATATGCAAATAATGTATAATATGGACTGAGATGTATGTCAAAGACGATTTACCATGTTCAATGTTTTTAATCCTTTCTTTCTGTATTCAATAAAAAAGTTAAAAAAAAGAATTCTCCTATTCTAAGAGAACGCTATAGGTAAGCCTTGACTTATGACTGGCCACTAAGCAGACATTTGAAGTTACGTCCTCTCTGAACAAAAGAGAGTTGCGAACCGATTCTGAAGTGATGTTCGGTGGGTTCTTCCCCTCCCCAGTCAGGTGACTGTATTTTGGTTGCTTGACAACACGACTGCCTTTGGGGCCATTCTGTGGTCACATGATGTTGTGAGTGTCCCTAGACCAGCTTGGGAAGTATCAGAGGATGAGGATCAGCAGCCAGGCCCCTCTGGGTGTTTTCCCCTCCCGGCAGCCGAGGAAGAGCAGCCAGGCCCCTCTGGGTATTTTCCCCTCCCGGCAGCTGAGACAGACAGGGAGGAGATTTACAGGCAGTCTGGGTCAGATTCGCAAAGTGAGGGGTCAGATTTGGAGCAAGAAGATAGATGGCTTGATCCGAGATTCCGAAGGTTTGATAAACGAAGGTGTCAGTTAAGTGGGAAAAGGAAGTAATGGGGGGAAGTGACGTATCGGAAACTATATTAGAAGGGGACAGAGAGACTACGCCTTTGTCACGAGCAATGTTAATCAAGGAGTAGCCTGATATCTGGAGCCGTGCGTTTGACTTCAGTCTTCTGATGTTTTGGAAATCTACGGGAGAATAATGAGGCCTTGGACAATGTGATAAAGAAAGAGTGAGTTAATTGGAAGGTGTGGAAGGAGCATGTGTTAATCTAAATGTAAATACATGAGACTTGGCTGTTTCTGCCAGCAAAATGCCAGCAGCGTGCTTTGAAGTGAATTCTTTTGAAATGTGTTAAATAAACCTCTTAAAGACATATTTATGTGGATTTTAAGGAGCTGATAGGGGCCAGTCAGAACACATGATGGCATTTTACGACAGTTTTACCCAAACCTGGAAGTGATTTTCAGTTTTTGGCAAAACCATGCCATTGCAAACAATAGTTTTGTTCAGCCATCTTAGTATTCATTTTAGAACCACTGCACCAGTTTTACATCTGCCACATTAGCTTAACGACTGCTGCTAAAGTAAATTTGGGGCGGTTAAGTGATCCGCCCAATGAATGGCCATCATGAGCTATGACTAATGGGTAAGCTTGATTATGGTCATTTATAGAGGGTTACCTGGCCTCCATCTAGGACAAGGGTCTTCAAACTTGGCCCTTTTATGACTCGTGGACTTCAACTCCCAGAATTCCTCAGGCAGCCTCCATTTTGTTTGTTAGATTTAAAACAGGGGTCTTCAAACTTGGCCCTTTTATGATTCGTGGACTTCAACTCCCAGAATTCCTCAGGCAGCGTGCCTGGCTGAGGAATTCTGGGAGTTGAAGTCCACAAGTCATCAAAGGGCCAAGTTTGAAGACCCCTGATCTAGGACAATGTCGTTGACTTCCCCTTCCCCCTTGAAAGAAATTTTGAAAGTGAACCTGAAAGACATTAAATCATATCCTGTCTCCCAGAAACTTGAACAATCTCACAAGCTGCTTTGCTTTCTCTAAATCTCTGGCAGCCCCTTGAAACCGAGTTCATGAATATTCAGCGTTTTCCCCCACATTTGATTTTCTTGACATGCTATTGATTCATTTTATTTTCCCAACAATTTCCTGACAGGCTTCCTGATGTAGAAAGTACGATAATACTTTGATATTCATCGTATGTCTGCATGTCAGATTGAGAGCTGTAGTTAAAAAGGGAATAACACAAATTTCCCTCAGAAGCTACAAGCTAGACTTGGAGATAACTCCTGCTCTGAGTTGCCCCACAAATGTCCATTATAGAAGGGTTTTTTGCATCTTCAACAGAACGAGAGGAGAAGGAGGATGTCAATTGCCAATAGTTTGGTCTGAACATCTGGAAAAAATGGCAAATACACAAAGGAGGGACTAACAGGTGGATTTACCAAGGCTGACTTGGATTTACCAAGCGTTTACTGTTCCTTTCTTTCCAATAGCAGCAATGAGTTGGTTCAAGTTTGATTTTCCCTTTATTTTTCCTCCTCAAATCATCTCCCCCCAATCTTCTCATTTTGGGTGAATGTTTTGAGTTTGTATATTCTGATGTATATTTCTGATGTTTTGCAGGATCAGGCTCAAGGTCTTTCTTGGTCATTTTCTTTCCCATGGTGCCAAAGTTGCACCCATACATTTGCTGCTTAAGGTGAAGAGCAAGGAGAAGATTCTCCATATTACATATTAAACAACTGACTAGCATGGCAGATGATCTTTAACACTGCTTTATGGACAACTTTGTTCAACATGCATGGAAACAGCAAAACAAGAAACTGAGGAAGTATAGAGATGATCAGTTCTTTAGACTTCTCCTCTACTCCATTATTTCCATCTTCTAGAACTTGTTAGGACAACTGCTTTCTTGAGTCTTATAGTACACACTGTGTGGACATACAATCAAGTCAATGAAAGGAAGACCGCAGGGGTGTTAGCCATCTCTTGATGGCCGTTGTCCTGTAATCGGATTTCATTGCTGTGTTGATGCAAAGTCTGATCCAGTGATCACATATACAGTGGTACCTTGGTACTCAACTGCTTTGAAACTCATCAAATTTGGTCCTCAACACACTTTGATGCAAAAGTTTGTCCCGGTACTCATTTTTTGTTTGGTACTCAATGCACAAGCTAGAACCTTTGGGTGTCAGCTACCTTGTGACTCACTAAATTATTCCTTATGGGAAAAATGTGTTTGGTACTCATTGTTTTGATTACTCATTGTGCCTCCTGGAACTAATTAATGATGAGCATTGAGATATCCCTGTATACAAAAAAAAGATGATTTAATTGCAAAACTATCATTGCTTTGGTCACATTTACAATAGAATAGAATAGAATAGAATAGAATAGAATAGAATAGAATAGAATAGAATAGAATAGAATAGAATAGAATAGAATAGAATAGAATAGAATAGAATAGAATAGAATAGAACCTTGGAGGTCTTCTAGTCCAGTCCCCTGCTCAAGCAGGAGAACCTATATCGTCTCAAACAGGTGATTGTCTAGTCTCCTCTTAAAAATTTCCAGTGATGGAGCACCCACGATTTCTGGAGGAAAGAGTTTAGCCTTCCAGAACACATAGCTGGTCCTGTCTTTCAGGAAGTCTTATAAACGTCCACCAAAAATTAAATATAGAATGGTCTTCACACCTTTCTCTTCTAAAGCCTAGTTTCATCTTAGCAGACCATCTCCTCCTCCACCACCTCACAAAACTGTATTACAGACGGAATAACAAGCATTATGACCCATGGAAGGAACAATACATGCTATCGTCTACGTTAGCTGCTAAAGAGCAATCTATGAGTCTCGACTTGGAATTAATTATCTCATTAACCACAGCCATTTGAACCTGATCTCAGTAAGAAGGTCAGGAATTGGGAGGCAAATGATCACAAGGCAGAAAGAATTTCCAGTGGGGCGGTGAGCTCTGAGGATCCATTTTAAAGGACTCTGGAGAGAAGATGGGCTTTGTCCTGTTTGCTAAAAAAGGTCAGAGGCTGGGAAAATAATGGGAGCAGGTTTTCTCAAGGAAGTTTGAAATGCCACCAATCTGACACAGCATTCAGAGTAAAATGCTTCTTCCCGGTGCCACATCAGGCGACGGAGATGAAAAATCTCCTCTGTGTGGTTCATCCAAGACACAGAACATCTCAATTCTGCAATAAGGTCGCCAGATTAAGGCCGATCTGAGATGATGCTTCTTGTCTCACCTAATACTAAGATAGTAAAGGTACACTGAATTATTTTGAAAGGAAGCAAACAGAATTATAAATTCTGGAGGAAATATATTGTCATGGGCTGTGGCTCTTCCTGATATTTTGAGAAGTGGAAGCTATAATTTTGCTTGCCATCCCCCTCACCCTCCCAGCTATAGGAAAATGTTTCCTCTATTTGCTTGTTGTATGTTATATAAATCCAATTTCTGGCAAATCCCAGCAGTTCACATCATTAAATCAAACAGATACATCAAACTGATTGCAAACAAAGATGCAACGCCTAAACAAATAAACACTCACTTTCTTTTCCCAGGCAGTAATGTGATTGTGAGAATGTCTATGGTCAGGACCATGAAATAGGCAGAAATGGTGGTGTAGACTCTAGAAGAGAAAAAGATTAAGGAACCGTTATAGCGAGTTGCCCACTTTGATTGTATTTTTATGTTAAAAATGTTTGGGTTATCTTTACCTGAGGTGTGTAGTATGGGTTTAGAACTACTGAAGACATTTGTCTTTCCTTCCTTCCTTCCTTCCTTCCTTCCTTCCTTCCTTCCTTCCTTCCTTCCTTCCTTCCTTCTTCTCTCCCTCCCTCCCTCCCTCCCTTCCTTCTTTCCTTCTTCCCTCCCTTCCTCCTCTCCTTCCTTCCTTCCTTCCTTCCTTCCTTCCTTCCTTCCTTCCTTCCTTCCTTCCTTCCTTCCTTCTTGTGTAACCAGTCATAAAAGTGAGACAGTTGCCAAGAGCCCCAAATGCAGTCATGTGACCATAGGAGGGAGGTGCCACTATCGGAATTCCAGAAGTAAGTCATAAGTACCCTTTGGGGATTCTGTCGTACGTTTGACTAATCGTTAAGCGAGGACCACCTTTAATAGAATGCCAGCCACTTGCCCTAAAGGTTCAGGGGTGAAAAAGAGAAGGGAAATTCAAGCAAGGCTCTTGTTCGTCTTGAACCCAGGTGAAAGTCCAGTGAGTACATCGAGTAGAGACTCCATATCCAGCAGTCAATGCAGCTTAGGAAATCAATTCAACTTAGAAAAATCAAGATTAAAAAATATCGAGTAACAATAATTTTGCCTGTTGAAAACTGAGAGGGGGATGCAGATCTGGTAAGCAACCCCCCCTCTGCCCAGAACCCTGTGTGGGGTATTTTCCGTGAGCTGCAATGCCTGAAAAAAAACAAGGGAAAATGGTAAGAAAATTAAAGGACAAGCTTCAAGTCAGCTACATTCTGGACATCGGTTCTATTTTTAAACCGAGATGTGTATTTAAATATCCATTAAACCAAAACCGTTCCAGATGTTCGGAGCTGCCCAAGCCCTCTGTTGGAATTATTAGGAATAACGTCTTCCTTGCCCGCTTTGTGGAGTTTTGAGCCTCCTGCCAAAATGGTTTCCTTTACGACTCTGAGGTGGAAATAGGAAACCTTTTTCTGTGGAGGCCTAAAATATTTCATAAGTACACAAGCAGAGGGATGCACTTTTTGCCTGACTGAAAAAAGAAACTTCCAGGATTGCCAGATTCCTGTCATAGGTTCCTAATGTTCTTACCTGCTGTGTATCCGTTTATTTTTAAATGCTTTATTTTACTACTTTAATTTCCCTGGCAGTGACAGATGTGACAGAAGAAGGATAGGCGTTCAGTCAGACAGTTCAGTAAAATTTCCGTCCAGATAAGTGTCTGGAAAAAAAAATTAATCACAGCCTTAATTTGTAAAGATATGCGATTGGATGATATTCTTGAACACTCAGATACAAACAACTAAAATCCATTTTTCCCCACTCCTCTTCTTTATCCTCTTTTCCCCTCCTTTCGCTCCCCTCCCCCCCCACATAGTAAAAAGTTTTGGACCCAGAAATAGTCGTTGACTTATGTCCAATTGCTTAACAACCTTTCAAAGGTATTTTACGACCCAAGTTTGAAGTTATAAGGGCTGCGCTCCCCACTTCCTTGACTGCATTTTGGGAGCTTGGCAAGTGATCTGCATTTATGCAAAAAAGTAAATAAAAATAAAATAAATTGAATTGGTCATGTAATAATCTGCTTAATGACCAGCATGATTTATGATTGTAATTCCAAGCTCCAGTTATAATTGCAAGTTGAAGACTATTTTAGCCACAAATTTTCATGCCTTCTCCCTTTCTCCCTTTCCTCCTCCTCCTCCTCCTCCTCCTCCTCCTCCTCCTCCTCCTCCTCCTCCTCCATTTTCTTCTCCCCCTCTTCCTTCCTGTCTAAGAATGGTTTGAGAGTCTTACAGGTGGACTTCCTTAAACACTTATCCCTACAAGAAAATGTTCAAAACTTGTCATATGAGAACAGAAAACCTTTGTCAAGAATAATGCTCTGGTTAGAAAGTTTTCCTACACGGTAAAAAAATACATCTCTCTTTTGCTGTTGGCTTTTCAAGTGGATCATATTTATAAGATGAAAAATTGGGTGACGTTTTTAAATACTCAGACTCAGGTACAAAACTAGATCCCAGTTTCTTGGCAGTAGTATTCCTTGATCCTTGAAACCAGCAGATGGTGCTGGAAAGCATGATATAAAATTCCGTTGTTAATGGTGAGCAGAGTTCACCATAACTAAAAGTTTTTAATGTAAATTTGGAGTTGAAACAAATGTTTGTCAGATTAAGAAGTGAATTCCTTTGGATTGGGAGACTGCTGGCAGGGTTTCTAACCTTCAAATATTAAAAGGTTTTGTTGCATTTGTTTTTTCGTAATCCACAATGTGGATGCATCTTTAATCTGAGATTGTTAGTGACTTCATCCAATTAAGGTAAATACTTCTCATTCCAAAATACGGTACATCTTTTGTCATACTGAGCAGGGAGGAATAAAAGAAAGAGGTGATGAGATCTATAAATAATATCTGCAGCCGAAGTTTGCATTTGAAATGTGGATTTACAGGCGGCTGTTACGTATAAACTGGGTTGACAAGATCAGAAATGAGGAGGTGATAAGCCGCCCGGGAAAGCCAAGGGAAATCATCAAAACAATTAAAAAACGAAAATTAGAATATTTCGGACATGTGATGCGACACCCAGAAAAATACGGCCTACTCCATTTAATCCTCCAGGGAAAGATTGAAGGCAAACGAGGTCCAGGCAGAAGAAGAACATCGTGGCTTCAAAATCTAAGGGACTGGTTTGGACAAAACTCAGCAGCACTTTTTCGTGCAGCTGCTGATAAAAACAGGATCGCCAACATGATTGCCAACGTCCGATAACGGATATGGCACAAGAAGAAGAAGAAGAAGTACAGAACAGGGAAGAATAGGATTTTTTTTTTAAAAAAAGAAAAAGGTTGCAAATGTATAACAGTCTGTTAATTTAACAATTCTGCATTGTGCAAATATTCACCTACGGAGGCTGATAAGATAACTGCATGCACAGTGTAATATGTTCCCACTGTTCTTCTTTCTTCGTTGGAAACCTCATAGTTGAAAGATGCTCAGCTGAATTTTGTTAAGAGTTGAAAGAAAAGACCAGGGTGAAAATGCAAATCATCTCAACTGTAATTTGGATCATTCCAAGATTTTCAATTTGGCTGTATTAGCCTGTGACGAGCACCAAGCTTTTTAATGCATGCCATAAGACAAACATTTCTGATCGTAAACAAATAGAGATCTGTTTCAGCAAATGGCTAAAGAGATATGTATACAGCATTGTTTCAGGAAATAGATTCAGGGCTCCAGTAAAAGAGAGAAAAAAAGAAAACAGTGTACATTAAACAGATCCAAGACAGAGAAAGATCTAGTTGTTGAAATCTTCAGCCAGGATGGAATAAAGGGAAATCTGCCAATATGGGAAACAATTCTTTCCATCAGATCAGAAAGAAATTGGTAAATTGGTTGATTAGCTTAGTGTCTTTTCCCATGTGTCAGTTCTACACTTTATATCTTCAGACATGGAACCACACATGTATGTATGCATGTGTGCACAGGGGCTATTATTTACTCTTTTAAAGATCCTTTTTCTGTTTTAATTCCCAGTCTGGAGAAATAAATTGAAGTGCAGAAGCTGACATTTTCCTAAAGTGGACAAGCGTTCATATGAAACTATCCCATCATTCAAACTATAATAAATTAGGGATAAATAAAAGAGTTTTATTGCCCCTATGTAAACAATATGCAAAATCAAAGAGGTTTGGTTTTTTTTCCCTGTTAAGGCAAAGGGGTGAAGGGCAGACAATGAATTGAATAACTGTTTTGGTAGCAAGTAGAAATGATCACCAAGGGTCTTTCTTTACAACATGTCGAAAAGAGGCCTTTTAAAAACAGACTTTTCTGAAAGAGAAGAATACAGTGATAAAATTTTAAAGCTAAACTTGTTGTTTAAAGGAATTGAGAAAACATGGGGGATAACAGTCTCTCTTTTCATTTAGTTTGTCTTTATGAAAAGCATGATCCACAGCATGCACAAAATTATAAAGGGTGGGATGTGAACCTATTTTTAAACCTATAGATACTTATGGAAATGAAATTTAATGTAACATTTTGATTTAATTTGAAATGGAAAGTACAATGTTATGGAATAGTATGGAAAATCTCTCTCTCTCTCTCCTTCCCTCCCTCCCCCATATATATTTCTTTTACACCTTACCTAAGATATAGTTTAGTGTGGCATATGTGTTTGTTTGTGCTATTGGTAATCTGGGGACTGAGGGAGACAAAGGAAGTTTAGAACATAATACCGGTAGATAAATACTACGTAGATAAATGAACAGTTTTTTTTTCATTTAAGATGCATATTAGTTGCTAAAGGAATTCTGCACAAAGCATTTTGTTTGTTCCCATTTCTGCCCTAAATTTCTATAGGCTGGGACTATTTCCCACTTGTAAGTGATGCTTTGAATGTCAGCTAGGTATTTTACCAGGTACCATGTCCCGCTTAGAAATACTTTCTAATCTTTGAAGTAGCATCCCAAAACAAATGTTCAGAAATTCAACATGTGGGAAATGGTTGCCATGATATATTTGCAATGAAATAGATGTGCCACAGAATGCAAATGGAGAATGTAAATTAAAAGTTGGCGTTAGAATGATTTTTAAATGACAACAAAAAATTGAATGGAACTGTTTCTCAATTATTTGAAATACTCTTAATTTTTCTTCATGGGACTAATAATAGTAAGCATCTCTACTATAAAATGATCAGTTTTTAAAACCTTTTTAAAGATTCTATGTAATGAATTAATCAGCTTTTCTGGTGAGAATTTATGCCCTCAGTTTTTATCCAAAAGTAAATGGCAGGAGATGCTATACTGAGGGGTCTTTGGTGTTCTCTGAGCTTGCTTGTTTTCTTGCAGACATTTTATTACCCAAACTAGGTAACATCATCAGTTCTAGCCTAGCACTGATCATGGTGCCTAGTTTGGGTAATGAAACCTCTGAAAGAAAATTACCCAGAGACCAAAGACCCCCTCATTTCAACCCTGAGCTATAAATATTCTCCTTTATTAGAAGTTATACGACCTTATACTATCTCCATATTTTCAACTTTGTTCCTTTACCTTGAAAAAAATGACCCAAATATGAGTTTTAAAAATGTTCTTTTTAAATAAACATGACACTTCTTTTAGAAACAGAGAAGGATACTCTCCTATTTCATAATTTAGTTTGGATTGTTATCAAATCATCCTGATTATCGGGTCATAGTCAACAGACTAAAAAGGTAATAAAGCAGAAAGAGCAATCTAATTACTCTAGGAGAAAAAGCTACGTTGGCAGAACTACTTCCTTAAATTTTGGTGAGATTTTGTCAAGTCTTCTCAATAAGAAAGAAGTGTCAATGTTGGCAATATAATAAAACTGGAGAGAGAGGCAAACAGCATTGTTTTTAAATGCATGGTCAAGCC
Source organism: Bothrops alternatus (assembly GCA_034064705.1). Lineage (NCBI taxonomy): Eukaryota > Metazoa > Chordata > Lepidosauria > Squamata > Viperidae > Bothrops > Bothrops alternatus. The sequence goes on from JARGCV010000065.1 coordinate 1,047,401, forward strand.
AAAGCACATTTATCTGACAGTAAGCCCTAGTTGCATCTTGTTTCCAAGGTAAGGCTATATTAGATTACAACCTCATCACACTGGGTGTGCATATGCAAGAACATATATACAAATGTCTCTGTATTTTCAATCCTCCCCAACATGTAAATATTTGTTCTTGGTGAGAAACCTATGAAATTTAAGATGTCAGGTAAGCAGGGAAAATGCAGGTTAATAAATATTTATTTATTTGCAAAGTACTGCAAATGTGTTTCCTAGGGATTTTTGAGTAATTGTGTATACTCTTAGTTGTGTGAGAGAGAAATATAGAATTCTCCTCCAACTGAAATTATTGTTTTGCAGTGAGGTCATTTCCCACAAGTTTTGCTTCAATTTATACCCAGATATTATCCGACTCTATTCATGAAGCCATGCATTTAACTGAATTTGTTAATAATTACTTTGCTCATTATGTTATGTTATGTTATGTTATCATGCCTGCAATTAAATATTATCTAAACTGCAAAGAGTCTGGATTTTGAGGGAGGATTTCACACCGTAGATTGACTTGCTTCCTTAAACTGATTTTTATTAAGCAGCAAATCTGTGATCAGAATCTGCCATTTTGTTGTTCTTGATGATTAATAAATAGTTCCGCATATATCTACTTGCTTACTAGATAGTGTAAAAAATCAGGACTGTTCGCTGCATAAAGCAGACAATAAAACATTTTAATTATGTATACTAAGCTACCCTACAGGCATCTGTGTTTTGAACTAAAATTAAATTTTATAATAGTCTGATTTTTGCATATATCAACCTCTAATCTATTTGCACTAAGCATGCCTGAAAGTTATACAAGTCTGTGTCCGGATGTTTACTTTATGAGGATAATGATGTAAAAGATTATGTTGCTATTAACAAGACAAAATATTTATAATGTGTCTATTATAAGAGGGCAAAAACTGGATTAAAGTTAGCCATGGGAGATTAACTCTATTTTCATTTCAGCTGAAGTTTTGCATTTCCACCCTGCTCTGTCTCCATTTATAATGTAAGTGGATTACATTCTTTCCAGATTTCTTTCTTTCTTTCTGCACTGAGATAAATGGGCCATATTATGAAGTATGGTGAGTTCACCGTTCTCCAATCTACTAAATACATAAAATTGTAAGAAGCTTATTATGTTCAACTTATGCTAGAGAGAAGATGATAGATTAATATTTGATCATGGAGAAGTGCTCCTTAATCAGATTGACTTATTCCTCAACTGAGAGGTTCTGCAATTATCATAACTGTTATGCTAACTATATTTGTCTTTAAGTTTGGCTTTGAACATAATCTTCTCTCTCTGCCCCAGCAAGACAACCCTGCCCTTCAATATTGAGATTCTTTTTGCAGAAGACCCAATTAATATTAAGATAAGAATCCCCCATGAATTTGTGGGAGGCAGCAGTTGAGATCTGTAGCATCCTTAAATACGAGCTCCTTCAGCGATCAAGAGTTTCCAAGGGAGACGCACAATTCAATAATCTCCTTTCTCAGGCAAGTCAAGAGTTCAGTGATATCAGAGCGAAATCAAAGGAGCACATCAGAAGGAAAATGACTCCGACGGTCTTGTAGCGTCTCTATTAAAATGCAAAAGTTATGGATTTTTTTTAAGAATGATGGGAACCTTTTCTGATCCATTGATTTCTTTTGATAGTTTGATGATTTCTCAGAGATTATCTTAAAAGCTTAAGGAGGGGAAGAGGCTGCATCAAAAGGATATCTTACATGACAGGTGCATATGCTTTTAGTATGCATGGCTCCTAAGCACACCACACGGGTTTTGCTATTAATGCTGAGGAGAAAGTTCTCAGAAAGCATATCTTAAGGAAATTTATTCAAAAGAAAGAAAGAAAGAAAGAAAGAAAGAAAGAAAGAAAGAAAGAAAGAAAGAAAGAAAGAAAGAAGGAAGGAAGGAAGGAAGGAAAGGAAGAAAGAAGGAAAGGAAGGAAGGAAGAAAAAGAAAGAAAGAAAGAAAGAAAGAAAGAAAAAAAAGAGAGGGAAGGAAGAAAGGAAGGAAGGAAGGCAGGTAGGAGGGAAGGAAGGAGAGAGAGGAAGCATATATGTATGAGAGAGAGAAAGAGAGAGAGGGAGGGAGGGAGGGAGGGAGGAAGGAAGGAAGAAAAAGAAAGAAGAAAGAAAGAAAGAAAGAAAGAAAGAAAGAAAGAAAGAAAGAAAGAAAGAAAGAAAGAGAGGGAAGGAAGGAAGGAAGGCAGGCAGGTAGGAAGGAAGGAAGGAAGGAGAGAGGAAGCATATATGTATGAGAGAGAGAAAGAGAGAGGGAGGAAGGAAGGAAGGAAGGAAGGAAGGAAGAAAGGAAGGAAGGAAGGAAGGAAGGAAGGAAGGAAGGAAGGAAGGAAGGAAGGAAGGAAGGAAGGCAGGCAGGCCGGCCACTTTAGGGAAGTTTCTCTAGATGTTTTCTGATATCGCAAGTTAGTTAGAAAGGGAAAAAAAATCCACTATTTTTTTTTTCTAAATTGACAGTATAAATTGAATACTGCCAAATTTAATTGGATTGTTTCTTTCTAAAACTACTTACCAAAATTTGCAAAATTCTTCATTAATGAAACAGAAAGAATTAAAGCTTATAAAAAAAAACTAGGAAAAAATAATGGAAGAAACCTGAGAGATTCTTCTTCATGTCTTCCTGATATGAGCACCACCCTCACTGTAGGTTGGATAGGATAACTTTGAATAACTTTGAGAGATGCTTGATGGGCAACAGCATCCTGAAGAATTCATAATACTGGTAAATACATAGTTCAGGCTGGGTGTGTGTGTCATGTTGGTTGCTCTTCTTGATGAGCTACAAGTTGAGAGGAGTGAGATCCTTTGGTCCCATTAGATCTTTCAGAAAGATCCTGCTAGATGCTTCAGAAAGATTCTGCTAGATCTTTCAGGTCACTGGGCCACCTGCAAGATTGGGCACATCTGATCAGCATAGTTATGGAAGGAGAAGTTGAGCTTTCAAAAATCCAGTGTGGAACACACCCAACTTCCCATTCTCTTTAACATCTTCATAATTGCTTATGATTCTTTTTATTTATGGAAGTGTTATTGCCTGCTTTGTAAGCTTCGTAGAGTTTGCCTAAAGAGGTTGCATTAGAAATAATGGTTAATTCTTCTTACGACTATAACTTTGTTGCTTGTATCTTATGATTTGTATTGATTGTTTTATTTAGTATTCTAGTGTGAATCATGCTGATTGCTTATTTAGTACCCTATGACTATCACTGTTGTATCTTATGATTTATGATGATGGTATTTTAGGATTATGATTGTGATCTATCACTTGTTGCTTGTACACTGAGACCTTCTGCACCGGAGACAGATTCCTTGTGTGTCCAATCACCCTTGGCCAAAAAAGAATTCAAATTCTAATCAAGAAGTCTAATGAATTAACTGATGAGGCCTCTCCACCAAGGGAGAAAACAGTGACAAAATTAAGGCAGTGATTAATTGAGCTGCAGAAAACAGGGAATATCATGGGTAAACAGAGCTTCCAGTGCAGATCCAGTTGCTTTATAATTATGGCCACATAAAGGCCACTACAAGAAGTTTTCCTCAATTGAGATGACAACCTGCAATGAAATATTGGTTTCCTGTCACTTTCATGCAGATTGAGGCATCATCTTCATTTTTTTTTTAGAAGGCAAGTTTATTAAGAAAGCTTTCTCTCTCTCTCATCCAAAAGCAGGTAATCCTTGACTTGCATTTGTTCTATGACTATGCAAAGTTACAACGGTGACCGTTTTTCACCCTTACGACTGTTGCAGCATCCCCATGGTCATGCGATTAATAATAATAATAATAATAATAATGATGATGATGATAATAATAATGATGATGATGATGATGATGATGATAATGATAATGATAATAAAGTTGGAAGATCATCTAGTCCAACCCCCTGCTCAGGCACGAAACCCTATACCAGGGGTAGGTAACCTTGGCTCTTTTATGACTCGTGGACTTCAACTCCCAGAATTCTTGAGCCAGCCTGGCTCAGCTTGGAAACCTCTCCCTTTCCCCTCAGCGTGGCTGGCTCAGGAATTCTGGGAGTTGAAGTCCACGAGTCATAAAAGAGCCAAGGTTGCCTACCTCTGGCCTAGGCCTAGGCCGCTTTATGACCTGTGGACTTCAACTCCCAGAATTCCTGAGCCAGCCTGGCTCAGCTTGGAAACCTCTCCCTTTCCCCTCAGCATGGCTGGCTCAGGAATTCTGGGAGTTGAAGTCCACGAGTCATAAAAGAGCCAAGGTTGCCAACCCCTGCCCTATGCCATTTCAGACAAATGGCTGTCCCGTCTCTTCTTAAAAACTTCCAGTGTTGGAGCATTCACAGCTTCTGGAGGCAGGTTGTTCTAACTGTCAAAATTAAAATCCGGATGCTTGGCAACCAATCCATATTTACGACGGTTGCCATGTCCGGGGAGGAGGGGCATGTGATCCCCTTTTATGACCTTCTGACAAGCAAGGAAGCCAGATTGACTTAAGAATTGTGTTACTAACTTAAGAATTGCAGGGATTCACTTAAGCAGCGGTGACAAGAAAAGTCATCAAATGAGGCAAAATTCATTGAACAACTGACTCGTTTAGCAATAGAAATTTACCTGTCTGTCAGCTAGAATTGAGGAAGTGCACTTAAAAAAAAAAAGACATAATGGCTACAGGCTCCTGCCTACAATTGGTGTAAGTGTCCTTCATCAAACATATAAAGATGCCTCCGTTGTGTGGATCTTGAAGAAAATAACCATTCATTTGGTGAAAACCCAATGGAAGCACCAAAACACAAAGGTGACTGCTCTGTTAAGACGTACCTATATAAATGTGAGCATGTGGCACCCCCCTCCCCCCCCCGAATCTTTGGATAGTAATTAGGGTGCCACAGCGTCCCATTGGCACAATTATACCAAGGCATTAATTAGTAGCGGTAAGATTAGAATCCCTACATGTTAAATCTGTAGCAGCAACGCTGAGTGAAAGATTTAAAGCAGTTTCAAAACATTGCATTGTCTTTATTACAGTCTTTATATTTCTGTAAAGAAAGGTTTTCTGTAAAATGCACTTTAAATAATCTGCTTCTTGTCAGTAAAAATACAGAAGGGGAAAAGCAGTTGCACCCAAAAAAAAAAAAAAATGGTGCACGGTGACTTTTTTTGGGGGGTGGGGGGAGATTTGATAACCAAAGTGCCAACAGTGGTGAACTGCATAGGCAGCTGCATTCAGCTGGGTTTATTTGAGTTTCCCTTTTTCCTTTTTTTCATCTCTGACGGTCAGAATGTTTATACAGGCAGTCCTTGGCTTACCACCAAAACGGAGCCGAAAATTTCTGTTGCTAAGCGAGACACTCGTTAAGTGAGTTTTGCCCCATTTTACAACCTTTGTAAAGTGAAGTGTTAAGTGAATCACTGCACTTGTTAAGTTAGTAGCACAGTCATTAAGTGAATCTGGCTTCTCCCTTGACATAATAATAATAATAATAATAATAATAATAATAATAATAATAATAATAATAATAATAATAATAATAATAATAATAACAATAATAACAATAATAATAACAACAACAACAAAGTTGGAAGGGACCTTGGAGGTCATCTAGTCCAGCCCCCTGCTCAGGCAGGAAACCCTATACCATTTCGAAAAAATGGTTGTCCAGTCTCTTCTTAAAAACGTCCAGTATTGGAGCATTCACCGCTTCTGGAGGCAGGTTGTTCCACTGGTTAATTGTCCTCACTGTCAGGAAGCTTCTCCTTAGTTCTAGGTTGCTTCTCTCCTTGATTAGTTTCCATCCGTTGCTTCTTGTCCTGCCTTCAGGCACTTTGGAGAATAGCTTGACTCCCTGTTCTTTGGGGCAGCCCCTGAGATATTGGAACACTGCTCTCATGTCCCCCTTATCAGAAAGTCGCACAAGGGGACCATGTGACCCCCGGGGACACAGTGACCGTCATAAATGTGAGTCAGTTGCCAAGCATTTGGATTTTGATCATGGCGAAGCTGCAGCAGTTGTGAGAAAAATGGTCCTAAGTGACAGTTTTCAGGGCTGTTGTAGCTTGGAATGGTCACTAAATGAACTGTAATGAGTCGAGCCCTATTGTAAGAGTCAACAACGTTTAGATTAGATTAGATAACCTTTATTGTCATTTTTCCCTGTGTGCACAATGGCACACATTATAAATGAAATTTAGTTGCTTGCTCTCAAAGTGTACACATACGCAACGCACATTTAAAACATACTATATACAACATATGTATAGACCGATGCCCTTACATATAAGTAACATATAAAGATTAATCTTGAATACATAACAGAAGGAGGAAGCTTGGGAGTTCACAAGGTAAATGCTGTATGGAATGAAACTATGGCTGAATCTGGATGTTCTGCTATGGATACCACGAAGCCCCCCCCCAGAAGGTAGCAAGGAAAACAGGTCATGAAGAGGATGTGTCGTGTCCCAGACAATCTTGTGGACCCTGCTCAAGCAACGCTTCTGTGCTCTGTCCTGGATGGGAGGGAGGGAACTGCCAATGATCTTTTCTGCCATCCTCACCACTCTCTGCACTGCCTTCCTGTCTGAAGCAGTGATACCTCCAAACCAGACTGTGATGCTGTGTTACAGAATGCTCTCGATCATCCCTCTGTAGAAAGTGGTAAGGATAGGAGAAGGAAGGTGTGCTTTTCTCATGCGATGCAGAAAATGCAGGCGCTGCTGTGCCCGCTTCACAGCTTCACAGCTTTTTGGTTGTTGTTATGGTGACCAGCAATTAAGATAACAGTTATCTTAGCCCAATGATCAGCAAACTGTGTAGTTTGGGGCTCTCAACTATTGGTTGGGTCATCTTGAAGAGAAGTGCATGGCCACTGGACTGAAAAGGACAGCAGTAAAGGGGACATATTCAAAAAATGAAACTATGGCTGAATCTGGATGTTCTGCTATGGATACCACGAAGCCCCCCCCCTCCCAGAAGGTAGCAAGGAAAACAGGTCATGAAGAGGATGTGTCGTGTCCCAGACAATCTTGTGGACCCTGCTCAAACAACGCTTCTGTGCTCTGTCCTGGATGGGAGGGAGGGAACTGCCACCATCTGGCCCAGCCCAAGGGAGGTAAGGCACCTGCCGGGCCCCACGCATGCCAGCTGCCCTCCCTGCTCCCGCCGGCCTCCCACCTCCCACCCCTGGCCCTCTTTTACTTACATTTTTAGTAGTTGCTCAGCAGGGAGGGGTGGAAACTTCCAGACAGCTCGCCTTCGCTGCAGACAACTTGAGCACCATTTGCAGACTGGGACTTTTGGCGGGCTCAGCAGGGCAGAGACAGCCTGGACAATTTCTACTGGCTTTTGAAAGCCAATAGAATTAGACTCTATTCAAGAGAGTCTATTCTATTGGCTTTCAAAAGCCAATAGAATAAGAGGGAGTAGCACAGCTAAGGAAAAGGGGGGAAAATGGCGGACTGCGTTGTTTGGCGACCCCCGTGAAATGGTCGTTCGACCCCAAATGGGGTTGCGACCCACAGGTTGAGAACCGCTGCTCTAGATAGTACCCTGTAAATTTAGCAGTCGCATGGACCGTTTGGCTGCTTTTTAAGTGCAGAAAATGCCAAGTTTTCCTGCAAACCAAGCAGAAAAAAAAATAATCAAACTTTTCTTCCTGGAAAGAAACAAAGTGAGGTGAACCCAGCTTATTTTCTATCGCTTTGAATGACAGCAGCAAACAAACAAAATATCCACGCTCCTTTTCAGCAAAACTGATGTTCAGTACGACATCAGCTATTATTATTTCATTGCATTAGATTATTTCTACGGGATTATTTCCCTTTGCAATTTTCATATTGAAAAGTCACAACTCGTTTGAATGACAACTTTCCACAAAACTCTTCTAGGTATTATAATTTCAAGAGTCCGTAAAGAATCTGATTTTTTTTTTAAAAAATCAAAGTATATTTTTTCTCATTGTTGAAGAACTATTACATGTATATTAGCTTGGTTACTTTTATTTAATGGAAACAAATAACTGTTAATCTTATCGGAAGGTTAAGTGGGTTTACTCTGTAAAGGGCAAATCCCAGATGAAACGTTTTCTTTCAAACAAATCAAAACACAAAATAGCATTAGCCTCTTGACAGATGGTTTCTGTCTGCATCTTCCTGTAGACAGATACCATGTCTTTTTTAAACAGTTATGAAAGTCATAGATATACATATTGAAGTTTATGCCCGACAGAAGATGAGCATGATCAAGCAGTAAATTGGCCAGACTGAGTGGATTAAATTTCTGATCTGGGACAGATGGTTAGTTTAATAAAGGGCTATATCCTTCAGAAGATTGTTTACATGCAAAATTTAGGAGTGCATTGTGCAGAATAGTTCAACTCTGAAACTCAAACCAGCCGTGATAGGAAGAGCATCATACTCTGGATTCATACTAAACTATAGTTTGCTTAACAAACTACTGTTGAATGCAAGCAACTTGTGCTTATATTAATTGCAATTTTGTATTCTTTTAATTGGAGTCTTGCATTCTTATTGTTATGATTTTATCTCATTTAATGCTGTAGGCCACCCAGAGTCACCCCTGGGGTGAGATGGGTAGCAAATAAATTTAAGAAATAAATAAAATAAATAAATAACAGAATAACCAATTTGGAAGGGACCTGGGAGGTCTTCTAGTCCAACCCCCTGCTCAGCCAGGAAACCCTATTAATATTTCAGACAAGTGGCTGTCCAATTTTTTCTTGAAAACCTCTAGTGATGGAGCACCCACAATGTCTGGAGGCAAGTTGTTCCACTGGTTAACTGTTCTCACCATCAGGAAATTTCTCCTTAATTCTAAGTTGCTTCTCTCCTTGATTAGTTTCCATCCATTGCTTCTTGTCCTGCCCTCTGGTGTTTTGGAGAATAGGTTGACCCTCTCTTCTTTGTGGCAGCCCCTGAGATATTGGAACACTGCTATCATGTCTCCCCTATTTCTTCTTTTCTTTAGACTAGCCAAACTCAAGTCCCGCAGCCATTCTTCATATCTTTTAGCTTCCAGCCCCCTAACCATATTTATTGTTCTTCTCTGCCCTCTTGGGAGTTTAATTTCAACTATGATTTGCCTCAAAAAATAGTTTCTTAGCTTGAATGACTTGCCTGCAGAAATTGTGGATGCTCCGACACTGGAAGTTTTTAAGAAGATGTTGGACAACCATTTGTCTGAAATGGCAGAGATAGAGTTTCCTGCCTGAGCAGGGGATTGGACTAGATGACCCCCAGGATCCCTTCCGATACTGTTATTCTATTATTGTTTGTCTGATAATAGAGAGTTAAATAATTCCTGATTATCTAGCTACCACAATGCTAAAGTATAAAACGCCATTCCCAAATCACAATGGCAGGTTTCATTCATGTTAACCCCAGATCCAATTACAGTACATTATGACTTCACAGCATGTGGAAATCCATCCATTTTTCATTGTTTCAGCCATGTGGGAATCCCACCTGAAATTCTTCTAATTGTGGGATGGAGGCTCATTCCTTGATCAAAATGAAGTTCAATTTGGTCCTAGAAATTATATCATTTATCTTTGATCCAAAGATTTATAAAGGAGAATATTTATAGTTCAGGGCTGAAATGAGGAGTCTTTGGATAACCAAGCTCGGAGAGCACCAAGGATCCCTCAAAGTTTCATAAGCACCCAGAAATTGGGGTGGGGGGCGAAGGGAAAGCATTTCATCAGAAAATCAGTATGCAATTTGCTATTCTGTTGTACAATTTCATGAAATTCAAGCATTTTCATTCCCAAATGTTTCAAAGTAGTTTCTGTAATTCTCTGGGTTAAACATTTTATATTTTATTTTATTTTACGGCTCACTCTGTATGCTTCATTTAAACTAATAATAGCATTATAATCTTAGTCAAACAGCCATATACCATATTTAGTGGTGATTTGTCACACAAAAATTATTCATAGGTGTCTCCGCTAAGTCTCTTTTATATTTTATGTGCGTTTCCATACTGTGTTTTTCTGGCAATACACTTTGCAAAGATTTCATAGATTTACTATGTCTGCTTTTTTTTTATGACTGACATAGCAATAACCAGATTGCAAAGATATTTATGCTGTTTGTGGCTTAGCGAGATAATTAAAGGATATAAATTAATCAAGTGCAATTAATTAGAAACTTTATGTTCACAGCAGTCCTTCTTTGCATGTATAATTTATATTTATTGATTTCCTAGCTTTCATTAGCCTATGAGATAAGAGCAAAAAATGCATTAAGGACAAAAATGTACAATTAGCATAAGGGTGAACCCTGGCATAATTGATTGATCTGCACATGTTTGGGAGCAAATATAAAACTCTGCTAACTGTCATAAATAGTTACAATTGATGAGTAAAACTTCACCACACATCTCTCCGTTGATTAATGATGATGGGGAAGCATGTATGTGTGTGTGTGGATGTGGAGGGATGTTTTAAAGAGTCCTCTTAATGGGGAGCTGATAGCTTAGTGGAATTTACATCTTAATCAGTCTATTTATGATGGAGGCAACTGGAAGAAATTAATTGGGAAAGAAGAAAGGAGACACATGCTTTCTAAGGGATCTAAAGGAAAAATGGTCTTTGGAAAGCCACACTGCACAATGGAAGGTAGACCTGTCCCATCCCCCACCTCTCCCACCCTCCAAAGACATGTTGGAAATGCACCACCACAGTGCTGGAGCTTCCCAATTCTTAAAAAAAAAAAAAAAGAAGCAAAGACCCACCCATAAAGCAAATCCATGGGGGGGAGAGGGAGGGAAAGGAAATTATATGAGATGAACTCTTCCCTTTGATTAAATACTCTACTTATTGTATTCCTCAATTCTCCCCCTGCAAAATGAATTGCAGGAAAAATAGTTAGAAATAGACAGAATGATGGAATGATAGATAGATAGATAGATAGATAGATAGATAGATAGATAGATAGATAGATAGATAGATAGATAGATAGATAGATAGATAGATAGATAGATAGATAGATAGATGCATGGATGGATGGATGGATGGACGGACAGACAGGCAGGCAGGCAGACAGACAGACAGACAGACAGACAGACAGACAGACAGAGACAGATAGATAGATAGATAGATAGATAGATAGATAGATAGATAGATAGATAGATAGATAGATAGATGCATGGATGGATAAGTGGGTTGATGAATGGATCAATAAATTGACAGATCGGTGGATGGATCAATAGAAGGAAGGGAGGGAGGGAGGAAGGGAGGGTTTGAGGGAAAGGGAGGGAGGCAGGAAGGAAGGAAGGACAGGGAAAGGTGGAATGAGCCTTGACACCCTTTGGATTTGGGGCACCAGGTTCTTGAGCTGTTTCAGGCGGCCTCTTATTCCTGTGGTCGAGAGATCATTTCCAGGGACTTCGATGTTCATACGCAAAAATTGCCCAGGAAGCCAAACATCAAAGGAGAGAAATATAATCAAATCTGTCTACAGTTGTAAGCCTGATCACAGACATTGCTTCCTACCAGGACTGCTTGCAATGCTACTTAAAACGGGGATGGAATGAAATATTGTGCATGTCAGCTACTGTAAAATATTTAAAATAAACGTTTCCTTGCTTCTCCGTTTACAGCGGAAATGAATTTGATTCCTAGGTTATTCAGCAGATAAGGAGATCCTATTGTACACAGAATGATACCCTTTGTGTTGAATGTGATACATTCTGCTGTCATCTTGAGAGAAAAATGAAAATTACCAGCTAAGAAGTTTCTCTGTATTATTATAATATGGGTGAATGCAGTTCTCTCCATCATAAACACACTGATTAAGATGTAAATTTCACTAAGCTATCGGCTTCCCATTAAGAGAACTCTTTAAGACATTTACACACAGGCTACGTTTTCTGTTTTAGCTTTAAAGTGTTCTCATTTGGCATTCTCTGTTTTCATATTTTTTTTAAAACCTCTGGAGACCATCCATCTAACGAAGATTGATTGTTGGTTGGTCCAACTGAGCATGTTAGGGATTATCTTGTGTGCCCTGAAGAAATTTCTCCGATTCCCTTTCCAAGCCATCTCCGTTTGTGCCTCTCCCCAAGTTTTGTAGCAGTGAATCACTCGTTTTAAGGTCTGTGGAGATTCTTAGTTATCCAGATCACCATTGTCTCAAAAGTGCTCAGCTGGACGTGGTCGTTTGCTTGAAGACTTTTCGCTTCTCATCCAAGAAGCATCTTCAGTTCTGATTGAATGGTGGAGGGAATGGAAGGATACCGGTATATATATTCCTTGCAGATATCTGGTCATTAGTACTCTTTCTGGTTGAGGCCACTTGACGGTTTATCCATGTCCTCAGGGTCAGCTGAATGGTGCAAATGGGTGAGGAACCTTTTGGGAACTGCAGCAAGGATTGTGCCATAAACAGGAGATAGGTGGTGTCGCATCCCTCCCCCTCTGTTGACAGAGGGCTGTTCAATCTTAGTGTAGTTGGCCTCTAGGGAACAAAATCCCTTGTTTTGTTGTGTTCTGAGTGAAGGATGTCCTTTTTGTTCTTTCAGCTTCATTAAATAACTCCACATTTCATGACAATGTCCTGTTTGAAAACATGTTTCCCACATGAAAAACAATACCACAGCTTATACCCATGTTTCTCAAACTTGGCATGTTTAAGACACTGGATTTCAACAAGGAGATTGTTGAAGGGAGATTGGACAACCATTTGTCTGAAATGGTATAGGGTTGGACTAGAAGACCTCCAAGGTCCCTCCCAACTCTTTAATTCTAATTCTAATTCTAAAAGGCAGGCTGGGGAATTCTGGGAGTTGAAGTCCACATGTCTTAAAGTTGCCAAGGTTGATAAGCATTGGCCTATACATTCCAGTTTATTGTTAGCTGAGAAGGCAAAGGGCCTCCTGTGGTGGATCCAGTGATCAATCAATCAAATGACATTGTTTTCTCATTTAACATTATACAATGTATGCTTGCCTTTCACGAATACAGGGATCACCATTACAATTTTCCACCGTAGGGCAATTAATCTTTTGAAAATCCTCCACTCGTTTATGGAGCAAATGATCTGCTCCAAACAGGGTAAGAGTGAACTATTTTGTCAAAATAATCTTTTTTTTTTTTTTGGAGTCCTTAGTGTTCTCTGAGCTTGGTTGTTTGCTTGCAGATGTTTCGTGATAAGTATCTTCCATGAGAGAGAGGGGCAGTTTCTAAATATGATAAATAAATAAAAATAAAATACATAAAACGTCATCAATGCAAGTCTGTGGGGGAGTTTCTGTCTGTAGCTTGCCCTGTCAGCCTTGACTGGGGTTTTGTTTTCTGTTTCATTGTTTGTCTGGTATCAACCCTTGCTTATCTGGCTGTTGGCTGCTGGAGGGGAAGCATTCTGATCTTTTTTGTTTCCTTCTTAACTTTTTGTTGTCACTTTTGAATAGTGTGTAGATATGGTTTATTTCTTGTGTCTCTTAGTGGCTGACTTGTCTGAATGCCTGCGAAATAGCTACTGCAAATTATTAGCTCTGCTCTATTTCAGTGTTAGGTGGCTTAGACTTGCTTTGATAAAGAGCTCCATACCAAAGTGACACAGTTCGCTTCATCCAGGCCAGGGGTTCTCAACCTTGGCAACTTTAAGACTTGTGGACTTCAACTCCCAGAATTCCTCAGCCAGCTTTGCTGGCTGAGGAATTCTGGGAGTTGAAGTCCACAAGTCTTAAAGTTGCCAAGGTTGAGAACCCCTGATCCAGGCAAAGCAGTGGCCTCATTGGCTACAGTGGAACATTTTCACTTTACCTCACTGCATCCCCCTAATTTTATTTCTCTCTTCCTCGTAGTCCCTTCCAGCATCTACAAAAGCTGGAGTTTCTATCGCATCCACGCAGCAGTCTTGTCCAAATTTAGCTAGCATCAGAAGGAGCTGTAAGAAAATGGATCTATCAGAGGAGATGTTGGAGCAGTAGAAGAATTAGATGGGGAGACTATTTTGCAAGCCACCTTAGCAAGGGCTCTTCAACTCCAACCTCAATCTCAGTTAAGCATCTTCAACGAAGATCTGGAGTCCTATCAGCTACCATAAAAGCCAGAGTTTTCCCTTTCTGGGTCCTGCAATCCGTAGAACAGTAAGATCAATAAGAACTGAGTCTTCAAAACACAACAGAAACATTCCCCTCCTGTCACAAACTCTAATTGGTTGTGTGCTCCTTAGAAGGAACCATTTCATGGGAAAGGAGGACAAGTTATTGCTTTTTTGTTTTTTAAAAACAAAATATTTGCCTGAAACTTCCTGCAACCCAATTTACCATTCTTAAATTGCACCTGTTCTCCGTGGCCATTATCTAATCTTTTCTTAGAAGTTTGCCCTCTCTAGTAAACCCTTTGATGTTCAGATCAGCTGGAATTTTATGGCCTCCCCGTTATATACAGGATCTTCTTTTGCAATCGTTAATGCTGTAATGTACCTAGCGTTTTCCCCCTTGGCTCCATGCTCAGGGATGGGTGACAAATTGTTGTCAAGCAAAAATTTAGCAGATTAAAGAACCATCCCACCATTGATTGCCTGACTCAAACCCTAAACATCTGTTCTTCTGGGGATTCCTTTGGCAATTCTTATAATGCACATCCGCAAATAATTATATTGAACTGAATTTTTTTTTTAACAGTGTCTATACCACCTTTCGGCTGGAGGTCCTTGCTGTTTCCAAAACATAATTTCATGTCAGTTATTCTGCAATAAATCAGTCCATAAAACAGGCAGGGCTGGAAGGCTGAGAAGAGCTGTTTCAGGACATGGGCCCACAGCCCACCTAAATGAAGCCTTCTGAAATTTAACAGTCGACAAACCCAGTTCCCATGAATTTAGGACCTGCTGCTGGCTAAAATGAATGTTTTCTCCAAGACAAAACAAACCGTGTTTAGCTTGCTTGACACTGTAATGCAAGTGTTGTATACATAGCAACTTTATCCGAGCATGGGTTGGCTTAAGCCTGAAATAAATTGTCAGTGCTGGACTCCTGCAATTATTTAAGCTAATACAGAGTGTCTCATTCCCAAAGAGTAAATCACAGTGGCTTCAGTACTATATTTTCCATTTTGTACATAAGTAAACGGGCAGGATCAACCGGGAGGTTGAATCAATCTGCTATTTATTACCACGAAATGTGACACCCTATTTTAAGTGTCTTATTCCCTTATGATTTAGGCTGAGCACTGCATTATGTCCAAACAATATAGAAACCAGCTTTACTTAGTTGGGGTTTTTTTTTTTCATGTTAGGCTTTGAAGGATTTACACAGTAGAAAATGCCTAGGACCTTGATACATTATTTTAGAGTATGGAGCCTGAAACCAACAAATGGAAAAGGAAACTGGACATGTAATTTAGACTATACTGTTCCCATAGACTTGACAGTTTCTTTTTTTTTCTCTTTTTCTGGCCAAATGCGAATAAAACGGAGCCACCAGCAGTAGCCAGTTGTTACTGCCCAGGTGCTCAGTTAAGCTTGCTGCAGTTCAATATTTCTTGAAGAATGTGTTTGCTAAAACAGTAATTACATCCCGTGGAATTTGGAATAATTTAATCACCTTAATATCCAGCAATTTTATTTCTTACAAAAGCTCTTCCCGTTGAAGCTAATGCTTCAGCATGACGTCCCTATCAAGGTTTTTTTTTTAAAATAAAATAAAATAAAATTATACAAAGAATAATGTCTGGGTTCGGTATTGGGTAAAAATTAAAAATAAAAAAAATCAGAGAACATTTTCAGCAAGGAGTTGGAACTGTTCACAGGCTATCCTTTTGGGGGACTGGATTTTCCTGGTTGTCCCAAATCCTTGTTATTATTATGGCTTGTTGCATAGTTGGCCAAATGTTTAGATTGAATTTGGGGGTTTTATGCATCTATTGGGTCCTTAGCAAGGAAATGGGATGGGTAGCTATTGTTGTTTGATGGTGTTAAAGGTTTTGTCTCATGAGGTAAGCTATTCCAAGTAAAGTCATAAAACAGAGAACACACAATATCAGAGTTGGAAGGGACCTTAAAGGTCTTCTAGTCCAATCTCCTGCTCAAGCAGGAAACCTTATATTATTTTGGATAAGTGGCTGTCCAGTCTCTTCTTTTTTTTTTTTCAGAAAATAAAATACTGCGTTTAATTTCCGAGCAATCCAGAGAAACCTAGCAAATAGGTCAGTTGTTTTTCAAAGAAAAGAGAGACAGGATCAAAAGCTGAATGGAGTTCTTCAAAACGCAGGAACGACTGAGGATGAGATGCTCAAATCCATTTCTTTCTGCAAAAGGGCCGTTATAACGGTTGCAAAACCAGATCCGCCCAGTTTGTTAAAGCATGACTTATCAGCCACTCCCCGTTTGGAGGGTAGTGAGGCTGATGGGGTGGAGCGCACGCAATCACACATGGCAAACCTCGGGTCTGGATGCAAAGGCTCCTTCCTCCAAGAGTTGGTTACTGCATGGCTGTCCTCTTAACTATCCTCCCGTCTTTATCGACGGCGAAATTGTAATTCTGGGTCTTGCTCAGGCACTCCTCGATCCGCTGATCCAGGTTTTCAAGCGTGATGAAATTCCTGGATTCTTCCTCCGCTCGAATAAACGCTTATTTTCAGCATCGTTCAAGGCCATGAGATGTTCATGCTCCTCTTGCTCAGCTTTCTTCCTCAGCTTCGCTGTTTCCCCGAATGTGAGATCGTAGTTTTTATGCTTTATTTCTTCCATCATCTCAAATCTGAGGGCGCCCACCACCCGCCAGTGCTGCTCGTAGCGGTCGAGGACGACCAGCAGCACGGCCGGGTCGACGGGCGGTGGCACCTTGATCCGGTCCGCCTTGGACTTGGCCTGAGGGTCGTGGCGGGTCTTGCGGCCGTGGGAGGGCACCAGGCTCGGGGCGCCGTGGCCCAGCAGGGTGGCCCGGCCGGGAAGGCCCCGCAACCCCGCCGCCAGCATCGGGCCGGAAACCGCTGTCCAGTCTCTTCTTAAAAGCCTCTGGAGGCAGGTTGTTCCACTGATTAATTGTTCTAACTGTCAGGAAATTTCTCCTTCGTTCTAGGTTGCTTCTCTCTTTGATTAGTTTTTGTCCATTGCTTCTTGTCCTGCCTTCAGGCGCTTTGGAAAATAGCTTGACTCCCTCTTCTTTGGGGCAGCCCCTGAGATATTGGAACATTTACTATTATCTCTCCCCTAGTCCTTCTTTTCATTAAACTAGACATACCCAGTTCCTGCAACTGTTCTTCATATATTTTAACCTCCAGCCCCCTAATCATCGTTATTGCTCTTCTCTGCCCTCTTGGGAGTTTAATTTCAACCACGGTTTGCCTAAAAAAAGTTTCTTGGCTTTAACTGTTGTTTGTCTGAGTTAAAGAAATCATGATGATCTAGCTACCACTGAATGCTCAAACATAAAAAGTGGTTCCCAAATCACAGTGGTAGGCTTAATTCCAGATCCAATTAGCCATACCCAATTCCTGCAACCGTTCATCATGTATTTTAGTCTCCAGGACCCTTATGCAATTGACTGATGGGGATTTTGTCAATGCCAATGGTACTACAAGTAGTCCTTGACGTATGGCCACAATTGACCCCAAAATTTATGTCATTAAGATTTTGCCCCCTTTTCCTTGCCACATTTATTTATTTTATTTATTTATTTTATTTGGACTTATATGCCGCTCCTCTCCGAAGACTCGGAGCGGCTTACAACATAAATAAAACAATATTTCAAAAAACTAAGTCCAAAACTAAAAAACATTAAAAATAACACCCCAGACACATTCATCATTCATTCAACGATCCACAGTCAACCCCAGGCCTGCCGGCAGAGATAGGTTTTAAGATTCCTTCGGAAGGCCGGGAGGGTGGGGGAAGCGCGGACTTCAGGAGGCAGTTGGTTCCAGAGGGTGGGCGCCACAACAGAGAAGGCCTTCCCCCTAGGACCCGCCAGACAGCACTGTTTCGCTGACGGGACCCGGAGGAGGCCGACCCTGTGCGCTCTCACCGGTCGAAGGGAAGTATGTAGCAGTATTTGTTAAGTGAATGGCTGCAGTCATTAAATCAGTAACACCGTTGTTAAGCGAATCTGGCTTCCCAATTGACTTTGTTCATTGGAAGGTCCCTAAAGGGGATCACGTGACCCGGGATAGTGTAACCGTCATAAATATGAACCAGCTGTCAAACATCCAAATGTAAATCAGGTGACCCTGGGGATGCTGCAGTGGTCGTAAGTGTGAGAAATGGTCCTCAGACACTTTTCCAATGCCGTTGTAACTTCAAACGGTCACTAAATGGACTGTTGTAAGTCAAGGACTACCACTAGTACATGTGTGGATCCAAGCAGTGTGATCGTTTGTGATTGACAAATGGATGTTTGTGAATATCTGTAATGTGGGGATATTCTAAGGGCCAGCCAGGATTTTTTTGGGGGGGTGGAACCAGTTATTATTATTATTAGCAGTAATATTATTAAATATTATACAGGCTTGTTAATATGTAATCTTTACTAATAAATAAGTGCAGCATATTAATGATATCGTGGAGCCCATGACTTTTTATTTTGTTCATGTTTTTAACCCTATTTTATACTCATCTTACTATCACTGTAAAAATACATCTGGGTGGGTTTCATGTCGGGGGCAGACAAGTGAAAAAGCACTTAATGTAATTTATCAAGAGTTATGAAAGATCTCTGTGCCATCAGTAACCAAATGCCTGATAAAGCAACAGCCTATATCTTATTCCAGTTCATGAAAAAAAGAAAAGAAAAAAAAACCCCAGCCAGTCTCAGCAATAATGGAAGGCCGGTGATAAATCTGATGCACATAAATTTGGATTTTATTGAAGTTTAAACTTAAGCCTTTCTCTCCCTCCCTGAAAAGGGAAAAAAACAACAACCTTAAAAGCACTCTTGTAAGGATTTCTGGTTTCCTGAAAACAGCTAATATCTGCCACATTGGGGACAAAGGTAATAGCCTTGGGATTAATTTCATTTTTATGGGGGCTTTGTCTGCTTCAATTTTACCCTGATATATTCGACTTGAATTCCACCATTAGGTGTCTCTCCCTCTCCCTCTGTGTGTGTGTATAAGATAATAATAATAATAATAATAATAATAATAATAATAATAATAATAACAACAACAACAACAACAACCCCCAGTGAGGCACTACCTTGACGTGGTTGTGGGCTTGTGTACTCTGAGGAAGATGAGAACTATGCCAGAGGTTCAACCATACTGGACAGGTCTCATCAGAGGAGTCAGAGAAAGAGTGTCTCTCCCATAAAAAATATGGTAAATTTCAGAATGCCATACCAGCTCGGATGTCGCCCGGCTTAACAAGGTCCGCGCTAGATATTGGAGTTCCTGGATATCTGGTGAAAAATGGGTTACAGGACTCAGGACTGATGGCTGAGCAACCAGGGCCAGCAGCTGCAGAATTACTGGAAGAAAAGGTCTTTATCCGTTGCAGATACACAGTGATTGAAAACAAAGAAATAATGATCTGTTATTACAGATCAAGTCCAACAAGAAGAGGATATCTAAAACTAATGCACCAGTTCTGGAAAGAACAACATCCAGAATCAGAAATAACAGAACAGAGACTAGCAGATCAACGCCGATTTATAATACGAAATAAAGTATTCACAGAAACAGAATTGGACGAACTGCAAAGGTTTACCCAGGGCAAAGAAATCAAAGCCTTACCAGAAGTAATTCAGAATGTAGAGGCAAAGCAGGGGGAGTTGTCAGTGAAGGAATCCAGCAGAGATATACAACTCTTCTCATTTGGAAACCAGGCACCTCTTCCTCAGGAAGAACAAAACCCTCTAACTAAAGAAATAAAAGAATTGAAACAAAGAATAACTGAGCATCTAGAACAGCACAAAAACAACAGAATAAGGCTGCCTGCATTGAAGCTTGTTCCAAAGAAACAGCTAGCACAAGCATTAAAAGATGCAAATACTGCAATATCAAGTATAAGCACCAATTCACTGCAAGAAACAAACCAACTAATGTACAGCACAGCTGCAGTTATAACTGAATACCTGGGATGCAAAATCAACAAATAAGAAAAACAAACAAATAGTGCATCACAAAAATGGAAGGTTAGACTAGAAAATATGATCAGCAAGTTAAGATCACATGCAAGCAGGCTAGAACAGATGAAAGAAAAGAAGCTGAAGAATGAGAAAACCAAAGAATATCTAATCAAGAAATACAACTTAGAAACAAGGAAGATCAAGGAAGCACTGGAAATAATAAAGCAACAAATAACAGCTATATTAGGAAAATCAGTAGATATGAAGCTCGAATTGCAAACTATAGGCAGAACCTCCAATTTCAATCCAATCAGAAATGTTTATGGAGGAAATACCATAAAGGCAATCAATACCTGAGCAATTCCAGTCATTAGATACACAGCTGGAATAGTGGACTGGACTCAAGCAGAACTAAAAGCAATGGATAGGAAGAGCAGAAAAATAATGACAATGAATCATGCCCTTCATCCACGCAGTGACATTGACAGACTTTATCTACCAAGGCAAAAAGGTTGGCGTGGAATGCTGCAAGTACATCAGATGGTTGAAGAAGAAAAAATGGCTTTGGAAGAATATCTGAAGGACAGTGATGAAGATGCACTGATATTAGTATACCAGGAAGGCTTACTGACTACTGGAGAGACCAAACTGGCCTACAAGAAAGACCAAATGAAGAACAGAATAGAGGCATGGGAAGACAAAGCACTATATGGCCAGTACATTAAAAAAAAATAGCTGGGAAAGCAGAAAATAACAAGACCTGGCAATGGCTAAGAGCAGGAAAATTGAAGAAAGAGACCAAGGGACTAATTCTGGCTGCACAAGACCAAGCCTTAAGGACAAATGCATATAAAGTCAAAATTGAGAAGACAGCAACAGACAGTAAGTGCCGCCTATGCAAAGACGCTGAAGAAACAGTGGACCACCTGGTAAACTGCTGCAAGAAGATCGCACAGACTGACTACAAGCAGCGGCATGACAGAGTAGCAACAATGGTGCATTGGAAGATCTGCAAGAAATATCATTTCCCTGTAAGCAAGAACTGGTGGGATCATAAAATAGGGAAAATCATAGAAAATGATAAAATTAAACTGCTCTGGCACTTCAGAATTCAAACAGACAAGCACCTGCAACATAACACCCCGGACTTAACAATTGTCA
This sequence comes from Bothrops alternatus, assembly GCA_034064705.1. Classification (NCBI taxonomy): domain Eukaryota; kingdom Metazoa; phylum Chordata; class Lepidosauria; order Squamata; family Viperidae; genus Bothrops; species Bothrops alternatus. The sequence goes on from JARGCV010000065.1 coordinate 1,068,614, forward strand.
ATAAGAAAGACAAAAAAGTCTGGATAGTAGACGTGGCAGTGCCTGGAGACAGCAGAATAGACGAGAAAGAACTGGAGAAGATAACAAAATACAAAGACCTAGAAATAGAAAGACTGTGTCAAAAGCAAGCAAGGGTAGTCCCAATAGTAATAGGTGCCTTGGGTGCAATCCCAAAACAACTGGAGCACCACTTGAACACCATTGGCAATGACAAATTTGACATTAGTCAATTGCAAAAGGCGGCCTTACTAGGAACTGCTTCCATCCTGCGACGATATCTGTAACACCATCAAACATCCACATCTGCCTATCCCAGGTCCTTGGTAAGGACTCGATAGGTAGACCAAATGCCAAATCCAGTCTGAACATCTGGCTGATTGTGCGATGATCAATAATAATAATAATAATAATAATAATAATAATAATAATAATAATAAAGTTGGAAGGGACCTTGGAGGTCATCTAGTCCACCCCCCTGCTCAGGCAGGAAACCCTCTACCATTTTGGACAAATGGTTGTCCAGTCTCTTCTTAAAAACTTCCAGTGTTGGAGCATTCACTGCTTCTAGAAGCAGGTTGTTCCACTGGTTAATTGTTTATAGTATGTTTAGGTGTGTGTCATGTATGTGTTTCACTTTGAGAGCGGGCAACTAAATTTCATTTTTGATGTGTGCCATTGTGCCCACAGTAAAAAAATAACAATAAAGGTTATCTTATCTTATCTTATCTTATCTTATCTTATCTTATCTTATCTTATCTTATCTTATCTTATCTTATCTTATCTTATCTTATCTTATCTTATCTTATCTTATCTTATCTTATCTAATCTTATCTTATCTTATCTTATCTTATCTTATCTTATCTAATCTTATCTTATCTTATCTTATCTTATCTTATCTTATCTTATCTTATCTTATCTTATCTTATCTTCTAACTGTCAGGAAGTTCTCCTTAGTTCTAGGTTGCTTCTCTCCTTGATTAATTTCCATCCATTGCTTCTTGTCCTGCCTTCAGGTGCTTTGGAGAAGAGCTTGACTCCCTCTTCTTTGGGGCAGTCCCTGAGATATTGGAAGGCTGCTATCATGTCCCCCCTCATACCCAATTCCAGCCACCGTTCCTTATATGTTTTAGCCTCCAGTCCCCTAATCATCTTTGTTGCTCTTCTCTGTATTCTTTCTAGAGTTTCAACATCTTTTTTACATCGTGGTGACCAAAACTGGATGCAGTATTCCAGGTGTGGCCTTAATATATACAGTATAAGGTTGTATGTGTATGTGTGTATATGTTAATATATACAGTAATAGGGGCATGGTGGTCTAGCCATTAAGATGCTGGACTTGTCAACCAGAAGACTGGCAGTTCGAGAGCCGAGAGCTGTGTGACAGGGTGAGCTCCTGTTCCTTGCTCCAGCTCCCGTTCCTTGCTCCAGTTCAAAAGCAGGCAAATGCAAGTAGATAAATAGGTACCACTTTGGTGAGGAGATAACAGTGTCCCATACGCCTCAGCATATAGTGACCACGGAAATGTCTTTGGGCAACATTGGCTCCCTTGGCTAAGAAACGGAGATGAATACTGCCCCCTAAAGTCGGTATGACTGGACAGGGGAAACTGATACCTTTTATATACAGTAGAGAGTAGATAAATTAATACCATGTTGCAGATCTCTTGCGACATGGCAATAAGACCAATACTAGAATTATTCAACTGAAGTTACATTAGTCTACAGAGATGACTGTATTAATAGATATGAGGATTAGGGCGGACAAGCTCAAATTGTCCTAATTTGCATGAAGACCTAACTCTCTGAAAAAGGCTCTGATGCTGGGAATGGTGGAAGGAAAGAGAAGTGGAGGACGACCATCACCATGGTGGAAGAACTCAAGTATAGTAGTGGTGGAGTACTGTTGGGAGACCTGAAAGACCAAGTTATGGTCAGATCATCCTGGAGAAAATCTAACCAGGGGGACGCTACTAGTCAAATCTAACAAGGTGGCGCATAATCAATCAATCAATCAATCAATCAGTCACATCTGCCTAGATATCCCTGGAGATATTCAATCATCCAGATCATGGTTGTCCCAAAGGTGCTTTTCCAAAAGGCAACTGGGCTTTCTTGTTTGTTTGTTTTTCCTTGAAAATGTTTCCCTTCTCATTCAAAGAAGCTTCTTCAGTTCTGCCTGAATGGTGGTCCCCATTATTCAGTCAGAACTGTTCAGTCCCCGCCATTCATTCTCCACCATTCGTTCAGAACTGAAGAAGCTTCTTTTTTTTTGTGTAAAAAATTCTTTTATTGAAACAATCAACCTCAAACATAAGATCGTATTAGAAAGCAATCATCATATAACCTGCAGTACAACACTAAGGATTAATCTTTGTGAACGTCTGGTTTAGCAAACATTCCTCTTATATATGTTCTAACTACTGTTTCTAGTCTATCACATACTGTTCATTCGAGCTTCAGAAGTAAATTCGTCTCAGTAGTAGTGCAATCTTTTATGATCCCTAGCAAAAGATCCTGAGGTAGAAATTCAATAACCTGAGAACTGAGGAAGCTTCTTGGATGAGAAACAAAACGTTTTCAAGGAAAACACACACACACACACACACACACACACACACACAAAGTCCAATTGCCTTTTGGAAAAGCACCAAAAGATAAATTCAGAAGCCCAGAATCATAAACTTAGACCAGGTGAACAATTTTATCCTTCCTTTTATGTTCTTCCTCCTGTTTTCTTCCTTTAAAAAAAAAAGAGAAGTTTTTCTCTGTAAATTAAATAAGCAAAATTTTCGAAAGAAATGGTCAAATGAATGCGTCTGTGTGTGTCTGTATTTAGTTAACATATTTGGTTTAAAAAGGGAGCGGGGAGAGTACAACATTTTGCTCTGATGCTAAATAGACATTGTATTCAGAAGTAAAACTGCTCATTTCCCAAAGAATGTAGGCTCTTAAGTGATTCATTGTGACAGATGAGGAAAATCAACTTTCTAACTCCCCACAATAGAAAAAGGGATTTATCAGAAGTTAGCTTCAACGGCTGGGCAATAAGCCAGCAGAGTGTTAAGCTATATATTCATTCTTTTAAAACTAAATGGTGTTTGCTAAAGCATCCTGCTCTTAAATTATTAATCTGATTTTGACACTCACAACTGGCCCCCAAAATTTCTGTTGCTAAGGGAGACAGTTCTCAAGCGAATTTCCTGCCATTTTACGATCTCTCTTGCCACAGTTCTTACACGAATTCCTGCAATTGTGAAGTTAGGAACACAGTTTTTAAGACAATCTGGCTTTTCCCATTGACTTAGTGCAGTGGTTCTCAACCTTTTTAATGCCGCGACCCCCAACCGGTCATAAGTCGAGGCCCCCCAACCGGTCGTAAGTCGAGGACTATTTCCCTGCCCGGGAGTGCCGCACATGCATGGTGCCGCCCCCTGTGCCGGCCGAGGCGTAGCTGGCAAGGGGCAGCGATGGCGCAGGGCGACCACCGGCTGGGCCACCAGCTGGCCCAGCCCAAGGGAGGTAAGGCACCCGCTGGGCCCCACGCATGCCAGCAACCCTCCCTACGCCCGCCAGCCTCCCACCTCCCACCCCTGGCCCTCTTTTACTTACATTTTTAGTAGTTGCTCAGCAGGGAGGGGTGGAAACTTCCGGAGAGCTCGCCTTTGCTGCAGACAACTTGCAGCACCGTTTGCAGACTGGGACTTTTGGCGGGCTCAGCAGGGCGGAGACAGCCTGGACAATTCCTATTGGCTTTTGAAAGCCAATAGAATTAGACTCTATTCAAGAGAGTCTATTCTATTGGCTTTCAAAAGCCAATAGAATAAGAGGGAGTAGCACAGCTAAGGAAAAGGGGAGAAAAAATGGCGGACTGCGTTGTTTGGCGACCCCCGTGAAATGGTCGTTCGACTCCAAATGGGGTCCCGACCCACAGGTTGAGAACCGCTGACTTAGCGTGTCAGAAGGTTGCAAAAAGGGATCACGTGATCCTGGGACACTGTAAACCATCATTAACTCTGAATTCTAATCACATGACCAGGGGGATGCTGCAAAGGTCACAACCTTGAAAAATGGTCATTGGTCACTTTTTTTTCAATGCTGTTGTAACTTTGAATGGTCACTAAACAAACTGTTGTAAGTCAAGGACTGTCTGTACTCAAGAGGGCACTTAACCATATTTCCTCAGACAAAAATCTCAGGTGACAAGAGAAGACACTTCGGAATATTAATCCTAATATAGAAACATGGCCGTAGACCAGTGATGGTGAACCTTTTATTTTATTTTTTATTATTTTTTATTTTTTTAATTTTTTTTTCATCAACATATGTTAATTTGTCCAATCAACAAGTTGTCCGGAGTTTGCTATGCTAATACATGTTCAATTCTTAATCCTGCATTCTTTTCTCTAACCAAGAATAAAATAAATTCCAAATTAGATACCGTAGTAGTCTGTATCTTCTTTGTCTTTCAACCTCATAGTTAGTCTGTCCATCTCTGCACATTCCAATATTTTCCTGATTATTTCTTCCTCTGATGGCAGTCCTTCATTCTTCCAGTATTGTGCAAAAATTATTCTCGCTGCTGTGGTGATGTGTAAGATTAAATATAATTTCTCCTTATTAGTCTTTTCAGGCATAATGCCTAGTAAAAAATGTTCAGGTTTAAAATTGACTTGTTCGCCCAATATTTTTTCTAACCACATATGTATATTTTCCCAATAAGCCTTTGCCTTACCACATGTCCACCAAATGTGATAGTATGTGCCTATGTTATGTTTACATTTCCAACATCTATCTGACATATTTTTAAACATTTTTGCTAATCTTGCTGGTGGAAGGTGGATAGCAAAATCTGCAAAGTGCCCAAACTGCAACCCACAAACCCACTTATTTATCGCAAAGTGCCAGGGCCGCATCAGCATTGTGGTGCCCTCAGAGGGGGTGGGGGTGGGCATGACTGCGGTGAACACAGCAGACTGAGTGGGTGTGGCTGGGGTGGGCATGGCCACCTTGATTTGCTCGTGGGGGAACGCCTGTGGGGGCTGGGCAGGAATGGGGGAGATCCAGGGGGTCTCTGGTGGGTGGGGCGGTGGGCAGGACGCTCGTCCTGCGAGGTGAGGCAGGGGGTAGGGCGGGGGTGCCATTGCTGCGGGGCAAGGTGAGGCAGGGGTGGCTGCTGCTTGCCATCAGCCCCCAGACACAGAGGCCAGTGAGTGCATGGGGGGGGCACGTTCTACCACCTCTAATCAAACTTGCTACTTGAGCTTGCTACTCCTTTGTGCTGGGTGGGGCTGCCACTCCGGGTACCAGCAGCGGCTTAATAGACCTGCATGAACTGGTGGTGGTGGCGGTAGGTGTGCCCACAGAGAGGGCTCTGAGTGCCTCCTCTGGCACACGTGTCATAGGTTTGCCATCACTGCCATAGACTGACAAACACCAGCCAGCTTAAATAATTAGTCTTGAGCAGATTAAATTCCCTCCCCCCCATATCTCAATTTTGTGACAAATATATGCAAAGCCATTGCTGTGTTTTCTTCCCTGCTTCTCCTATGGATTCTCTATTATGCTAGGGTTTCTTTAAACATTTATGGGACAATGATTTTTCTCTCTAAGCAAAAGAAAAAGCAACAAGTAGTATATTCTCTGGATTCTCCTTTCATGTGTATTCCACATTAAAAACAGTTACTTAATCTCATTATCTTACTTACTCTCTAGGTACACTCAGCTCTTAGCAAAATGACAGTCTAAACATATCCCCCCCCCCCTTAAGACTTTAGCATCAGTTTTAAAACATCCTTGTTTCTTTCTTTCTTGGTTTAGCAATTTCATGTCAGAAAACTACTAAAGAGCATGTCAGCCTGAGTATTGAACATCAACATCTTTTTTTCCCCCTCCCCAAATCAAGATTTTAAAAGTAAATTAAGTAAGTGCTCTTATTTATTTAGCTATTTGGGTTTAAAGTAGCCTTTTTTGGGGGGGAAAAAGGAAACATGATAATTTTATAGCATGACACATTTTTGTAAGCCATCTTCTGACTGTTACAGCGACTCTGCTACCTCTGTCAATTTGTTTCTTTTCCTTAACAGGTTTTCTACAGTGTTGCAGTCTAATGTACCTTAGACAATAAAGGTTCCATAATGAGCAGTGCAAAAAAAAAAAAAAGTAAATTAAGTAAGTGATAGCAAGAAGAATACGTGCTTCACCTTTGCCAGCAGAACTGAAAATTGAATTGAAAGAAAAAGTAAAATAAAACAAAGCCAGATCTCATGCGTCCACACATCATGTCCACACATGAAGATCCAATTAAACTGATTTATTGCTGAACGGCCTATGCACAGGAATCTTCTCAAGTAACAGCACCTGCCTGGAGTTAAACAAGGATCCACAGAATTCAAGGGTGGTTGGATTTAATTTGCTTGTGGCTACGTAGTGATTCTAGGCTAATTCCCTCATTTAACTCCACCCACAGGTCCTGTTGCTTCTTCCCTTACATCAGAAGAGGATAGCGCTGGGAAAATTAAAGGCTACTATTTCCTTTAAGAGTGTGTGTGGGGTGTCTGTGTGGGCATGTATCCTCTGTCCCATGATAATAACTACTACTTTAAGGTGGAGAAAAAGGCCAAACATCTCACCAAATCATACGAGTTATTAATAATTTCATGGAATTCTAGAATTTTTCTAACTCTAGGGAGCACCCCGCTTATGAAGAAATGTTCAGGTCCTTCTTTGAAAAATGGGATCTGCAGGGGATACATCAGTATGTGTACAGTTGGTATACAAACAGATTGTTGCACATCTTCGCGACTTGTGACTTGATTCTTCAGCGTTTGGTTTGTGTCGTGCCTAAATGTGAGCATCTATTTGCAAAATAATAATAATAATAATAAATCCTCCCTCTTTCTCTCCCTTAGAGAGAGAATGCCATATCCCTTTGGATCTTGTTCCAAAGACCCATTTTATTGATTTTTTATTTTAGACAAAAAATGGCTTTTCTTATTAGTCTAATAAGCATCCAACCATCACCACTTTCTGGATGCTGTAGAGCAAAACTGAATTCTTGATATATTCGGATGGTCTGTTCTAGATATCTCAAGATTCATCGGTAGTTCTTGACGTACAACTGTTCATTCAGTGACCATTCAAAATTACACATGACCGCTTTTCACACTTATGACCGTTGCATCATTCCCGTGGTCCTGTGATTTACATTTGGATGCTTGGCAACTGACACGCATTTATGACGGTCGCAGTGTCCCACAATCATGTGATCCCCTTTTGCGACCTTTTCAAAAGTCAGACTGGAGGCCAGATTCACTCAACAACATAACAACTGCAGTGATTCACTTAACAGCCGTGGAAAGAAAGGTCATAAAATGGGGCAAATTCACCAAACAACTGTCTTGCTTAGCGATGGAAATCTGGGGCTCGGATTTCGTAAGTCGGGGACCCCCCTTTATTGTTAAACTCAAAACGTTCAACCCAAATAGCTTCTGTTGTCCAAATCCTATTCGCTCCCTTGACGTAAAGCAGACATGTCAAACACAAGACCCGGGGGCCGGATGCAGCCCATGAAGTGGTTTCATGTGGCCCGCGAAGCCATCCTGGAAACAGTGAGGGAATGGCCCCCATTGCCCTGGCCCTGGCCCAGGCCAGCTGGGAGCCAATGTACAATTTTGTGGTGGCCATCTATGCTGAAACGCATTCAGTGTTAGCTCCACAAGACCATCTGGAAACAATGTCGGCCGCATCGGCCCCAACCCCTGGGTGCATGCTGGGGAAGTGTCACCCTTTGTGAGGAATGAAGGAATGCACCATCGCCTGGAAGTGGCCAGCAAATGGCCCTCGCCTTCTTCACATATCCAGCTTGATGGGCTCCGGCGGAGGGATTTCAGCAGGCAGTGAGGCTCCTCCAATGGACCATGCCTTGACACTTGCCCCGGTCCCACTCCCTTCTGCCAGAGACCCTCAGATCTGTCCCACTCCTGCCCAGGCCCCCACAGGCACCCTTGACGCGAACGATGTAGAGCTGGCCATGCCCACCCAGTAGGCCACACCCACTCCATCCATGCCCACCCAGTAGGCCGCACCCACCCAGTAGGCCACACCCACCCGGCCCTCAATGAAATTGAGTTTGACACCCCTGACGCAAAGGATGGGGTGGACTTGCTGTCGTTAGTTACAACTCAAGAAAACATGGGAACAAATCCTTGTCAGCACATTCAGGCTTGTGATACCTTCTGAAAAAGTCAGACTTCTTTCTCTGCTAATTGTGTTTGGGTCTCCAGAAGCAGTTAATTTTTTCAACTCTCTGTTGGCTTTTCCACAACAGTATCAAGAAACCAGAGTTTTTCTTTGTTTTTCTTGCTTTTTTTTTTTTTTTAATAGAGACTCTCTTTCCTGTAAAGAGAAGCGGGAAACAATAGCTGGCTGTCACAGAATGCTGATATCTACCTTTGATCAGCCAAATGAATGTTCCAGGCATTTCTTATAAAAAGGAGATTGCTTATCGATCTATATCAAAATATGCATGCTAATCCCCAGGTACCACCAAGTATTTTCAAGTGGAGTTAATAATCTGATTGCTGTCCTGTCTCCTGCAATTCACTGAACCTGGAGCTCTAATCAGTCCTGGGGTCCTGCAGTCAAATGCACTTTGCTTTTTAAATTTGGATCAGTGACACTGATTGAGGACTCCTTGAAAAGGGGTTGACAAATCAAATTGTTTGTTCCAGGGGTGTTTTGCCAGAGATCAAGTCCAAAGTAATAAGCAGTGAATTTGTTCATTACTAGTAGGGTGAAAAGAATGATAAAATTCACCTACATCGTTATCATGCAATATAAAAAGGGTTGACTGGGGAGAGAGCAAAGAAAAGGGGGGGTGTTGTCAGTTTGAATTTCCTACATACTTCACAAGGCCGTGATTTACAAAATCATATTTAATATTGGATAGCTATTTAACGCTGAACATTTCAAGAACCTTGATCAAATTCCTGAGAGCTGTAAAGGAAAACTGAGGGATAAGAAGTTATTTTATCATGAGTTAACAAATTATTTTGTTAACACTCGAGACTCTTTATTCCATTATGTATTCAAAATGGACTGTGATAAATATATACATGTATAGAAGTGTGTGTGTATGGATGAATGAATGAATATATGTGTGTGTGTGTGTCTGTGTCTGTGTCTGTGTCTGTCTGTGTGTCTGTGTCTCTGTCTGTCTGTCTGTCTGTCTGTCTGTGTGTCTGTGTCTATCAGTGTAGGTATAGGTATAGGTATATCTGTATATGTATCTGTATCTGTATATATATAATTTTGAGAGAGGGCATTAGAATTTCATTTTTTAATGTATGCCAGTGTGTTCACAGGAAAAAAAGTGACAATAAATATTTTGTCTTGTCTTGTCTTGCCTGACCTTGCCTTACCATCATCTTATCATCTTATTTTACCTTATCTTAATGACCTAGGATGAAAAAATATCCAGTTATTGTATAGGTATATAATTATCCTCTCTGACAGAATGACCAACAATATTCAATTGACATTTTCTTAATCTGCATGGCATTCTGCAGCCATGAAGTTAGAAAGAGACCCACATGAAACTGGAAACTGATGACATCTGCAGAAATACCTTTGCCTTAAGTCTCCCCATATGCAGAGTCTTGGTGTATGGAATCCTAAGCGGGGGAAAAAAATATAAGAGACTGGACATCAAGAAAACCATGACAGGCCATTTATTGGAATCAGAGCCATATTTTTTTCTCAGATGTCTTTTCTTTTGGCTAGATATCACAGAAATGATGAACAGGCAGTCCTCCCACTTTCAACTGTTCTTTTAGTGATTGTTCAAAGTTACAACGACCCTGAAAAAGTGGCTTATGACCCTTTTCCACACTTATGACTGTGGCAACATCCTGGTGGCCATGGGATCAAAATTTAGATGGCTGCAAAATGAGGCAAAACTCACTTAACAATTGTCGCACTTAGCAGCAGAAGTTTTGAGCTCATTTGTGGTCATAAGTCAAGGACCACCTGTAGTGATGTCAGGGGAGAGTTGAGGTTTCAATTTTCAACCCTTTTTTTAGGGTTTGAAGGGCTTAGGGAGGGCCAGAGTTGTATGTTTGTCTAGGTTGGCGTCAATGTGACTGGAAGATCATATTAATGTCAGATCTTCAGTTCAATACAGGTAAATAATGTGAATTGATCCGGAACACTGAATTTGATTTTCCTAATTGATTTGGGGCATGTGCCAAAGTTCTGCCAAACGTCCAATCAATGCAGAGGCATCCTGTTTAATTTGATGATTTAATTCAATTTTCACATGAGATTCGGAAAGACAAGTTGCTCTGGCTTCAAAAGAGATCTCTGAATTAAAAGTACATATTGAAATTGGCGTAATAGTGACATTTGGAGTCATTTTTTAAGAAACAATCTGAAAAACAGAATAACAGAGCTGGAAGGGAGCTTGGAGGTCTTCTAGTCCAGCCCCCTGCTCAAGCAGAAGACCCCATACCCTTCCAGACAAATGGCTGTCCAGTCTCTTCTTAAAAGCCTCCAGTGATGGAGTGCCCGCAAATACTAGTGGCAAGCTGTTCCACTGGTTAATTGTTCACCAAAACAATTGAGAAGTTTTTCCTTACTTCCAGGTTGCTTCTCTCCTTGATTAGTTTCCATCCGTTGCTTCTTGTCCGGCCTCCAGGCGCTTTGATTGCTGGATACACCAGGTCAAACCCAAACTTGCCTCTCAGTCAAACTCATTTTTAAATTGCCCAGTTCATGGTCGAATCATCTAATGTTAATAGTTTAGTGAAATATTCCACATCCCTCCCAGCTAATTGTACTGAATTCATTTTTTTTTCTCCTTGTGGAGGAGAATCCATCCGCATCCATCAATCGGAGAGAGAATAGTTGGATAAATGCAAAACAGAAAAATCAGTACTGTACATTGTTATTACACAGAGACAGAGATGTGTTTGTGTATTTCTGGGTATGCACACACAAAAGATTAGTTCTTCTGGGAATTCAACTACATCCCACCCCTCCCCCATTCTTTTTTTCTGTTTTTTTTTAAAAAGGGGATAGTGTTGGTGAAATATGTATACTCTTCAACCCTTCCAGAATCTGTTTCAAAACCCACCCGGCCATCTGGCTTTGCAGAAGGCCTGCTGTTCTTTTCATGTTTGGAAGAATAGTTTGATAACAAACTTGTCTAATAAATATGGAGCTCAAAGACAACAGAGAAGTGCTGCTTGCTGTCTTCTGACATTTTTGATGTTTTCCTAATTTATAACATTAAATATGGCTCCAACAGATGGGCTTTAATATATTCTCCCATACAAACATGTGGCTTAACTTGTGTACAGGAACAGCTTCGCAGGCTCCCACTGATGTCATTTTGGTGCCTTCGGTTTAAGCCTTTGGGAGGGAGAACTTCGCTCTTTGCAAGGACTTGGTTGAAATGCTGCCATGCCATTTCTTCTGCTTCCACTTAAAAAAGGTGACACCCAACTATCGGAACATAGAAAGTTGCCCTCTATTGAATCACTTTATCCTATCATTACCCAACTAGGTAACATCATCAGTGCTAGAAGGGAGGAGGAGGAGGAGGAGGAGGAGGAGCAGCAGGAGGAGGAGGAGGAGAAGGAGAAGGAGAAGGAGAAGGAGGAGACTGTGCGGTCCTTGGTGCTCTGAACTTAGGTTGTTTTCTTGTAGATGTTTCATTACCCAAATTAGGTAATATTCTCAGTGCTAGAAGAGAGTGAGGGAGGAGGAGGAGGAGGAAGAGGAAGAGGAGGAGGAGACTGTGGGGTCCTTGGTGCTCTCTGAGCTTGATTGTTTTCTTGCAGTGCTAGAAGGGAGTTTTCTTGTAGACATTTCATTACCCAACTAGGTAACATCATCAGTGCTGGAAGGCAGTATGGTTTGCAGAGGAAGAGGAGTAGGAGGAGACTATAAGGTCCTCAGTGCTCTCTGAGCTTGATTGTTTCTTTGCAGATGTTTTTTTACCAAACTAGGTAGCATCATCAGTGCTAGTAGGGAGTGGGGTTTGCTCTCATTTTATGCACTAGTGCCAGACTTTCAGGAATTCTCTAGTGTGTTTGCACTTGATGCTCAGACAAATCAGCCATCAACAGGCACATAGAGATAATGAACATCTACATACCATTTAAAAGAGACAAACAAAAAGACCAAAATATCTCCTCACCAGCAATCAACATCCAGATGAGCAGAGATTAACACCAAGATTAACATTAGGCCAACAATCAAGAAGTAAATCAACCCCAATCAAGGAACTACCAACTCAGACAAACAAGCCTAGCAATAAACGACAGCCTAATCAAGGAAGCACCAAATCCACTCCCATCAACACTGACAGGACAAACCACTAGTATATAAAATGAGAGCCAGCAGACAACCAAGTTCAAAGAACACCAAGGGTATTATAATCTCCTCCTCGTTGTCTTCCTCTGCAAACCTCACTGCCTTCTAGCACTGATGATGTTGCCTAGTTGGGTAAAGAAATGTCTGCAAAAAACCTCCCTTCTAGGACTCCACAGTCTCCTCCTCCTCCGCCTCCTCCTCTTCCTCCTCCTCCACCTCCTCCTCCTCTTCCTCCTCCTCCTCCTCCCCCCTCCTCCTCCTCCTCCCCCCTCCCCCTCCTCCCCTTCCTCCTCCTCCTCCTCCTTCCCCTCCTGTAGTTCAACCCTGAGCTACAAATATTCTCTTCTATGACTCCAGAGTTTCAAGCAGGTTGCACTGAAGGTATGGACAGAAGATTTCTTTCAGAGAGAATGGAAGAATTCTTTACCCTAGAAGCATTTTTTCAGAATCCATAGAATTCTCAGTCAGTAACTGTTGAGCAGGCACACTCTTATGAGCCCAAAAGTGATCAATATTTTCAAATAGGATTGCATCAATGAAGATAAGGAGCTTTGCTTGCTCAATATTGTTAGCTTGGCTGAGAATCTGTCCATCTGAAAACAAAAAAACAGCAACCCAGAGTACGCACTTCCTATGCACTACTACTCCGTAGGAACACAACGGCGCCAACATAATCCAGACAGGTAGCAACCCTCTCCAGAACGCTTGGCATTGTTTGCTGACCCAGCCAGCTTCGGCCTCCAGCTGCCAAGCAGTAAAACGGTATCCACTATTTAAGATTTGCATTTGCATCAGGAGGGAAACAGCCTATCTTTCAACAGGGGCTTTTCCCACAAGGCCTAGGGGCTGCAATAAATCCAATTTGACATTGTCACTTTCAGGGAGGAGCATATTGATGGCTCCTAAATATTTCATGGCGGTTCAAGCAGCGATGATGCTTCTCGAGTTGTTTTCCCAAGGGTGTCACGGGAACCCTTATTAGAGACATTAATTATGCCACGAAAGGGATCAAATTTTCCTCTCACCTTTGGTACTGGAGTCCCCTTTCGGATACCACCACAAGGCACCTGAGACATATTCGAAAGATATTGTATGCTTCTTGATGACTCAGTCTTTCTTCGTTTTTTTCCCCCTCTTGCATCTCAAGGCTGAACTTTCTTTTTATTATTATTATTATTATTATTATTATTATTATTATTATTATTATTATTATTATTATTATTATTATTTATTTTTTTATTTTTTAAACCGACAAAACAAGACAAAACAAAACATAACACACATACACACACAGTGTATGCTCCTTTTTTTTTTAACAGCAATTTCGTAACGGTAATCTATTCTTTACATTTTCCCCCTTTATTCTTCTTTAGATATATTTGTCCTTGTTGTCCCGTTGTTTCTTGTTTGCATTTTTTCTTCCTTCATACTATACTTCATACTAAAAAATAATACACATTATTATTACTATACATTATTATACACACATTTTCCACTTTTGACCTTTCCATATTTATTCTCCTCTATTATTTCTAGCCTCCAATCAATTGTAAAACTTATTCCATATTAAATAGTACTCTGTGTCTTTCTTTTATCTCTTTTGTTAATTTGTCCATCTCAGCACAGTCCAGGATTTTTCTTATCACTTCTTCCTCGGATGGTATATTCTCATTTTTCCAGAACTGTGCATATGCTATTCTTGCTGCCGTTATTATATGTAGAATTAAATACCGTATTTCTTTACTATATTTTCTGTTTAAAATACCCAGCAAAAAGATCTCTGATTTCCAGTCTACGGGTTGTTCTATTATTTCTTTGATCCATGTTCTTATTTTAGTCCAGTATTTTTTCGCAACTGGGCATGTCCACCATAAATGATAATATGTTCCATGTACTTTTTTACATTTCCAACATGGCGAATTGTTCTGGAACATTTGGCAAGCTTAAGGAGCTCTCAATAAAAAGCCTCCCCAAGGAACACTATTTTTTTTTAATAAAGATTTTTATTGAGTTTTATAGGGTTGGGAAAGGGATAAGATCCGGATGGGAGTAAGGTTCAGGGTGGGGTTGGGACAGGATTGGGAACAACATTGAGGTTGCCCCCCAGTTAACATTTTCAAACTTTAGCAAACAGACTATTATCAGGGTACATATGCTCAATAATGCTAATTAATATAATAGTAAATAGCTATGATGAATATGATAAACGGTAATCATAAACAGTATTGATTAGTCAATGCATCATTCTTCTTGCTAATATGTATTCAACATAACATATCACATTCATTTCTCACTAGTTCGTTTTTCTAACCATTGGTAGAAATTATCCCATGTTTTAAAATAAACTGAATCTTCTTTCTCTTTAATCTCTAAGGTTAGTCTATCCATTTCTACACACTCTAAAATTTTCTTAATTAGGATCTCTTCAGCTGGTAGGTTTTCATTTTTCCAGTATTGGGCAAATGCTATTCTTGCTGCTGTCAATACATGTAATATTAAATACTCATTCTCTTTCTCATACTTGGCTCCTAATATTCCTAACAAAAATAGTTCTGGTTTAAATTCTATCTGTATTTTAGTTCTGAGGGATACTAATTTTTAAAGAGTCTGAAAAAGAAGAATAGAAAGCATCAAATTGGAGGAACGTTCATGTAAACCTTTGTGAGAATCTAATTTCTGCTGGGCGAGCGGGGTTTTTTTTTTTTTTAAATGATTATGTGAGTACTAAAATGCATGTGTCAGCTGTGCTCTGCTAGCTGTCGACAAACTCCAGACAAAGAAGGAACAGGTGACCAGCAAACTTTAATGCAAAGAAAAAGTCAGCACTGGGAGTGAATTGCTTCCAGTGCCTTACATAAATGTGCCCCGCCTTCCAGCCCCACCCCAAGCAGCAAGCCAGCATCCGGTCTGTATGGATAAAATCCGTAACTCAAGTTCCGCCTTCCCCCCCTTCAGACGCATCAGTGCAGCCTCCGCAGCCCCAGCTGTCCGGCCTGGCATCCATCCAATGCCCAGTTCCAGCGTGGCAATGGAGGGAGGCGGCCGCAGTGCACAGAGGCCTCACCGGCTCCCAGCTGACCCTCAGGAGCTGGGTGGTGTCTGGCCGGCTTGCCGACTCCCAGCTGGTCTTCGGGAGTCGGGCGGCACCATGGAGTGGCATCTGGACCTTGGCTGGCAGCTGGCTGCTGCTTCCCTGCCCCCCACCGGTTCGTGTCAAGCCCAAGGCCTTGACAGGTGGCCCCTTCTAACAAGGCCCCACCTGGAAGGCAAGCAGACATAGGTGAGCGTATGACAACTCTGATGGCCCCCTCCGCTGACCCACCCCCGGCCTTCCAGGGTGCTGGCGATGAAAAGCCCGCACTAGCCGCGGGGTGTGGACATCCCCCCTCCACATCCACGATGCCTCCAAGAGGGGATACCCTTTCCACCTCACCAGGTATTGGACTCGTCCATGGCGGATCTGGGAGTCTAGGATCTCCTGTATTTCGAACTGGTTGCCAGAAACTGGGCCTGGTGGCTTGGTTAAAGGCCCCATTGTGGAACCCGTCACCGGCTTTAGCAGGCTCCCATGGAACACAGGGTGCACCTTCCCAAAGGCCCGAGGCAGCCGCAACCGCATGGTTCCCGGGTTTATGACCTGAATCACCTTGAAGGGACCTATGTACTTGGGGCCCAGTTTCTTACAGGGCACCCCTGAACATAGGTACTTGGTGGACAGGTACACCCAGTCATCCACCTGAAAGGGCTTGTGCTCGGCCCTTTCTTTATCAGCCTGGCTTTCGTTCCTGCCTCCGCTTTTACCAATGCTTCCTTAACCCTGCCCCACAGGCCTTCCACTCGTGCCATCCACTCCTGGGGTGTACACGGCAAGGGGGTCCCTTGGGGCCACTCAGGGATCAGGACAAAATCCATCCCATGCACCACCCGGAAAGGAGTGAACCCTGTGCTGCTATGCACAGTGTTGTTGTAGGCCACTTCGGCGAATGGGAGCAGGTCTACCCAGTCTGTTTGCTGGTATGAGACGTAACATCGTAGGTAGCGCTCCACCATGGCATTCGCTTGCTCAGCCACTCCGTTGGTGCAGGAGTGGTATGCCGAGCTGAGACCCTGGGATGACCCTATGTATCTAATGAAGTCCCGCCAGAATCGTGTGGTAAACTCCACCCCCCAATGCGATATAATACGCCGGGGGACTCCATGGGGATGGTAAATATGGTCAATGAACAACCTGACCAATCGCTGGGCTGATGGTAGCCTTTTGCATGGAATAAAATCAGCCTGTTTGGAAAACAGGTCAATCACAGTCCAGATAACAGTGTACCCTCAGTTCTCTGGTAATTCTATGATAAAGTCCATGGCGATATCCTCCCATGGCCGGGTTGGATCTGCTACTGTCTGTAATAAGCCCAAAGGCTTTCCAGTACGGGGCTTGGCAGTGGCACAGACGTGGCATCCTTTCACATAGGCCTCTATGTCCACTTTAACCCGAGGCCACCAGAATTGATGCCGCACGAGGTGTAATGTTTTTAGGAAGCCGAAATGGCCCATCATTGGGGGTCTTCTAGTCCAACCCCCTGCTCAGGCAGAAGACTTTATATCATTTCAGACATATGGTTATCCAAATTCTTCTTTAAAACCTCCAGTGTTGGAGCACTTGATCACCGCTTGATCTTTATTTTTGCATTTCACGTATCCCAATTTTAATTTAACTCCAGTTTTAATCTCCAGACTAAATTCAACTCAACATGCGTAGCAGCAGATTTTCAATAGAGTCCCACTGCTGTCAAAGTCCTGTTGTTGAATTTCCCACTCCTGCTAAAATCTGTCTAAACTAATGTCCATCACTGCATGTTAGAATTCACGGCAGTGGTTTCGAGAAAGTATTGCATTAAATTCTCCCTTTGTTTTGTCTTAACCCTCCAATCAATGCCAGATCATTAATATCCCTGCCTTAGACCCATTTTAAATGTATCAGCCACTGTGACAATCATTTTCCCTTAAAACAGAAAGGCCTGTGGTGCATTAGACATTCAGTTTCTTAATTGCTTAGATCATAAACACAGAGACACACTGATAGACCCAGAAGAAAGACACTCAAACTCCTATATTCCCTATAATCAAAATCTGTGTGTGTGCACGTGTGTGTATTCATGCGCCATCTATACATTTATTGCATGCAAAATCTGTATAATTTCTGATCTGGCTTGTAAAACATCCTGTAGGTTTCATGTAACTCTTTAATTATGAACTGCAGGGGACACCACAGAGCAAATATTTAAGATGTCTAGACAGCCAGTCATCAGAGAGTAACCATTTAATTGGGTCAAGTTAATGCTGTTAGATCCTGCGAGTTCTGGGGAGCAAAGGAGATTTAGCATGACTTTAATTGCTCTCCACTTTGAAGGCTCAAAGGCCATGCATACGTTGTCTGACAGAATTTGCTTCTGTATTGCAAAAGAATAGAATTAAATAAATAAATAGCTGGAGCTTGAAACAGAACAGCACACTGAGTCAAAACCTACTAATTTTGTTGGCATGGGTTGCCAATATTTATTTCTTAAAAGCTATCAACCCAAGACTTCAAATGGGTTAGTAAATGTAGCTTCCAGTATACATTGGAATAAATAGATGCGGAAAGAGATAAGCTAAATTTTCCAGAAGAGAATTCATAGCATCACCAACTGTGATTCCTGAAACACCTTAAAAGAAGACAAATACAGATTGTCCTCCAACGTACGACCACCATTGAGCCCAATGTTTCTGTTGTTAAGTGAGTCATTTGTTAAGTGAGTTTTGTCCTATTTTGTCCTATTTTTCTTGCTACAGTTGCTAAGCGAATTGCTGCCATTCTTCAGTTAGAAACATGGTCATTAAGTGGATCTGGCTTCCCCATTGACTTTGCTTCTCAAAGGTCACAAAAGGGGAATCACACAACCCCGGATGCTGCAACCGTCCTAAATACATGCCAGTTGCCAAGCGTTCAAATTTTGATCACGTGATCTTGGGGATGTTGCAACAGTTGTAACTGTGAAAAATGATCATGTCATTTTTTTTCCAGTATTGCGGTAACTTTGAATGGTCACTAAACACAAGGTTGTAGCTCAAGGACTGCCTGTATATAATTAGTTATAATAATAATGAGTTATAGAATGTGCATGATGTAACAATGGAAGAATGGCTTCTGTGTCAGTCCTTGCGTTTGATGGAATTGATCTAGTAACAAAACCTTGAAAGTCTCCCTTTCATATCCCTGGGAGTTAGGGTGGAATTAGTTTTGAGTTTTTTTTCTTACACTTTCCTCGTTTCCCAGGCTTAAAGCATGTTTTTCTAACAGTCACCGGAGAGCTTCTCCAAGGTCATGTGTGTGTCTCTCTACACTCTACTTCTAAAATTTGTCCCAGCTGCTTTCATCTCTAGATAATTAGTTATGATCCTAGAGCCCTGATATTTGCTCAGACTTCACACCCTATTAAGAAGACATTCCTCAAGAATGTCCTGGATCTGCTCCTTCTGTTGGTTGTCTTCTCCTTCATCTTCTTTTCCCAAACTCTTATGGTGTGAAGGAACATAGAACATAGAACATCAGGGTGGGGAGAGTCCTTGCGGGTCTTCTAGTCCAATCCCCTGCTCAAGCAGGAGACCCTATGCCATTCCAGACAGGTGGCTATCCTGTCTCTTCTTAAAAGCCTCCAGTGATGGAGCACCCACCACTTCTGAAGGCAGGTTGTTCTGCTGGTTGATTGTTCTCACTGTCAGGAAAGCAGTATTCGTTTGTTCACTGGATCTTGGCAGGGAATTAAATCAAGGATTAAGTTTTTTAAAAAAGGAGTAGATGGAGTAAGAACTAAGAGAGTAGTTCAAACTTTCAAACACCTTTGGCTGGATGACTGAGAATCTACATCGACATATTGCAATGCATTTTGGGGAGGAAACCCCTGAGGTTGATGTGGCAGGAGTTGCTACATTCCGATGACTCTCTGCCCGATTAGCTTGCTCTGGCTGATGAATCTGCTTGGATGGGCAGCGAAACGTCTCAAGCTAACAACCAAAAATTAGTCCAGTGGCCACAATTCAACCTTCAAACACTAAGACAGTAGACTCACCCTTACAGAGGAGGTCACCGAAGACATTCAGAAGATACACTCCCTGAAGAAGCTACCACCCAAAATTCATCCTGCCAAGTATTTCTTTTATTCCAAAGAGAACACTCTACCCTTTCTCTAAATTGTAGTATTTGATTCAGATGATATTTAACTATTGCATCTCAAAGGGCTGTCATATTGTCTATCTCCATCCATGAATATTTTACAAAATATCCTCTATAAATGGCCGTGCCTAATTGCTCTAAATTCAAAAGGCAACATAGGATTGCGTGATCTCTTCTTTATTATTATTGAAAGGAAACCATAATTGTCTCCAGCAAGCCTCTGCATCACAAGGCATCTTCAATAACAAAATTACATTAATTGCATAAGCTATTAAATATGATTGATGGCAAAATTGGAAGCCTGCCTACTCCTTCCTTGCCACAAAAAGGCATACAGTGCTTCTTAAGTTGGTGTTCAGGAGTATTGTTGATGCCACGGAGAAGAAAAACAGAAATGTGAGCTCAAGGGCCTTATGACTTATGGCTTATGACCATGTGAGTCATAAATGGTACCTTTACACATGGGAAGTCGTCCAGTTTATGTCATCACAGCTATGCTCTGTTTCACAATGGCTTCTATAAAACCCTTCTATTTTAAGAAGATGGAATGACTCACACATTTTGAACTTGGAAGCAAATCAGTGTCCAGGTTCATACTGGCTAAAGTGGAGTAGTAGACAGAGTTAGTCATTGGGTAAAGCCTCTACGATCACAAATGGTTTCCCATCATTTTTCCAAACAACAAAACTGTAAAAACGCTAGATTGGAATTTACCGCAAAGTAGACCAAGATCCTGGAATTAATTTCTGGCATTCCTATAGCATGGCCCAAAGGTTACTCATCTCAAAAATGTGTTGTACACTGGTATGATGGACACCGAATTTTAGAATCCCAATCGTATGATCTCCTGAACCAGAGTGGGATCCGTTAAGACCCTTGGTTTGGATTTTCCCATTCCCTCCCACCATTTTTCCACAGTCCAAATGGATGTGTCGATCTGCTGAAGCTGCCCTCTTTCAAAATTCTGGAGTCCAATCATCACAATAAACAGAATCCAAACTATCATTTGGAGTGAGAAACAAATGAATATATAAGCAAGGGCTCCTTGGTGCTCTCTGAGCTTGGTTGTTTTCTTGCAGATGTGTCATTATCCAAACTAGGTAACATCGTCTGATGATGTTAATTAGGTTGGGTAATCAAACATCTGCAAGAAAACAACCAAGCTCAGAGAGCATCAAGGACTGCACAGTCCATCCTCCTCCTCCTCCTCCTCCTCCATTCACTACTAGCACTGATGATATTACCTAGTTTGGGTCATGAAACATCTGCAAGAAAACAACCAAGCTCAGAGAGCACCAAGGACCCCTCATTCCAACCCTGAGCTACAAATATTCTCCTTTAAATATATAAGTACAAATGCTCAGATCTTATTGCTCATTTATTTTATTCCCAGCTGTTCGCCCTCTTAATTGCTTCTCCATGTTGTGGGATTTTCTCCACATGAGAGTTTAACAAATACAACCCTGCATGGAATATTATTAATATTGTCAGATTAATTCCATGTCTTTTAACACCCTTGGGTCCTCCTTTTCTTTTTTAACAGTACTCTATTAACCGCAGTTTAATTAAAAGGCTAAATGAAAACATATTTGGTGAGTTTGTACATCTCTCCTTTAAATCATAACACTGTGTGAGATATTCTCATTAATTTGGCGGTGAATTTAACAGTAACACAAATCCTTTGTAAACGGCTGAATACTTCTGAATTAAATCTGCTACCCTTTCTGCACCAAAAGTGGGACAATTTTTTGTGCTTTATTTATGGATCAGTGAAGAAGAGATGGCATCATTCATTTTCCAAAATATATAAGAAGATTTTTTTTATTTTTCCTTTTAGATAGTTAGTGTAATGATCTGCCAGAATAATTATACCAGCAAGTAACCTGTTTTATAAATCTGAAGCGAGTCCGTTACATTTAATTTTGACAAACTTTTGATAAATCTGCTTTAATTGTGTGAAAGAAAAAAACGTGCAGACTCTCTTTCTATCCTTCTATATTTCTCGCTCTCCTCCTATCTATGAAGGAAGGAAGGAAGGAATGGATGATTTGATCCAGAAATTCCCAGCTAAATAGATCCATATATATTAATCGATAGATTACAAGTGTTGTTGCTGTTGTTCTTAGTTGCAAAGTCATGTCTGACCCATCACAACCCCATGGACAACATTCCTCCAGGCCTTCCTGTCCTCTACCATCTTCTGGAGTCCATTTAAGCTCACACCTGCTGCTTCAGTGACTCCATCCAGCCACCTCATTCTCTGTCATCCCCTTCTTCTCTTGCCCTCCATCTTTCCCAGCATTAGCCTCTTCTCCAGTGAGTCCTTCCTTCTCATTAGGTGGCCAAAGTACTTGAGTTTCAACGTCAGGATCTGGCCTTCTAAAGAGCAGTCAGGGTTGATCTCCTCTAGGACTGACCGGTTTGATCGCCTTGCAGTCCAGGGGACTCGCAGGAATCTTCTCCAGCACCAGAGTTCAAAGGCCTCCATTCTTTGGCACTCAGCCTTTCTTATGGTCCAACTTTCACAGCCATACATTGCAACTGGGGAAACCATGGCCTTGACTATACACACTTTTGTTGGCAGGGTGATGTCTCTGCTTTTAAGTATGCTGTCTAGATTTGCCATAGCTTTCCTCCCCAGGAGTAGTTTTTTGGCTGCAGTCCCCTCTTTAGTTCCTCTAGATTACAAGTAGGAAGGTATAATTCCATAATATATACAATATGGAGGACACTATGATAATGTATCTTTTAATACATTATAAGCTACCTGAAGAATTTTATGAAATGTTGCATAAAGTTTAGACATTAATGTTCTAGAGAGAGAGAGAGAGAGAGAGAGAGAGAGAGAGAGAGAGAGAGAGAGAGAGAGAGAGAGAGAGAGAGAGAGAGAGAGAGAGATTTTGTTAGATTCTATTGGGTGTCCAACATCTTTTATAGCATGTCCCTTTTCATTTCTACATCTAGTTCAGAAGTTACCTACTAATTAAAAATAAATAAGCATAAACAACACCTACACATTTTCATCTTTTGATTTAATGTAACTGATTATACTACTAGCTTTGAGGAAATATTCCTTTAGGTGGTAGAGTTCATTAAATGTGTAAGTTTGTTGAAACTGCATGTTATAAGATTTTTTTTTTTAACAGTGAACTGGTGTGAAATGTGTTTTTATAATAGTCACTCGCTAGCAACATCTGAAGTGAAAATTACCAAGTCTCTTACATCTTTACACATTTCTAAGCCGGATCATCATTTCCTCCAAATTCCAGATATTTGTGTGAATCATGCCTATGGGGTACATATGTTAGAAATTAGTGTACATGCACGCACACACACAAACACACATAGTCCCACATCAAACGTCATTGCATGTTTCACAGATACGGTTTGGAAGAAGACTTATGTTCAGAATTAATTATATAAATTTAATTTTGAACTTAGAAATCCTAAAACTAACTAGGCAAGGAGGGAAGAGAATTAAGGTGGTTTGGAAACTAATGGTTATGGAAGAAATAAAATGTAATTCTAAACCATTCTCTATCATGCTATATTACTTCCCTGGCAGTGGTCTGTTCTTGAGGAATGGGACACAATGAAAAAGATTTTCAATTCAGAATAGAGCTGGAAGGGACTTTGGAGGTCTTCTAGTCCAACCCCCTGCTCAAGTAGGAGACCCTATAAAATTTCAGACAAGTGGTTGTCCAGTCTCTTATAAAACCTCCAGTACTGAAGTACCCACAACTTCTGAAGGCAAGTCATTCCACTGGTCAATTGTTCTCACTTTCAAGACATTTCTCCTAAGTTCTAGGTTGGTTAATTGTTTTCACTGTTAGGAAGTTTCTCCTTAATTCTAGGTTGCTTCTGTCCTTCATTAGTTCCCATCCATTGTTTCTTGTCTTGCCTTCTGGTGCTTTGGAGAATAGGTTGACCCCCTCTTCTTTGGGGCAGCCCCTCAAATATTGGAAGACTGCTGTCATGTCATGAGTCCTTCTCTGCATTAAATTAGACATACCCAATTCCAGCAACAGTTCTTTATATGTTTTAGCTTCCAGTCTCCTAGTCATCTTTGTTGCTCTTCTCTGCGCTCTTTCTAGAGTCTCAACATCTTTTTTGCTTCGCGGTGACCAAAACTGGATGCAGTATTCCAAGTGTGGCCTTACCAAGGTATTGTAAAGTGGTACCGGTACTAACACCTCACATAGCACCTAGCACCTTCATAGTTTTTGTCTGCTGGTCTTTAATCACCTTAGCTGCTCTTCTCTGCACTTTTTCCAAAGTCTCAAATCTTTTTTGTAATGTGGTGACCAAAACTGGATGCAGTGTGGCCTTACTGAGGATTTATAAAATGGTTCTTTATCTAAATCTACCATCCTTATCTTGTCCACGCCCCCCCCCTCAGAATCTCCAAGAAAAGGCCTCTTCATGTTTGTCTTCTCAACGCCAGAAACTAATCCAAGGACTTAATTTTAAATGAGAATCCACCAGACTTTATGCATAGTTCTGAAAATGACCATCTGTAACATTTGGCAATTTACAAACTATTTACAATGGATTTATATTTGGCAATGTAGCAATGTAGCACTAACTACACTGAGTGAAATTAATTTATACTAGGATTGTGTTGTTATAATACAATATTTATGTTAGAAATAAAAAGGTTTTCCAGGAGGAAATACAAAGGCCTACAATACAGCCTTGTAGACTAGTGAAGTATACAACTTTAAGAACTATGGACTTCAGCTACCACAATGCTCTAGCCCAGGTGTATCCAATCTTGGCAACTTTAAGACTTGTGTACATCAATTCCCAGAATTCCCCAGTCAACTTCAAGACTGGTGGACTTCAATTCCCAAAAGGGGAGAGAGGATTAAAATGAACCCAAAATAAATGAGTTCTTTTTTGAGAAAGACCAGGGCAAGTTCTCAAAATTCAAAGCAGGATAACCAACTGTGGACGCTGCCTGTGTGCGGTGGTTTTGTCCTCTGTCAGATCTGAGGTTCTTCAGATGTTCAGGATTGTTTTTCTTTTCATTTCATGAACTGGATCCCTTTAGTGTGAAGAGGCCAGTGTTTAATCTGAGCCCTCATATATATAAAAAAAGGACACTACACCTTTTTTGTCCCTCTATTTTCACAATGAAACTCCCACCCCCAACAGGATTACCTCTTGGATCATGAAATATGATTGGCATAATATTATAGGGACTGTAGCGGCTGACTGCCCTTTGATTAATTGTTCAGCGGTTGTCGGTCCCTGCCATGAAAGCTCCAGAGAATAAGCATAAAGCATGCTTAATAATTGCATAATTATGACATCTGTTTCTCTGCAGCACCTCTTAGTGGGAAATTAACTGAAGAAATAGCAGGTTCAAAGATGTGTTAACACTCTGATAGCATATTTAATTGAAATATGAAGGGTGAGGGGATGTGTAATGGAGATTAAATTAAGTGCTCAGATAATCATCTGACATGCGTTTAATTGAGATGCTCTCCTACAGGCTAAAGTTGCTATTGAAGGCAAGGGGACTGGATGGTAAGCGGAAGACATATTCAATGTTTCTTTTCATTCCCATTTGAATCAAAGTCATTATTACAGACATGACGATGTGAAATTGCAGCTGACAGTTCTTTAGCTGCAGTCAGCCTTCATACGCATCAAGTTCTTCCCAAGAACCTAGAATGTCATAATCTATTGACGTAGTACTGTATATGTGAGAATCCAAGCAGTATTGTTATTGCTATTCTGACGCTAAGTCATGCCTGATTCTTCAGGACTCCTGGACCATAACACACCAGCCCCCGCCTGTTGTCCACTGTCATGTACATTGTGTAGATGACCATACTTATCCATCTCCGTGTTGGCGCAGAGCCGTAGCGGTGCAGTGGTTAGAATGCAGTACTGCAGGCTACTTCTGCTGACTGCTGACTGTCAGTTGGCAGTTCGATCCTCACCGGCTCAAGGTTGACTCAGCCTTCTATCTTTCCGAGGTTGGTAAAATGAGGGCCCAGATGGTTGGGGTCCATAGGCTGACTCTGTAAACCACTTAGAGGGCTGTAAAGCACTGTGAAGCGGTGTATAAGTCTAAGTGCTTTTGCTATTGCTCTCTCATCCTCTGCTGTCTCCTTTTCCATCCTTCCCAGCATCAGAGTCTTTTCCAAGGAGTCGTCTCTACTCATTTGATGGCCAAAGTATTTGAGCTTCAGTTTCAGTTTCTGTCCTTCCAGAGAAGAGACTGGGTTGATTTCCTTTAGGCTTGACTGATTGCAGTCGAATGGACTCACAAGAGTCTTCTCCAACACCACAACAGATGGAAATTTTGTCAATGCCCAGATTTTCTTAGATTTTTTGATATGGCACCCAGTGTCCCCTTGGCTGGTTTAGGCCATAAACTTTGATTTTCAGATCTTGATTCTTTGTGATCTTTCCCAATCCTTTGTCTTCTATGCTACTTCCGCTGGCCTTGCCACATTACTTATCCTCACTTCCTTCTATTCAAACCACAGTTAAATCTAGTTATGAACCGAGATTGCATTAGTCTGTATATGAAAATCCCACAGTACTTTATCCTGCTCCTTTTCAACCACTTTTTCAACTCTGTGTTCCCAGTCTTCATAACTGGGTGCATGATCATTTTTACAGATGTTCCAGCGAATCATTTTGGCAACTGTGTCATGTCACGGTTTACAATTGGTCTGGGTGATCTTCTTGCACAAGCCAAGTATGTGATCTACTGTTTTTTTTCTGCCTCTTTGCACCATCTCAGCTTTGAAGCTGAAAAAAATAACTTAAGAAAACTTACAACAGTCACAGCATCGCCATGTTCAAAATTCAGCCACTTGGCAACTGGCAGGTATTTATGACGTCTGCAAAATCATGGGGTCATGTGATTGCCATTTCTGACCTTCCCAGATGGCCTCCAATCAGTGGTGGAATTCAGCCAGTTTGCACCAGTTCAGTAG
The DNA here is from genome assembly GCA_034064705.1 of Bothrops alternatus. Taxonomy (NCBI): domain Eukaryota; kingdom Metazoa; phylum Chordata; class Lepidosauria; order Squamata; family Viperidae; genus Bothrops; species Bothrops alternatus. Next base: position 1,095,155 of record JARGCV010000065.1, read on the forward strand.
CTAAATTTTGCTGAGTTTGGAGAACCAGCTTAATGCACACTGCTTCTGGAAGTCAAGTCTAGGCCTGGGAGGTCTGGAGGAGGCCTCCCAGGCCTAGAACAGCACGCCAGAAGTGCATGGATGCCACTTCCAGAAGTCCGTTCTATGCCTCGGAAGCCCAGACCTGCATCCAATAAGACAGTGATGGCGAACCTTTTAGAGACCGAGTGCCCAAACTGCAACCCAAAACCCACTTATGCTGGCTGGGTGTGGCCCATTGGGTGGTTGTGGCTCATTAGGTGGGTGTGGCTGCGGTGGTAACAGCAGACTGGGTGGGACTAAAAAGTTCAATCAATCAATTCCAACTTTGCAAGATCTTCCCCCCCCCACGAGAAGTTGAAATTGACTGATTGATTGAACTTTTTTTTTTCTACACGGCGGTGGAGGCCTAAAGCGAAAAGTTTTTATAAAACCCAGCTGAAGGCCTAGGACTGGGGCGACGGTGCACATGCCCACAGAGAGAGCTCTGAGTGCCGCCTCTGGCACCCGTGCCATAGGTTTGCCACCACTGCAATAAGAGAACCAGTTGTTCAGGTATTTGAATCCCATCACTGCCTCCAACGATCAAAGACAATGGGGCAAGCCAGATTCTCTTAATGACCGTATGATTCCCTTAAGAGCTGCGGTGATTCATTTAACAGCAATTGCAGAAAATGTTGTAAAATTGGACACAAGTCACTTAACCAATCGCCTTGATTAACAATGGGCACAGCTGCTCTCAGTCGTGGTCATCAGCCGAGGACTACCTGTATATAACTTTAATAAGTAGATGCAGATCTTCATAGGAGAAAGTTTTACGTCACAAAGCAATCTGGGCATAAGCCATAAGGTCTATTTTCAAAAAAGAGAGATTTTTCCCATAATTTCTACATGCCATTTATCATTGATTAGAGATTAAGCATCAGTCTTGGGCACTCCTGAAATCTGATTTTTTTTTTTTAAATTAGGATGTCACTATTATGCAGATATGGCAAATGTTAAATTGATTTTTGGAGACCTTTTGAAATAATAGCATTGCTGCTCTAAAATGAAAACCATAATAGATTATTGATATGTATGGGCTTTGGACCAAGGACACTTCCCAATGTCAACATTTCCAATATCTGATATTTTATGCAAAGAGACATTCATAATTAGGCTTATATTAAAAGTTGTTTTGTATTGACTGCATTTTATTAATGACAATAACATAGCATTGATTGTCCTTGAAATAGAACTACGAGCAATAGCGATTATTGCTAATATATTTAAACACAAAATTAACGACGATGTCAGGAAGGAATTATAGTATTTAGATGCATGAGATTCTGCACAACTAATTAACTAAACACTGGCAGTCCCTAGTTCCACTTTAGTTTCTCACTGTAGAACAGGAATTGAAGTTCATCATAACTTTATAGTGATGGGGTTTTCTATGAACAGAGATGAGACATACCCTCTAAAATCAAATCTTAGATTTTTTTTCCCCAAATTAGTTTGGGAGGAACAGCGGTTAAAGATGCTGAGCTTGTCAGCGTTTGAGACCCGAGCACCAGGCAATGGGTGAGCTCCCATTTCTGTCCCAGCTCCTGCCCATCTATAGCAATTCAAAAACTTTCAAATGCAAGAAGATCAATAGGTACCACAGTGGGAAGGTAACAGCATTCCATGGTGTATAGCAATGCTGTTCCGCATGACCAGCATGAGTGAGGGGAAACCTTTGCCTTCATTGTATATAATGCACAGTACTTGGTACATCCAATAATAAACAAAGACCTGTGCTTTAGAATGTAGGCTGTGACGCAAGATGATGACATCGTTGCTATGTGTCCTGATGAACTAATATCATAAATAGATTTATACTTCACTAAATCACTGCTTATCAGAAACAGGGATGGCAGCCAGCTGGAAGCTTCTGGCTCCCGATAAATGCTTCTGAGCTGACCTATTTCTACACAACAGAGCCTTTTGTGTGCATTCCACAATTAAAGCAACAAGGACGTTTCCTTTTAAGCAGGCAGCTTGCCATCTGCCTGCTGTTTATTCTCCTCCCAACCCTATCCCAAAGTAGCAAAACCCTTACGATTGACATTCAGACATTTTATCCCCGCCTGTGATGACATTCCCTCCCTTCATTTCCTCACATTGTTCTAAGTTTAGCTTCTCAGGTTGATGTTTGTTTCCTGACTCCAGCCTGCAAAACCTATAAACCAAAACTTGTCCCATCACTTGAGAAACTCCCCACTCTTCTAGCATTGATGATGTTACCTAGTTGGGTAACGAAACGTCGGCAAGAAAACAAGCAAGCTCAGAGAGCACGAAGGACTTCATAGTCGTCGTCGTCCTCCTCCTCCTCCTCCTCCTCCTCCTCCTCCTCCTCCTCCTCCTCTTCTTCTCAAACCCCATTTCCTTCTAGCACTGATAATGTTACTTAGATGGGTAATGAAATGTCTGCAAGAAAACAACCAAACTCAGAGAGCACCAAGGACTTCATAGTCCTCCTCCTCCTCCTCCTCCTGCTCCTACTTTTCTTTTTCTCAAACCCCATTTCCTTCTAGCACTGATGATGTTACCTAGTTGGATAATGAAATGTCTGCAAGAAAACAACCAAGCTCAGAGAGCACCAAGGACTGCACAGTTCAATCCTAAGGTATAAATATGCTCTTTTCTTGGAAAAATTAGTTTCTGCCATCATGGCTTAACTCAGTGATGGCGAACCTTTTAGAGACCTGCCCACAGGACCATCACCACCTCCAGGGCCCGCCACAGATCACCCAGGCAGCCCAGCAGTGCTATGGCGGCCACACCCTCTGCCCGCGTCCTGCAGCATCAACTGCATGATGGGGTGTGAGGGCAGAGTCTTGTCTACACTGCCTGGCTGCCATGTCCTTGGCTGCGCTGCTCCATGTGGGCCACGCTCGAGGGTGACTCTCCTCCAGGGGGGCTGCTGGAGAGGAGGGGGTCACGGAGGGAGGCAAGGCGGGGGCAACGGAATGTGCGCCCACAGAGAGGGCTCTGATTACCACCTCTGGCACCTGTGCCATAGGTTCGCCACCACTGGCTTAACTGAAAGGGAAGGAACATTGACAGTCCATGAGGGAGACCTGTAAAGGTAGTCCAGATGTTTCTTCATCCTGTCATGTAACTTATTTGGGAGGAAGAGAAGAAGGCAGATGAATAAGACTATAACTCGGTGTGGTAATATATACTTCAGCATTCTACCTTTGAGAAAAAAATAAGCTTACACATTAATATGATACCAGGGCAAATTAACAAGGTCCCTCACTTTAAAAACAAAACAAAAAAACCTTTTCTCTTTTATTCTTTTTTCTTATGCCTAATCCTCAACAAAAAATTATTTTCAAAATTCTTTTGAGTGTTTTGAAATCACAGTTGCCATTTCATAAAGGGTCGGGGGAGTTTGCCATCCTCTTAAATTATATTGGGGAAACGTTTCATCAATTTGTATGAAAGAAATCCTTTTTTCCTCGGTTAATTTTTTTTTTATTATTATTATTAACTTCCAGGCATTCACTTATAATTCCCTTCATTCAAGGAACACAATGGCAGAAATTAATAATTCATGGCTTCCTTTTGTCGCACAATGAGAAAAATAGAATATTCTTTCTGTGCCTTAAAAATGGATCATATTTCTTGCGGGAAGATGGCTTTGAAGATTGTAAAGATGTTGTGGGATTTTTGTCGGTCGTTCAGTTTGTTCTTTGAGGTGAGAAATTGTACAGTTGAATCCGAAATGTGTGTTGCTAAATGAGTCATTTGCTAAGTGAGTTTAGCGCCATTTTACAACCTTTCTAGGCCACAGTTGTTCAGCAAATCACTGCATTTGTTAAATTAGCCACAGAGTTGTTAAGTGAATCTGGCTTCCCCTTTGACTTTGCTTGTCAGGTCACAAAAGGTGATCACTTGATCCAGGGACACTGCCACAGTCATAAATGTGAGTCAGTTGCCGACTTCTGAATTCTGTTCATGTGACCATTGGAGATGCTGGAAAGGTCGTAACGGTGAAAATCGGTCCTAAGTCATTTTTTTCAGTGCTGTTGTAACTTTGAACATTCACTAAGCAAACTGTTGTAAGTCAAGGACTACCTGTACAGCTATTTAGTGGTCACCATTAAGTGGCAAGGGAGGAAAACCTTTGGGTATCCAGCTGTGGGTGTGTAACTTCTAGAGTGCAAGAGGTCAAAGCAAGCGAGAAATTCTTGCTCAATACCAAACATTTGATTTCTTCTGAGTTGCATCTTTATGTCCTTGGAACCCGTGTAGATTTATTGGTTTTGCTTATTGTTTGGTTAAGTTGTACATTCTTGCTTTTGGAGGTTACAGGTAGTCCTTGTTCATTTAATGACCGTTCAAAGTTACAACAGCCTGAAAAAGAAAATTGGCATGACCAGTTACACAGCATCCCCATGGTCAAGTAATCAAAATTCAGGCATTCGGCAATTGGCATATATTATAATATTTCCATGTCCCAGGATCATGTGTTCACCATTTGTAATCTTCCCCAGCTGGCGTCCGAGAAGCAAAGTTAAAGAGGGAAGCCAGATTCGCTTAGTGACTGCACAATTCACTTAATGACTGCAGTGAATTCGCTTAACAACTGTGGCAAAAAGGTTGCAAAATGGGGCAAACCTCCTTTAACAACTGCCTTTGCTTAGCAGCAGAAATTGTGAGCAAAGGTGTGGTCACCAGTTGAGAACTACCTGATACATGTTTGATCTTTTTATAGGACATTAGAGCTTAAAATTAAGGGGACTGGAGGCTAACGCATATAAAGAACGGTTGGGTATGTCTAGTTTAATGGAAAGATGGACTAGGGGAGAGATGATAGTAAATGTTCCAATATCTCAGGGGCTGCCCCAAAGAAGAGGGAGTCAAGCTATTCTTCAAAGCACCTGAAGGCATCACAAGAAGCAAGGGATGGAAACTAATCAAGGAGAAAAGCAACCTAGAACTAAGGAGAAATTTCCTGACAGCGAGAACAATTAATCAGTGGAACAACCTGCCTCCAGAAGCTGTGAATGCTCCAACATTGGTTTAAGAAGAGGCTGGACAGTCATTTTTCTGAAATGGTAGAGGATTTTGTTCCTGAACAGGGGATTGGACTAAAAAGACCTCCAAGGTCCCTTCCAATGCTATTGTTCTGTCATCTAATTACTGGTTTCTCAGGACCTAAACATAGGAAACTTATGATTTGACAATGTGGATCTGGACCTCATCAAGATGAAAATCATGGAAGAAACACATCAGAAGAAGCTGTCTTAAGCCCCAATACCAGGAAACGTGTGCTGTGTAGATGATACACAAATGCAGATACATAGTTATGGTTGATCCCAAAATAAGTACAGGTAAAGCTATTCTCTGTCACTTCGAGAAGGTTGCCATTACCCTCCTGAATGGGTTTTTGGGTTTCTGAACAAATAAGATGCCCTGAAAACAAACGAAGAGAAGCATTTTAAAATCCCACTGATTTGTACAAGAGGCATTTAAGCGTGTCTTTCAACTCTCCAGGTGAAACCAATAGCACTTAAAAGCGCTTAATCATGGCTGGATCAGGCCCTCCGACTAGAGATGATGACTCCTCAGGGCTTGTGGCTGGCTGAGTCCACCTACCCAGCAAACAAACAAGCAAACAAAGACCCCCAAGTACAGTTGTTTTAAGGCAATAATTGTTCAGGAAGTTGGGTTTTTACTTAAGCCAAATTTGAGCGCTCGGAAACAGGAAGCCATTTAGCATGTATGTTAGATGTTCCTAATGACTGGTTAACTAGAAACAGGTTGTTGGCCTAATGCTGATCCCCCAAGCAATTACGAAGGACTTTCTTTCAGACATCATTAAAATATTTACTGCCATATGGATGGAAGATTTTTGACACTGCTGTCAGAAGATTTACACAAGCGTCACTTCTCTCCCCCTTGATTTTCCATAGGAGACAGGAAACTGAAAACGACAATCTTTTTTCAATTGCTTATGGTGGCTCTTGGTAGCCAGAGACTGTCTCAATTTTGAATTGTACACTGGTCCAATCAATCTCTTTGGTGTGGCCCCTACAACCTGTTAAAACAAGCATATGATGACCATGACTAAGCCGAAGCGATTTTAGGGATCCTGTTTTTTTAGGAGGAACTCTGGGGAACATTTTGAGCAAAGCTAGGCGTGTTTTATGAGGCTGGCAAGCTATTTTATGTACGCCGGATAATTATTTAGAATTCTTCAGGGACATTTCACACCTTCTGGGAAGGATTTTGGCAAGCTTTTTGCCCTGGTCTATTAGAATGCTGTCTATTCTAGGTCAGTCATATCAAGAAAACTTGTCATTATTTTTCATGCCAAAAAAAATGATTACTTTGAGAATTTTTAAATCTGATTTGAGTTGGCTTGTGGCTATGGATATGTATTGATATATGTATAGACAGACAGACAGGCAGACAGACAGACAGATCGCTGGATGGATGGATGGATGGATGGATGGATGGATGGATGGATGGATGGATAGATGGATAGATAGATAGATAGATAGATAGATAGATAGATAGATAGATAGATAGATAGATAGATAGATAGATAGATAGAGAGATAGAGAGATAGAGAGATAGAGAGATAGATAGATATAAATAGAGACAGATACAAATGATAGATAGAAACAGATGATAGATGATAGTTAGCAAGATAGCTAGCAAGATAGACAGACAGACAGATAGATAGATAATTGATCAATCTCATATTGAAACAGGAAACTGGTCAAGATGTCATTTCTTTCACCCCCATAAGTATTTTAGCAAACTTATATTTTATTAGCAAAAGAAACTCGGCTGAGTTCCAGAGCCTTGAAACACCCACAAGGTAGAAGTAGATTAAACCTTATTTCTTTTATGCCTAATATGATGAAAAAAATTCTTATCCAAGGAAAAAACTGAAACTTCAAACATCCTGACATATTTTTTTTTTCTGTTTTCAGAGCTGTGGATGCTCCTATACAGATAAAGACCATCTGCAAAATTTGGATACAGATCAAAGTCTGGCCAGTGTCTCTCCCACAGAATAGAGGGTTTTTTTTCCCCCTCTCTCTCATGAAGTTTAGCAAAATATCCATGTGTCAAGGTTAAAGAGAAATCAGCAGGCCTCAGAGAAGCTAGTAATTTCTCCTGCATTTGTTGCAGGAAAATAACAGCAGTGAGATGATCACCAGTAGTGATGATCAAAATGCTGTATGGAAAGACGGGAATTCATTGGTACGGGTAGCCTTTGAGTTATGACCTAATGTTTCCGTTGCTAAGCGAGACAGTTGTTAAGTAAGTTTTGTCCCATTTTACGACCTTTCTTGCTACCCTTGTTAAGTGGATCACCGCAGCTGTCAAGTTAGTCGCCTGCTTGTTGAGTGAACCTGGCTTCTTTATTGGTTTTGCTTGTCGGAAGGTCACAAAAGAGGATCACATGCCCCTGGGAAACTGCAACCGTCATAAACATGGGTCTGAATCTTTTTTTCTTTTTTTTTTAGGTAATACATTCATTTTTAATCACAGAAATTCTCCCCAACAACAGGTATAATTTCCACATCTTAACCCAACCTTCTTGGTTTCATCCCACGCCTTCACATAATTATTTTGATATACAATTTGTATTTTTTTTTAATAATACTCAAGTTTCTTACTGTTCCCTCATTTCTTCAAAACACTTTTTACCCATCAATTTTGTTTGCTCTCCCACGTTCATATTTAGTTTGCCATCTTTGTCTTTTAGCTATTAATAACATGGGTCTGAATCTTGATCGTGTGACCACGGGGATGCTGAAAAGGTGGTGTGAAAAATTATTATTATTATTATTATTATTATTATTATTATTATTATTATTATTATTATTATTATTATTATTATTATTATTATTATTATTATTTATTAAATTTCTATGCCGCTCTATTCCGAGAACTCAGGGCGGCTCACAGCATAAATAGAAATCCAATATTAAAATACTACATAATACATATATAAAAAATACATATATAAAAAAGAAAACCCCTAAATTAAGAAACCATTCATTCAACAAACGTACACACAAACATACACTGGCTAGGGGCAAGATGTCAACCGCCCCAGGCCTGTCGGCAAAGATGTGTCTTAAGGAGTTTACGAAAGGCGGAGAGGGTGGGGGCGATACGGATCTCCGGGGGGAGTTGATTCCAGAGGGCCGGGGCCACAACAGAGAAGGCTCTTCCCCTAGGCCCCGCCAGGCGACACTGTCTGGCTGACGGGACCTGGAGAAGGCCGACTCTGTGGGCCCTAACCGGCCGCTGGGTTTCATGGCCACAAGTTACTTTTTCCAGCGCCATTGTAACTTCCAACAGACACTACATGAACTGTTGTAAGTCAAGGGCTTCCTCTATAGTTGTTGATACCTGAATGAGACTTGGCATGGTGTAGCCTTACGATGTGCCCCCCCCCAAAAGACTTCTGCATCTCCCGGATATTTTTCTCTTGTTTCTTCAAACTAAACTTATCTGCTTCCGTTTTGGACATATAAATAGCAACCTTAATGATTGGGTCAGGTATTCCAGGGAATGGACAGCTTTTGGTCTAGAAGATTTTTCGGGACCTTGCTTACCTGAAACATAATAATAAGGGAATAACAGAGTTGTTATTCTAGTCTAACCCCCTGCACAAGCAGAGGCGGCACTCAGAGCCCTCTCTGTGGGCACGTGCGCCATGCCCTGGTGATGGCAACCATCCTCATTAATTAGCTGCCTGTTAACTCGCTGAGGTCCCACATGGCTGGATGAATCCCAGCACCCATGTGCTCGCTGGCCTCTGTGTGCGGGGGCTGATGGTGTCAGGCAGCAGTTGCCCCAGCCCCTGCCTCGCCTTGCCCTGTGACAATGGCACCCCCGCCCTGCCTTGCCTCACCCCACAGGACGAGCCTCCTGCCCACCACCCCACCTGCCAGAGTCACCATGGATCTCCCCCAACCCTGCCCAGCCCCCACAGGCATCCCTCCCCAGGAGTAACATTGAGCTGGCCATGCCCACTCTGGCCACACCCACCCATCTGCCATAACCATCGTAGCCACACCCACTGGCCACGGCCACCCAGTGGGCCACAGCCACCTGGCACCCGGCGATACATAAGTGGGTTTAGGGTTGCAGTTTGGGCACTCGGTCTCTAAAAGGTTCGCCATCACTGCCCTATACCATTTCAGACAAATGGTTGGCCAATCTCTTCTTAAAAACTTCCAGTGATGGAGCATCCACAACTTCTGAAGGTAGGTTTTTCCACTAGTTGATTGTTCTAACTGTCAGAAAATTTCTCCTCAGTTCTACGTTGGCTCTCTCCTTGATTAGTTTCCATCCATTGTTTCTTGTCCTGCCTTCTGATGCTTTGCAAAATAGGTTGACTCCCTCTTTCTTGTGGCAGCTCCTCAAAAAACACTGCTATCACGTCACCCTTGGTCCTATCTATCATCTGTCTGTCTGTCTATCTACCTTCCTACCTACCTACCTACCTACCTACCTATCTATCTATCCATCCATCCATCCATCCATCATCTATATATCATCTACCACCTATCATTTATATCCACCTACCCACCTATCCATCCATCCATCCGTCCGTCTGTCCATTCGTCCATCTGTCTGTCTCTCTGTCTGTCTCTCTATCTGTTTATCTATCTACCTACCTCCCCAAAACCTCTTTGATAATATGACTATATATATATATATATGGTGTTTAAAATTGTTGACAAAGAAATAAGGGATTTCTGATATAGCCATTTCGAGTTTCTTAACTCTCTTCAGTCAGAACTCACCCTTCCGGGATTCGAACCTGGGCAGTCTGCATGCTAAGCAGATGCTTTAACCTATTGAGCCACAAGTTCTCTCCCGCTTTGTCAGTAGTCAGGGAGTAAGGATATGTGTCAAGTGTTTATTTTTTAGATTGCACCCTGTAAACCCAAATATGGGAGGAAGGAATCATTCTTTCCTTTTGCTTGTTTCAGCTCAACCCAGAGCCATCCTGCAAGCACAAATATATATATATATATGTTGTTTAAAATTGTTGACAAAGAAATAAGGGATTTCTGATATAGCCATTTCGAGTTTCTTAACTCTCTTCAGTCAGAACTCACCCTTCCGGGATTCGAACCTGGGCAGTCTGCATGCTAAGCAGATGCTTTAACCTATTGAGCCACAAGTTCTCTCCCGCTTTGTCAGTAGTCAGGGAGTAAGGATATGTGTCAAGTGTTTATTTTTTAGCATGCAGACTGCCCAGGTTCGAATCCCGGAAGGGTGAGTTCTGACTGAAGAGAGTTAAGAAACTCGAAATGGCTATATCAGAAATCCCTTATTTCTTTGTCAACAATTTTAAACAACATATATATATTTGTGCTTGCAGGATGGCTCTGGGTTGAGCTGAAACAAGCAAAAGGAAAGAATGATTCCTTCCTCCCATATTTGGGTTTACAGGGTGCAATCTAAAAAATAAACACTTGACACACACACACACACACACACACACACACACACACACACACACACACACACACATATATATATATATATATATATATATATATATATATATATACATATACATATACATATATATATATATATATATATATATGTATGTATGTATGTATGTATGTATGTATGTATGTATGTATGTATGTATGTATGTGTATATATATATATATATATATTATATGTCCCCAATCCTTTCTAGCACCTGCTCCAGGGCTCTATAATTAAAGCAAGAAAACAGCAAGTTGAAAAAGATATTTTCACCCCAGAAAAAATGATAAGGCATGCTTCTAACTCTGTCTATAGTTTTATTTGCTTATTGTAAAAAGAAAAAAAATGAAAAGTTAGTATTGATTGCACTTAAGCTGTTGGTGGGATTATATCTCGACCGAATATTCACCTTCAGATCTTTTATACACGTTTCTCAGTAGCCTGGGAAAGAAAAAGGAAGCACAGGTGACCGTCTGATTAGATTTCATCAATTCATTGAAAACGATGGCAAAGCATACTTGGTAGAAAGTAGATTTGCATAAAAAGAATTGTGTATGAAATATGAACATCTAATTTTTAAGGCGGGTGGGTAGCGTAGGGGAGAAATGAGCTGGAGGTGTTTCCTCAGCTGAACATCTTTTGTTTACTCCATTGAAGATTATATTACAAAGATGCTGCATATTTCAAATATAGTACATGTGGACATGCAGAATAAAGAAGGGCAACTAGACTAGAAAAGCAACACAATGGTGAAGGTGTAACACCTCCACATTCCGCCTACGCATACCACAAAGGCACACATTCAAATAATTTGTCACAAAAAAAAAATTGTGACTTGCCAAGGTCATCTAATGACTGATGATTAACTGAATTCAGAAACTTCATTGGAGAACGAGTAGGCCATACACAATATATTATTATAATCCTAATACAATTATAAAAATGGTTCCTGGAAAAGATTTTCACCCAGCAATTTGGGAGATGATTCCATAGAAAAGATAGTCCTCTGGTATCATTCCAGTGATGTTCTTGGAGATGGTTGAGGTGACCAAAAGTAGGTGAAGATGGCTGAGGACTTCCTTTAGATAACTGGTTGTCCTAAGACCCCCTGGACTTTGAAAACAAAGATGCTCAAATAGAGACTGTGAGGAGTGAAGTGGGATATATATCGATTGTTTCTTGTATATTCTCTCCAAAGCACCTAAAGGCAGGACAAGAAGCAACAGATGGAAACTAACCAAGGAGAAAACCAACCTAGAACTAAGGAGAAATTTCCTGACAATGAGAACAATTAATCAGTGGAACAACCTGCCTCCAAAAGTTGTGGGTGCTCCATCACTGGAGGTTTTTAAAGAAGAGATTGGACAAACATTTGCCTGAAATGTTATAAGGTTTCCTACCTGAGCAGGGGATTGGATTAGAGGACCTTCCAAATCTATAATTCTGATACTGTATACAATTCTACAGTGAATGACTGTTCTATTTATAACTGACTTGTATATTCCAAGCAGTCTTCAGAGTTTATGGGCTCATAAACTACATTCCAGTTGACTAAGTGGGGTTTTACTCAGATATGAGAGTATCTGATACTTGTCTTGCTCAAAATACAACAGAATACAGCCCAACCATTGGCAAGCTTTATGCATATTTGAAATACACCACACTTAAGAAAACATCTCTTATGGAAGAGGCTAGATCAGGGATAGGCAACCATGGCTGACTCAGGAATTCTGGGAGTTGAAGTCCACGAGTCATAAAAGAGCCAAGGTTGCCTACCCCTGGGCTAGATGGTATCTAAAGGTACTATCTAAAGGTACCATCTAAAGTCAAAGAAAGTTATAGCTCTTCAGCAGTTTGAAGACCTGAGAGATGTTTCTCCATATCTTGTTGGTTGAGGCTCAGGGCAACATTAGAGCACCTGAACAAGGAGAATTGTGGTAACTTTGGGATGTGGTGTGACTCATTCAGATTTTGGCAAGCTCAATCCCTACAATTGTGTTGGCACAATATCCTCTGTTGTTCTGGAAGACAACAGACTTATTTAGACCAAATTCCCCACATGTTTGTATCTTCCCGACATCTTTCGCTGGGCCTAAATATTCCCTCTTCACCTAATAATTATGGCTTGGAATATTGATAAATTCAAACTTTGGGTGATTGATGAGGGCATTATTTCTATATAGTGGAAGGTAGAACTTACTTGCATAATTTCCCTACTTTTTAAAGCTGTTTTGAGTTGGAGAATAATAAGGAATCAAGAGAAAAACCCAGGATGCTCATTCCAGAACTTTTTTTTATTTCTTCAAAATCTAATTGGAGGGCAATTGTTTATAAAATAAGTTTTTGTTCTTTCAATAACTCTTAAAAGCTGCTTACAGAAAGCTTCTTTTTTTTTTCCTCCCTAACTTGCCATTATTTTTCTCTTGAAGAGATTAATTAATTGGTTGAAAAGGCGAGAACATTAAACAAGTACAATAACTGAATAAGCAACAGACTGGCTGAAACTAAGAATAAACTATACTTTCACTGCGAGGTTAAACAGGACATAGTTGTATTAAATTGTGATAAACCATTTACCAACAAAGAGGCTTTAAGTTTTAAAAGCAGAAACAAGCTAGATTTTTTTTTTTAAAAAAACATCTCTTTTTCTCTGTTCTTAGGTCATGAGTCAACACCTGTAATTATGCCAACTCCCAAGTGTCATCTTTGATGTGATAGTTATGGTCTGTAACACAACAGAAACCCCTACATAGTGATTCTGTGTCACGGATTTCTCTCTCTCTCTCTCTCTCTCTCTCTCTCTCTCTCTCTCTCTCTCTCTCTCTCTCTTTTCCCCTTTCTTTTCTCCCCAAAAACAGCTTCCCTTTCCAGAGGCATTTTTTTAAGAGCTTGATTTACAATTCAGCGAGCCTCTCAGTGCAGCCAGAAAAATGACAAACAATAAATATATGGAGCATTATGTTAACAGCCTGTGCACAATAGCTTGTCAGTTATGACTTGCTAGTGGTACATTTTAATTTTGTCTTTCGTAAAAAAAATTAAAAAATTTTAAAAAAAATAATCCTGGCATCAACGCCTTGTTTTGAACAGAAGCTTTGAAGTCAAGTGTCTCATCCAAGCGTAGAGTTTATCATCCCCTCTATTTTTTGTCCTTTTCATCAAACGTCATCTCTATGGTAACAGATATTGCCCCAGAAATTATTTTCAGAATGGCATATTGTGTTGAATTCAGGTTTTGGGGTGAAAGGGGTAAAGCAGAGAAGAGCAACTAGAGATGATTAAGGGCCTGGAGACTAAAACATATGGAGAATGGTTGCAGGGTATGGCTAGTCTAATGAAAATAACGGCTAGGGCTGACATGAGGGCAATTGCAATTTTTGAGGGGCTGCCGAAAAGAAAAGGGGATCAACCTGTTCTCCAAAGCACCAGAGGGCAAGACAAGAAACAATGGATAGAAACGAACCAAAGAGAGAAGCAACCTAGAACTAAGGAGAAATTTCCTAACAGTGAGAACAATTAATCAGTAGAACAGCTTCCCTCCATAAGTTGTGGGTATTCCAACTCTGGAGGCTTTTAAGAAGAGACTGGAAGACGGCCCCCAGACGAGTCCCAGGGGGCGAGGAAGAACGCGAGAGCGGAGGTGAGAGCCGGCAGCAGGAATCGGAAGAGGAGAGGGCCGGGGGCAGCCGGACAAAAGGAGGAGGCCCCAAGCGGCGGAGAACGGGTGAGAGAAGCGAGGGAGACATAGGCAGGAGGGGCAAAGGCAACTGGGGGGTCTCCCAACCTGGAAAGGGCCCCCAGAAGAGCAGAAGAGGGTGGAATAGCCGAGAGGGCATCGGAGCGGCCTGAAGCGGCGGAAAAGGACGGAGGCAATCAACGGAGCTGATTGCAGGCAAGCCAGAACAATAGAGGGGAGGAGAGAAGAACCAAGTGGGAAGAAGCAAGAAAGCAGACAGTGGGAGAGGACACAGGAAAAGGGTACCCTGGGCGGCAGAGGGACGGGGGAGAGATACTCCACAAGCTGTGCCCCAGACCCCCCAGAACGGGAGCCCCAGGGACACTGAAGAGAGCAGAACCCACCAGGGAGGAAGGTGGGCGTCAGAGGAAAACTAAAAGGCATCCAGGGCGGCTGTGGAGGGAAGGCAGAAGGGGCCTGGAATCACAGACAGGCAGAGGCACTGAATAGACTCCTTGAACACAGACAGACCTCCCTGCCTACAGGCCCCTAGACCTGCACTGCCTGAACCCTGAAGCCCCCCCCTCCCACTGAAAGGACAGATTACTGAACCAACACCAGATCGCAGTCTAGTGCCTACCCTGGCCCAAGCTGGAAACCAAAACCAAAACAGTGCCTGGACAAAGGGAGGACAAGCTCAAGATGGCCTCCAAACAGACCACACTGACACAAACGAAGGGAGTTGTATCCTCCCCAGCCCAGCGTACTAAACCACCAGGAACTACTCTACCCAACCCCACACCCTCCCATCCAAATACAGGCATCCAGAACCATATACCTTCACAGGCCAGCCCAACAGCACACACGATACAAAAGGCAATAGAAATGCTGGTTGAAAGGTTGGATGGAATGGATAAAAGGTTGGTGGAAAGGGACACAAAGATGGAGAGGAGGTGTATAGAGGCAGAACGAAGGATGGAAAAAAGATACAACGATACAAAACAAATGCTGCAAGAACAAGGTAGAGAGATGGAGAGGAGGTGCATAGAGGCAGAACAAAAGATGGAGAAAAGATACAACGATATAAAACAAATGCTGCAAGATCAAGGTAGAGGGCTAGAGAGAAAATGGGAGGAGCAACGCAAGGCGATGGCTGCAGATTTGGAGCAAATGAAAGAGGCAATGCAAACACACTACAAGGAAGTAGGGGAGGAAATGGAGAGAAACTTTCAGGAAATCAGGGAAAAGGTGGACGAGCGGATGGAAAAAGTGGAGAATCAAGTAGAAGGCCAGAGAACAGAGATAGCAGAGATGAGAGGGGTGCACCAAGACCAAGCCACCACGATACAGTACTGGCAGCTGGCGACCACAATCAGGTTCAGGGGCCTGAAAGAGACATCAGACGAAACCCAAGGAAGCCTGGCCGGAACCTTTATAGAGGCCCTGGCAGCATTTCTGGGACTACCAGCCTCAGCTATCGAATGGCAAATTGACGGAATCAACAGAGTGGGCGCACGGACGACAACAAACAGACACCAACCAAGGGACGTGGTCATCCGCTTTGTGACGCAGGGATTCCGGAATCGCATCTCAGCCACGTCTTACCACAAGAGTTTATACATAAAGGGGCAAGAAGTGAAAGTACTGAAAGAGATCCCCCAGACGATGCTGCGAGACAGAAAGGAATATAAGTTCCTGGTCGACGAACTGAGATCACGTGCCTTGCGATTCAGATGGGAAACCCCCACGGGGATGACATTCTACTATAAAAATAAAAGACATCAACTGAACTCGGTTCAACAAGCCAGAGAATTCCTGGAAAAGGAACTGATGCCGGAGGGATCCCAATACGCCACGAGAGAAAACGCAGAAAATCCACCAGACCGACAGACTGCTGCAAGAACACGAGAAAGGAAAGGACCAACTAGAGACACGACAACACAGAGAACAGGAAGCAACAACAACAACAAGGGAACAAGTCAGATTGCAGAGGGCAGGATAACAAGATCCACCACCAAACGCACAGATCAACACGACGCGATCCCGATATGCAACTCGATCACAAACTCGGATACCATGGGAGCGAGACCAAAGACTATCACAGGAGATAGAATGAAAGCGGTCTCGGAAGAGTATCCTGAAACCGATATTGATGACTAAATACTTGACGTGGAACGTTAACGGACTAAACTCTCCACAGAAAAGGAGGAAAATATTTCATTATCTATTTCATGGAGGAAACGACATAATTTGCTTACAAGAAACACACATCAGGGCAGCAGACCAGAAATATCTGACCAGCTACAAACTAGGTGCGCAATTTGTGGCAGCGGCGCCAAGAAAAAAGAACGGGATTGTTATATACGTAAAGAAACATATAATGGCGAAGCTAATAGAATCCGACCCCCAGGGTAGATACCTGGCAATTGAAATAACACAGGAAGACAAGAAGATTCTAGTAATGGGCGTATATGCACCAAATCAGCAGCAAGGCAAATTCTACAAAAAGCTACACAAGAAAATAACACAACTTAACTACAGATCTTACATCATCATGGGCGACTGGAACGGGGTCATAGAGACCGCTCTAGACAAAAAAAGAACTGCACCGAACCCACAAAAACACCCCAAGTTGCCTAAATCCTTCTTTGACATGAAGGAGGAACTCGAACTGACAGATGTATGGAGGAAAAGACATGGCAGAGAACAAGAATTCACCTTCTTCTCTGGCAGACATCAATCCTTCTCCAGAATTGACTTTATATTAACTTCTAGCGACTTGCTAACTCGTCTAAATGCAGTGGAAATCCTACCCAAAGCTCTGACGGACCACAACCCTGTGAAGATGGAGCTAAGACACGGCCAGACACAGAGGAGGTCCGGGAGAATCAATGAAAACCTGTTTAGACATGGAGACAAGGTGGCGGAATGCAAAAAAGCTATGAAGGAATACTTCAGCACACATATGAACAATGAAACACCGATAGAACAGATCTGGGACGGCAGCAAGGTGTACATGCGAGGGATCCTCATATCCATGAATAGCTGGCACCGGCGCCAACAAGAACAAAAAAGAAAAGAGTTAGAAAATGAGATAAGCAAAATGGAGCGGCTACTGATAAAAAGACCAGAAGACAAAGTCGCCAAAGAAGGACTCAAGATCTTAAGAAAGCAATTTGACATGTTGATGGCGGACCAAGTTGCAAGGAATATACAATATGCAAAACATAAGACATTCTGCAAGGCCAACAAACCGGGCCGCTGGCTAGCCTACACTATAAGAAAGAAACAGAAATCCCGCATAATTGAAAAGATAGAATACAAAGGCAAGCTAGAATTCCGACAAAAAACCATCAAGACAGCCTTCACAGAGTTCTACTCGAAACTATATGCCGAGGATAAGATACAAGACAAAGAGATAGAGGAATTCCTACAAAACGAAAAGATACAGGCGATTACCGACACACAAAGAGAAGCTCTGAATGCCCCAATCACAAAGGAGGAAATACACTCAGTGATCACACAACTGAAAGCAGGAAAATCGCCTGGGACGGATGGGATGACAGCGATCTACTACAAGCACCTACAGGAGGAGATGCTAGAACCCCTCAGAAAGCTATTTGCCAGCATTCAAGAAGGAGGCCAGGTCCCACCATCCTGGAAAACAGCCTACATCTCATTAATCCCAAAGGAGGGGAAAGACGACACACAGCCCGCAAACTACAGGCCCATCTCACTACTAAACACAGACTATAAAATCTTCACAAAAATTTTGGCCAATAGACTAATGACTGTTCTACAAAAAACAATACACCCGGACCAAAGGGGATTTATACAAGGACGCCAGATGAAAACCAACGTGAGGCAGCTGTTGAACATAATAGAGTACCTGCAAAGGCACAACCAGATACCCGCCGCTCTAATGTTTGTGGATGCAGAAAAAGCCTTCGACAGACTGAACTGGCCGTTCCTGACGAACTTGATCCTGAAGATGAAAATGGGAGCACAGTTCTTCAACTCCATAACGGCAATTTACCAGAAACAAACAGGCCAGATCATTGTCAATGGAGACTTAACAGACTCATTTAATATAGAGAGAGGCACGAGACAGGGCTGCCCGCTGTCCCCCCTGTTATTTGTCCTAACACTGGAAATTTTACTGAACAGAATAAGAGCGGCAGAGGATGTACAGGGCATACAGATTAAACAACAAGAATACAAACTATGTGCCTTTGCGGATGACCTGCTGGTGACAATGTCGCAACCAGCACAGTCAGCAAGGAAATTGATGGAGATAATGGAGGACTATGGTAGGGTGTCAGGCTTCAAAGTAAATATATCAAAAACAAAGATGCTAGCCAAAAACCTAGACAACAAAGCAAGACGGAACCTGGAAAGAATAACGGGTTGTGAAATCGTCAAGAAAGTCAAATACTTAGGAGTGGAGATAGAATCTACAAACGCGAAATTATACAAGAATAACTACGAGGTCCTGTGGAATAAGATACAAGCAGACCTGGAAAGGTGGAAATCGTTACGTCTGTCCCTGCTCGGCAGGATAGCGACAGTAAAGATGAATGTACTACCCAGATGTCTATTTCTCTTTCAAATGCTACCCATACTCAAGAAGGATGCGGACTTAGACAATTGGCAGAAAGGCATCAACAGATTTATTTGGGACGACAAGAGACCGAGGGTGAAACTAAAAATCATCCAAGACGCAAGGGAGAGAGGGGGACTCAAAATGCCTAATCTAAAGCTATATTACTATGCAGCAACGTTGGTGGCGGTTAGTGACTGGATCAACATGACAAATGATAGAGTTCTGAATGTTGAGGGGCATGGTCTACGATTCGGCTGGCACGCATACCTAGTATACGACAAAAAGGCAGATAGGAACTTCAAGGAGAACCCACTACGAATCCCACTGCTATGGGTCTGGAAGAAATATAAGCACCTCCTACACGACAAGATTCCCATCTGGACGATCCCTGGACACGCAACAGGGGATATGAACACATCCCAAGGGCAAGGAGTGGTGCCCTACAGTGAACTTGTACTGGGAGAAGAAAACAGGTTCCTCTTGAAACCTCAAGCAATGCTAGCAAACAGAGGAATAGGAAGTAACTGGCTATCATATATACAACTACAGTCAAGGTGGCGTGAAGACAGGAAGAAGGGCTTCTCCCAGAACGACGAGAACCTAATTAAACAGATCAGAGAACAGGGGATTAGGCACATCAAACGAGTGTACAGCACTCTGATAGAAATGGACTCTGAAACCGAGCTAGTCAAGAACTGTATGATAAAGTGGGCGCAAGACTTCGGACACCCTATCGCCATAGACACGTGGGAGAAAATCTGGGTGAGGAATGTAGAATTCACGAAATCGCAACACTTAAGGGAAAACTTCTACAAGATGTTCTATAGATGGCATCTGGACCCGAAAAAAATATCACTCATCTACCCGGGCACCCAGCCCAAATGCTGGAGGTGCGGAGATGGGGAGGCTACTTACTTTCACATATGGTGGGCATGCAGAAAAATCAAAGCATTCTGGAGGAAGATATGGTGGACACTCCAAACTATTTTCAAAAAGCGTATAGAATTTCTACCTCAGGCTTTTTTGGTAGGGATCACAGAGGATATCACTACCTCAGAATCAACTTTATTTTTGAACTTAATTACAGCAGCAAGATTATTGGTGGGACAGTACTGGAAGAATCCAGAAATACCGCCTATTGAAGAATGGACTGTGAAAGTAACAAATCTGGCGGAAATGGCAAAAATATCGGCATATTTGAAAAATCGCTCCAATGAACAATTTGTGATGGACTGGAAACATTGGATAGACTATATCCAAGAGAGACACCAATCAAACAGAATGCAGCTGGCGTTTAGCTAGGGCTCGACGGGAGGAGGGAAGAAGGGTTAACAAATCAAAGGTTTACAAAAACTAACACCCAATGTTGAATGTATATGTTCTATAACTAATACCTCTTAACATAACCTTATGACTAATGATGTTTGCTTTAATATGGCTAAAATAGACTGAATTTCTACCTCAGGATATGAAACTCTCACCCCAGGACCTCTGGTTAGGGACTATAAAAGATTGCACTAGTAATGGGATGAAATCGAGTCAGAAGCGCAAACATACAATAGGCGATAGACTAGAAACAGTAGATAGACCATATATAAGAGAAACACCAATCCAACAAAATGTATTCGGATTATACTTGAAGATGCAAGGGAGGAGGGTAGAACGTTT
This sequence comes from Bothrops alternatus, assembly GCA_034064705.1. Classification (NCBI taxonomy): domain Eukaryota; kingdom Metazoa; phylum Chordata; class Lepidosauria; order Squamata; family Viperidae; genus Bothrops; species Bothrops alternatus. The sequence continues at coordinate 1,115,638 of JARGCV010000065.1, forward strand.
ACTAAAACAGATGTTTACAAAGATTAATACCTAATGTTGTATGCTATGTTCTAGGAGGGTTGTTTAGCAATAAGATCTTATGTTTCATGTTGACCACATTAATTTCGAAACAGATAGAAGAAACGCCAATCAAATAAAATGTAACAGGAGTATAGTTGAGACTAGACGCGAGGGGTGGGGGGGGGAAAAAGGCTTACTAATTCAGACTTTTTCAAAGACGAATACTTAGTATTGTATACCAGGTATCATGTTGATTGCTGCATAATATGTTTTTATGTCCAATGCTGATTGTTTTAATAAAAGAATTTAAAAAAAAAAAAAAAAAAAAAAAAAAAGAAGAGACTGGACAGCCATTTGTCTGAAATAGTGTAGGCTCTCCTCTTTGAGCAGGGGATTAGTCTAGAACAGCGGTTCTCAACCTGTGGGTCGGGACCCCATTTGGGGTCGAACGACCATTTCACGGGGGTCGCCAAACAACACAGTCCGTCATTTTTTCTCCCCTTTTCCTTAGCTGTGCTACTCCCTCTTATTCTATTGGCTTTTGAAAGCCAATAGAATAGACTCTCTTGAATAGAGTCTAATTCTATTGGCTTTCAAAAGCCAATAGGAATTGTCCAGGCTGTCTCCGCCCTGCTGAGCCCGCCAAAAGTCCCAGACTGCAAACGGTGCTGCAAGTTGTCTGCAGCGAAGGCGAGCTGTCTGGAAGTTTCCACCCCTCCCTGCTGAGCAACTACCGGTACTAAAAATGTAAGTAAAAGAAGGCCAGGGGTGGGAGGTGGGAGGCCGGCAGGCACAGGGAGGGTTGCTGGTGCGCGTGGGGCCCGGTTGTTGCCTTACCTCCCTTGGGCTGGGCCAGCTGGTGGCCCAGCCAGTAGTCGCCCTGCGCCGTCGCTGCCCCTTGCCAGCTACGCCTTGGCCGGCGCAGGGGGCGGCACCACGCATGCGTGGTGCTCCCGGGCAGGGAAAGTCGTCGACTTACAACCTGTTGGGGTCCTCGACTTACGACCAGTTGGGTAGTCCTCGACTTACGACCGGTTGGGGGTCGCGGCATTAAAAAGGCTGAGAACCACTGGTCTAGAAGATCTCCAAGGTCCTTTCTATTCTGATTGATTGAGATTGAGGTTGAATGGTTCAGAGAGTTAAAAAACAAACAAACATTGGGCTAAAAATTGCTTTCTCTAACACGGTGTGTCCAGATAAGTAGTATTTTCAAGTCTATACTAGCTGGAATTATGATGGTCTGGAACATCTGGAGAACGTCAAGTGGAAGAAAGTTTAGTGAAGTTATATTACTCTTGCAAAAGAGATTGGCCATCTATGGGTTTATTTCCTTGTGTTTCACTTCCAACTTCCTAAAACTGGGCTGCTCCTGATTAGTAGCCAACTTCCAAATAAGAAAAGTACAATTTTCTGGCTCTTTGTGTGTTACAAAATACTATGAACCTCCAACATGATTAAAAACTAATAAATCACTCCTCCCAAAAAAAATGGGATCAAAGGATTGAACATTTATATGCTGGTTTTTAGCCAAGATATGTTTTCCTATTTCAGCCTATTGTCATGAAAATGAAATATAGGCTTGGTCTAAGAATAGGACTTGGGTAGAGAAAGGTATAGAGAATTGTATATGCATGTATAAGGAAAACCAGCTACAAGTACTCTTGACTTATGCTCATTTATTTACCATTCATACAACAGCACTGAAAAATGTGACTTATGACCATTTTTCACACTTATGACCATTGCAGCATCCCCACAGTCACGTGATCAGTGTTACTTATGTCACTCTAAAAAACTGAAGAGAAAGGGATGCTAACGAATGTTAGTACCCTACCAATCACTTTAGCTGAGCAACTGGGCAGAGCTTAAGTATCTTAGGAGTGATCCTTTTGATTCTGTTGTCTCCTATCTGGAAATTCTCTACTTCCTTCAAGTTTGCTATTCAGTGAAAACCATTAATAGCTATCAAGTGGATTTAGAATAGAATAGAGCTGGAAGGGGCCTTGGGGGTCTTCAGCCCACTGCTCAAGCAGGAGAACCTATACCATCTCAGACAAGGGACTGTCCAGTCTCTTCTTAAAAATCTCCAGTGATGGAGCACCCGCGATTTCTGGAGGCCAGCTGTTCCACTGGTTGATTGTCCTCACTGTCAGGAAGTTTCTCCTTAATTGTCCTCACTGTCAGGAAGTTTCTCCTTAATTCTCTCCTTGTTCCACTTCCAACCATTGTTTCTCTTCCTCCCCTGTGGTGCTCTGGTGAACCACCTGGCCCCCTCTACCTTGTGGCAGACCCTCAAATACTGGAAGGCTGCTATCATGTCTCCCCTATTTCTTCTTTTCTTTAGACTAGCCAAACCCACGTCCCGCAGCTGTTCTTCGTATGTTTTAGTCTCCAGGCCTTTAATCATCTAAGTTGCTTTTCTCTGAATTTTTTTCCAAAGTCTCAACCTCTTTTTTTGTGATATGGTGACCAAAATTGGTTGCCGTATTCCAGGTGTGGCCTTACTAGGGTTTTATAAAGCGGTACTAATACTTTGCATGATCTTGATTCTATGCCTCTGTTTGTACAACTCAGGATTGTATTAGCTCTTTTCAGACTTTTTGAATCCTTTGGGATCCAAGACCCTTATGAATCCTCGACACGATACAGTATGTTAACTTAAAATGTTTGCTCCAAGTACAAATGGATCTGATACAGATAGTATCTGCCCCACCAGAAGTTCCATTCTAAGTGGGATGGTTGTAAAGTGATTTTACAACTTTTTTTCTGCCATGTTGCTTAGCAAATCATTGCGATTGTTAAGAGATTCACATACTCATTCAGCTTCTCCCATTGACTTGACTTGTCGGAAGCCAGCCAAGAAAGTCACAAATGTCCATCATATGACCTGGGATGCTGAAACCAGCATAAATATATGTCAGTTCCCAAGTGCCCAAAGTTCGATCATAATAATAATAATAAAGTTGGAAGGGACCTTGAAGGTCATCTAGTCCAACCCCCTGCTCAGGCAGGAAACCCTATACCAGTAGTGGTGAACCTATGGCACATGTGCCAGAGGCGGCATTCAGAGCCCTCTCTGTGGGCATGTGCACCATCACCCCAGCCCTGCCTCCCCCGGTGGCCCCCTTCTCACCAGCAGCCCCCCTGGAGGAGAGTTGCCCCTGGGCATGGCCCACGCAGAGCAGTGCAGCCAAGGTCTCTGCAGCCGAACAGCAGAGACAAAACTTCGCCCTCATGCCCTGTCGTACTCAGATGCTGCTGTGGAGCGCAGGTGGAGGGTGTGGCCTCCATGGTACTGCAGGGCCACCTGGGTGATTTGCTGTGGCAGGCCATTGAAGCGGTAGGTGGCCCTGCAGGAGGGCGGGAGGTCATCTAGTCCAACCCCCTGCTTAGGCAGGAAACCCTACACCATTTCAGACAAATGGCTGTCCAGTCTCTTCTTAAAAACTTCCAGTGTTGGAGCATTCACCGCTTCTGGAGGCAAGTTGTTCCACTGGTTAATTGTTCTAACTGTCAGTAAGTTTCTTCTTAGTTGTAGGTTGTGACTCTGGGGACTGCTACAATGGTCATAACAGTGAGGGCAGTCATAAGTCCCTTTTTTCAATGTCATCGTAACTTCAAACGGTTATGATATGAATGGTTGTAAGGCAAGGACAACCTGTATTTTACAAAACTAAGCACACCTGCTCAGTTTGTAGCCCTAACAATGAAACTGATCATCTCCCTGGCTCAGAGACAGTTTTCTCATGGCTAAATATGATGTCAAAAGTTGCGGCAGCGTGTTCCCCCGGGAATTTATTGCCACCAAAAAAGTAAAAAAGTAAAAAAATAAAAAATAAAAAAATAAAAAAATATCCTAGCATGGTATGGTGTTGATATACCCTGAGCCATGCTGAGCTTCAGCTTAAAAGCCACTTAGATAAAAACCACTGGTAGTTTGCTGCCTGCTGAGCAGGCAATTCAGACTATGCAGAAAAAGGGTTTATATGTTCACATCATGCGTCAAGCAGAGTTTATAGCTATTCTCTGAAAGACCAGTGGTTTATTCCAACAGTGAAGTACTTACATATTAGTAACTCCTGCGTTGCTAGCAAGAATGGGGAGTAAAGCCACCTTTATACGTTCAGGTCTATTTAAAATGCCACAGTGTTTTAACATTTTAAGAGCAGTAAAAGAAAACCATTCTAAGGTGGTCCTATGAAATCTACAAACCTGTAGTCAAATGTTGTCTATCAACATTCGACATTCGACATAGAGAGGGAGCTTAACTTGTGACTTAAATTCAGGGTGTCTTTTTTTCAGTGTGAATGCAATGTTTATTTATTTATTTAAAGAAAACCATTAACACTGGCAGATATTTATTTTCTGTAGCGTACAGTACGATCGTCGTATGTGATTTTATTTCATAGGAACACAATCACAAGCTCCTTTCGTTAACCTGCTGCATTTTGGGGTTGCCTCCCTTTTAGTTACAAGTCACAAGTCATGAGAACAAAAACGAAGTGGAAATATTATGAGAAAGGCCACATATTTAGAAACAGGTAATGCAGCTACATTTTAAATTTATTTTTTATTTTTTATTTTTATTTTTTAAAAAAATGCCAGGTGGCCCTAGAAATTTAAACTCAGGAGAAGTTGAAAGGAACTAGATTTTTTTTAAAATTATTTGGGGGGGACAAAAGGTTTATTGTTATTCATTTTGTAAAAAGATCTCCAGGAAAGGAACCCCAAAAGCTGCTTTGCAAAGCAACGTTCAGCGGATAGACTGGGATTCAGTGAAATTAATTGGGAGAGATTTGAGAATGTTGTAAACTATCATATGTTATTATGATATCTCTGGGACAGTGTCAGGATAAAAGACTACATAGAAATCAGAATAATTTCAGCCACATTTAGCTTCCAGGCATTTCAGCTAAACAGGATTCTAATATAATGTATCTAAAAACAAGAATCTTAGAAAGTTAGCTTATCAGTAGCAAAGTTTAAAATACAGGAAGATTTAGGTTATTTTTTTTTCCTCCCCATTTCCTGGTGAAAAACATCCAAGAGACCAAGGTGGTATAAAATGTTTTTAAAATCACCATTTAATGATGCCAAGAAAAAAAAATAGCACCACTTTAGCTTGCTTACATGCCGTAAAACACCCCTTTCTGCACTTCATTTAAATTCTATTTAAAATGAGACATTGAAAGCCCATGAGGCACAGCAAACCATATTTTTGACCGTATGCTCTGAATTATTATCCAGAGTACGGTTGCTCTTATTTTTCCAATTAATATTTTAAAAAAGAAACTTTTTAAAAGCCCCAGAATGTATGTGTTATGTCCACAACATCCATTTAGATGCAAAAGGGAAAAGGAACTGCAAGCATTGTCTTAACACAGTGGTAAAATAGACTAGGCATGTGTGTTACATTTTTCATCAATAGAATCTGTTCTATTAATGTGATATCTTCTCTGCGGTCGCGGACCAGAGGGTGCATGGTTTTGTGTGTAGCCTGCATTTTGCAGATGGGGCTTTGCTTGTTTGTGCGGCCCAGTTGCTGACATGCCGTGGCCTGGTACCGTTCCAAGGACCGGGAGTTGGGAACCCCTGTCCTAGAAGGTTTAAGGGGCGTGATGGCTTAGCGGTTAAAACTGCTGAATTTTTCAGCTGGAAAGCTGACAGCCCTGGTTTGAGGCCCGAGCTCTGCACAACGGATAAGTTCCCGTCCTTGTCTCAGCTCCTGCCCACTTAGAAGTTCGAAAGCATGCAAATGTGAGTAGATAAATAGATACCACTTCAGTGGGAATGTAACAGTATTCCATGCACCTTTGGTGTATAGCCACACTGGCCACATAACCATGTCATCAGACAATGTTTGCTCCCTTGCCCAAGAAACAGACCAAGTCAGACAGTGGTGGGATTCGGCTGGTTCACACCAGTTCGGCAGAACCGGTAGCTAATTTTTTTGCTGCCCAGGCACAGAACGGACTTCCGGAAGTGGCTTCTGGTTGTTCACATATTTGAATCCCACCACTGCCTTTAGAAGATTTATTCATGTGCTTCTAATGTGGTCTAAATCTCCATCTGTCTTTCCTCCAGTCATGTCACTATATCATTTCCATTCAGTGGGGACAAAATTGAAGTGCCTGATATGATTATTATCCTTGCATTTCAAAAGTTTCCTCTTTTATAAGATTTTTAAAAACACAATAGGATAGAAATTCTACCGTAGTTAGTTTCATGGAATCTCAATCCGAGATTTGGATTATTGAGGAAAGAGTGATGGACTGTTGCATCTCCAAAGAGCAGTATTGCTAGAAATATCTAGGTGTTTGTTCAGCTCGGAGGGTCCATATGCTCAAAACAATTTGTCCTTTTCCAATCCTTAAATAACTCAACTCCGACTTGATCACAAGTCTTTACAACTGCAAAATTTTAACTGGCTTTAGCATATTGAATCAGGATAAAGTTAAGTGTTGAAGTGTCAACAGACTTAACCTTCTTTCCGGTAAGTGTGTCATTAACAGTTGCTCTTTGCCCTGGGGATATTAAACAAAGAGAAAAGTCAGTAACTTGACACCAAGAGTTCCACTTAAGTAGTTACCTGAATGTCTAGTTATCTTTCAAGAGAGACCAAGTGGAGGAAATGAAAACACTTCCCCCGAGTTGCCCTGACAAAATAGTCAGGTGTGGCATTTTCAAAAGGAAGGTCATCCCTGAATCCTATGGAAATCACTAGCAAACAGAGCCGTGGCTTTGACCTGACAGCATCAGTCAAGCAAAGACATTCCTAAACTTTCTAACCACAAAGTTCAACAGAAAAAGACAGGAAAGATTTGAGAAGGGTGGAATTAAGCACCCTTGAACAAGGTTGTTTGGATGTGCGCTTTCGTCCATGAACCCTGATCCAACTACGAAGAATGGTTGCAGGAATTGGGTACATCTAGTTTAACTAAAAGAAGGATGAAGGGTGACTTGATAGCGATGTTCCAATATTTAAGGGGCTGCCACAAAAAGGGGGGGGCTTCAACCTTTTCTCCAAAGCACCTGAAGGCAGAACAAGAAGCAATGGATGGACCAACCTAGAACTAAGGAGAAACTTCCTGGCAGTTAAAACAATTAATCGGTGGAATGACTTTCCTCCAAAAGTTGTGGGTTCTCCAACACTGGGAGTTTTGGACAATAATTTGTCTGGAATGGTGTACGGTTTCCTGTTTGAGCAGGGGGTTGTACTAGAAGACCTCCAAAGTCCATTCTGTACTTCTGTTATTCTGTTATTTCTATACCTTGGTATGTTTTGCTAATCTAACCAGATTTATCTTTCAACTATGGTGTTTGTCTCCATGTTATATTCATAGAATCTAATTGTTAGAAAAAGCTACTGAGCCATTCCTTAATTCAATGTAACTTTCCAAAATGTCCACAAGCAAAAAAAAAAAGGGGGGGGGACTGAGAGTCCCTGGAAAAGAATGTTGAATCAAGATAGGGATGTGCCACAATGGCTAAGTTCAAGAAGTGACCTGCTCTTTTTCCCTCTTTGTAGGAGCTTGTATAGACATTGTCCAGAATGCTATAGGGTCTCAGGTCTGAGCAGGACTAGAAGATCTCCAAGGTCCCTTCAACTCTTATTATAGAACAGGGGTTCCCCACCAGGGGTACTCGCACCCCTTGGGGGTGTGAGACAATATTCCAGGGGGTGCGAAAAATTAGGTTTAGAAGTTTCAAAATTATAGTGTACATGCATAATTGGTTGCCTGTTATTTCAAACTTTTGTAAGGGGTGCGAGAATATATCAGAAGTGCTCTAGAGGTATGGGGTATCGAAAAGGTTGGGGAAAAGACATTTTCAACCATCACCATGCTCATTTTTTCCAGTGTAAGGTTTTTAGCATTCTGGGGGGGGGGAGGATCTAAAAAATGAATCGTTCTCCGAAAATCTGTTTTCATGGCTGGAATTCACTCAAGATTACAACTTGGAACACGTAAATAGAATTCCAGATAACATTGGGGACCTGATACCAAATACCAACTTAGTGACCTAAAAGTCTAGGAAACAATGAGTAGTTACAGTGCTCTTCTGTCTAAAGCAATTTTCCTCAGTCTGAAACCACCTGAAAAATATTGGATTTCAGTCTGCATAATCAGCCACTCAGCCTGGCCAAACCCCACACTATCTAGGTGGTATGGTAGCTCCTTAGATAGTCCAACATACCTAGAGAAAAATTGTGTTTTAGCAACACACTTTAAATTAGTAATATCCAGACTGTCCTAGAAATAATCAAAATGTTGCAGGGTTAAGGTTAGGCATGTTTTCCCAAGACTTTTGAAATTGCAAAGACTGTCCAGGTGGTCCAATTTTTTTTTAAAAAAACCACTGGCTTACTATGTACTCAATCTTGTTTGTAATTAAACCGCTAGCCTCTGTGTGCTAGGAATGCCTAATAAAATTGGTATGTGCAGGTTGGTAAGGATTTCATTCAATTTGTATTGTTTATAAAGGCATATCAACATCTTCATTTGTTTTTTCGTGGAGGGGAATGCCAGGAACTTGACTGTTTCCCCCTCTCTAAACAAGGAACTGAAACAAAACTAATAACTGGCCCGACATTTGTTAGATAATGTGTTTTGTGTTTCATGTGGAGATACAGAATTGATCTAAACAGACCTGTGTTTAAAAGTACATTGAATCTGTATATGTATTTATTAGTTTGGGCCAGTCTTTTCCCCTCACTTAATATTCCCATAAGGATTGTTGAAGAAATATCCTGGAAGGTTAGAAGGAAATAAGTACTTCTCATGGATTTTCCTGGGGGAAAGGTAAGATCATAAATGCCCCATGAATCCCAGCGGCCGGTTAGGGCCCACAGAGTCGGCCTTCTCCAGGTCCCGTCAGCCAGACAGTGTCGCCTGGCGGGGCCTAGGGGAAGAGCCTTCTCTGTTGCGGCCCCGGCCCTCTGGAACCAACTTCCCCCGGAGATCCGTGTCGCCCCCACCCTCTCCGCCTTTTGTAAATTACTTAAAACACACCTTTGCTGGCAGGCTTGGGGCAGTTAACAGCTTGCCCCTAGACAGTGTATGTCTGTGTGTATGTTGAATGGTTGGGTTTTTTTTAAATTAGGGGTTTTTATATATATGTATTTTTAACTGTTGATTTCTATTATGTTGTGAGCCGCCCTGAGTTCTCCGGAATAGGGCGGCATAGAAGTCAAATTAATAATAATAATAATAAATAATTAGAGCTGCCTATGTTAAATTTGTATGTTGCCCACGGTTCGTTGTGTTCTCTTTCCAGATTAACCAGTGGCTTTTCTAAGATCTTGAATTTAATTTCTCACAATGATCAAAATTTAATTAATCACAATGATCATCACGTCCAAGAGGTTGATAGACATTTGTCCGGAATGCAATAGGATCTCCTGCCTGAATAGGGAATTGAACTAGAAGTTTCCCAAGGTCCCTTCCAGCTCTTATTCAGTATTTTGTGCATTTTCTCTAAGATTAGTACAGTATAAAAATAAGCCTTTGGATGCACCAAAACTGCCAGCCTCTAAAGAACTGCATCTTCTGTTTGATTGCTAAATTGCAAGCCGTGCATCACTTGAAGTGTAGATGGCATTGTTTTGCAATGGGATTCACAGAAATTAAAATTCTAGTTCAGAAACTCAAATCTTGGGATCTATTAAAAAAAATAGAGTGGTGTAACCCTTACATCATGTCTATTTGTGCCCCTAGAAGTATCAATAGGCTACCTAACATGGCATCATTTATTTCAAGGTTTGGGAAGCAATGGTTTTTCATACAGTGTTGGATAATATATGACACCCATCTATTTGGGAACAGGACATAACATTGCCAAGAAAACAACACGGTCATAACTATTGAGTCATTAGGAGTATAGCACTTAGACTTATATACCACTTCACAGTGCTTTATAGCCCTCTCTAAGTGGTTTACAGAGTCAGCCTATTGCCCCATATAATTTGGGCCCTCATTTTATCAACCTCAGAAGGATGGAAGGCTGAGTCAACCTTGAGCCAGTGAGACCCGAACTGCCGAACTGCTGGCAGTCAGCAGTCGGCAGAAAAATAGCCTGCAGTACTGCATTCTAACCACTGCGCCACCATGGGTCAACTTGCAGAAGATCTTATTCAATGCAATGGTGACACAATGATGATGACAATGGTGATGGCGTGTAGAACAGTTCTGGATTCTGGAGCATGGATTCTGCAGAACAATATATAGTTCTGGATTGTGGGACTTTTTATTGAGCAAAGTGTGCTCAAGATCAGCCTATGGTTTTGAAGGACCTGGAACTCCAAGCAAGGTCTGAAACATCTCTGAGTTTGACTCTCTGCCTTGGTGGCTCCATCTGTTTAGCTGATGGGATAGCTTTCACTTAGTGGGTTGTGGCAAAATCTGCTTTAGGTTCAAAGCAAAGTATGCATTGCCTTCTCTTGCAAAATAGGCTAGTTTCATAGCAAAAGCACTGTCTTGTTAACTAGGACATTATCATTTCCGTTTGATGAGGTGATGTGGAAACCAAGGCAGAGAAAGAAAGAGGGAGGAGGCATCTCAGATATGTTTTGGTGCAGGACTGGCAGTAACAGTTGAAATTTATCTGCACCTGTCTCAAAACAAACCTTGAACAAGTCCAGATAAAACAGCAGGGTGTGAAACATAAACCAATTTCAAAAACCTGCTAATCTAAAGGCAAGGGTTATTTTTTTTTAACCCTCGGCTTTCTCCACATCTCTGAAAAAAGGGGACGCTGGCCATTTGATTAAGTTTATTTTTAAAAGCACCCAACTCTCTTTCTCTCCGATTCGAGCCAAGTCAGGAGTAGGCATTCCTTTAAGCCAGGGGTTCTCAACCTTGGCAACTTTAAGACTTGTGGACTTCAACTCCCAGAATTCCTCAGCCAGCTGGCTGAGGAATTCTGGGAGTTGAAGTCCACAAGTCTTAAAGTTGCCAAGGTTGAGAACCCCTGCTTTAAGCCCAAGAAAAGGACTTTTGGCCTTTTAATGGCCACCTTGCTATCAAGAAAGCATGCTCTTTATTAATCAGAATGGAGCTGGAAGGTACCTTGGAGGTCATCTAGTCCAACCCCCTGCTCAAGCAGGAGACCCTATACCCTTCCAGACAAGCGGGTGTCCAGTCTCTTCTTAAAATCCTCCAGTGATGAAGCACCCACAACTTCTGGAAGCCATTCCACCTGTTGTTTTTTGTTTTTTTTTAATGTTAAGAGGCATTAGTTATAGAACATATACATTCAACATTGGGGGTTAGTTTTTGTAAACATTTGATTTGTTAACCCTTCTTCCCTCCTCCCGTCGAGCCCTAGCTAAACGCCAGCTGCATTCTGTTTGATTGGTGTCTCTCTTGGATATAGTCTATCCACTGTTTCCAGTCCATCACAAATTGTTCATTGGAGCGATTTTTCAAATATGCTGATATTTTTGCCATTTCCGCCAGATTTGTTACTTTCACAGTCCATTCTTCAATAGGCGGTATTTCTGGATTCTTCCAGTACTGTCCCACCAATAATCTTGCTGCTGTAATTAAGTTCAAAAATAAATTTGTCTCTGAGGTAATGATATCCTTTGTGATCCCTAACAGAAAAGCCTGAGGTAGAAATTCTATACGCTTTTTGAAAATAGTTTGGAGTGTCCACCATATCTTCCTCCAGAATGCTTTGATTTTTCTGCATGCCCACCATATGTGAAAGTAAGTAGCCTCCCCGTCCCCGCACCTCCAGCATTTGGGCTGGGTGCCCGGGTAGATGAGTGATATTTTTTTCGGGTCTAGATGCCATCTATAGAACATCTTGTAGAAGTTTTCCCTTAAGTGTTGCGATTTCGTGAATTCTACATTCCTCACCCAGATTTTCTCCCACGTGTCCATGGCGATAGGGTGTCCGAAGTCTTGTGCCCACTTTATCATACACCATTCCACCTGTTTAATTGTCCTCACTCTTAGGAAGTTTCTCCTTAAATTCCAGGTTTATGGTTATATATTTTTTAAGAAAAAAAAAGAGTTGTGAAGAGTTTTTTTTTTTTATTGGGGTGGCCAACTGTGCTTGCATCTGTTTTTGTCCTCCAGAGGACCTGAGGTCCCAAGACCAAATGACTTCCATATGGTCTATTTTATTTATTTATTTATTTATTTGTTATTTGGTCCATCTGGTAAACAGTAAAGCTATTTACTGAGGCACCTCTGCGGTGCACCCCCCCCCTCATTTTATTTATTTATTTATCTGATACCTTTTCAGCTGGACAAAATGGGAGGTGTCCACTAAAGGTGATGGATGAGGCTTATAAACAGCAGCTGCTCTTAGCATTGCCTTTTCTCAGCCCGGCTCCATTCCTAAGATAACCAATGAGGCATACATAAGACAGAATGTTAAGAAAGTAACTTGGTAGAAAGGGGGAGATGGACAGAGACTTGTCTGTAGATTAGAAATACAGCCGAGGGATCCAGGTTGGGGGGGCAGGAGAGGGGGAAGAACAGGGGGACTCCCCCCCCCGTTGGCTTCACACCAATTCCCCATGCTTGCACATCGTGACCTGAGACAGAAGGAGATGTTTGCTCTTTTATACAACTTTGCAACAGCTGCATTTTGTTTTCTCACTGTAGGAAAAGAAAACCTTTTTTTAAAAAAGAGAGAGAGAGGGCAAAGCTTCAAGGTGACACCTCCTCAAAACACCTCCAAGGAAGAAAGATGGCACCATGGGAGATTTTGAGCAAGGGGGACCTCATGACTTGTTGACATAATGAAGGGCTGTTGGACTGTAATTAAGTCAGCCACGGAAACAAAAGGCTGAAGGAAGATGGGATGCGATCTCCCACAACTAAGTGTTCTTCCTCCGAAAAGACTTTCAACTTTAAAAAGTTGAGTGTCAGGAGAGGAACAACAGAGATATTTTAACTATGAGGTCAGTTCCGCTGAAAAATGAGAGGTTTTACTTCCAATTATTAAAAACGCAGGATTATTTGGTTCAAGGGCTGTTCTTAACTGCACCTTTGCTGGTCCAAAATGCAGATGGGGAAAAAGAAGAACGTTGGGAGTTAGACTAGCAACTCATTAAAACTAAAACACTAAAAGAAAGACCCAATGAGAGTTTTTTTTTAAAAAAAAAATTAAGTTCAATCGCACCCCTTCCATTTTCAACATTAAGTTTCTACTCCAGTAGCTCCAGTGAGCACATCATGTGCGTACAAACTATCTCTTGACTTGTGTATTTTGTCCTATAAATAGAAAGCTGCTTTTTTATAAGACTCTGGATTTATTTTATTTATTTATTTAAAAAACAACAACAGGTGTGCTTTCAAGAAAACACAACAAAGAAGTATTGAATTTTTCGTTTCCGGCATTCTTCAACTTCCTGATCTAAACAACTGCAACATTTGGAAGGATTGAGAACTGATATTAAAGGATGCAATTTGAAACTTCATTCATGCCACAGATCAGAGGCAGAAATACCCGTAGTAGCATAAATGCAGGGAAGGCAGGAGAAACAGCCCCCTTGCTGGAGGCTAAAATATATAAGGACCGGTTGCTGGAATTGGGTATGTCTAGTTTAATGAAGAGAAGGACGAGGGGGGACATGATAGCAGCCTTTCAATATCTCAGGGGCTGCCCCAAAGAACAGGGAGTCAAGCTATTCTCCAAGGCGCCTGAAGGCAGGACAAGAAGCAATGGGTAGAAACTAAGCAAGGAGAGAAGCAACCTAGAACTAAGGAGAAACTTCCTGACAGTTAGAACAATTAACCAGTGGAACAACCTGCCTCCAGAAGCTGTGAATGCTCCAACACTGGAAGTTTTTAAGAAGAGACTGGACAGCCATTTGTCTGAAATGGTATAGGGTTTCCTGCCTGAGCAGGGGGTTGGGCTAGATGACCTCCAAGGTCCCTTCCAACTTTATTATTATTATTATTATTAATAATAATAATAATAATAATAATATTAGGAACAAAACCAGGGGGAATAAGATGCTACGTCTGGGCTGGAGGATAACAAAGACAGAGAAAACATGAATGCTATATAGATCGTTCTCAACTTACAACCACGAGTGAGCCCAACATTTCCTTTTGGGAAAGGAAATTATTAAGTGAGTTGTACCCCATTTTACAATCTTTCTTGCCGCAGTTGTTAAGTGAATCACAACACGGTTGTTAAGTGAATCTGGCTTCCCCATTGACTGCTTATCAGAAGATCACAAAAGGAGATCATACCTCCCCGGGACACTGCAACTATCATAAACAGCTGCCAAATGTCTGAATTTTGACCATGTGACCATGGGGATGCTGCGACGGTTGTAAGTGTGAAAACGGTCCTAAGTCCCTTTTTTTCCAGTGCTGTTGTAACTTCACATGGTCAATAAACAAACAGTTTGACTCAAACTGTTGAGACTCTAGAAAGAGTACAGAGAAGAGCAAGAAAGATGATTAGGGGACTGGAGGCTAAAACATATAAGGAACGGTTGCTGGAATTGGGGATGTCTAGTTTAATGAAGAGGGGGGACATGATAGCAGTCTTCCAGTATCTCAGGGGCTGCCCCAAAGAAGAGGGAGTCAAGCTATTCTCCAAAGCACCTGAAGGCAGGACAAGAAGCAACGGGCGGAAATTAAGCAAGGAGAGAAGCAACCTTAGAACTAAGGAGAAACTTCCTGACAGTTAATCAGTGGAACAACCTGCCTCCAGAAGCGGTGAATGCTCCAACACTGGAAGTTTTTAAGAAGAGACTGGACAGCCATTTGTCTGAAATGGTATAGGGTTTCCTGCCTGAGCAGGGGGTTGGACTAGATGACCTCCAAGATCCCTTCCAACTTTACTATTATTATTATTGTTTTAAGTTGAGGATGACCTGTTTAGCTATTTATGGTCACCAGGACTTTGGCAAGGGAGGAAGACCGTAGGGTAGCCAGCTGTGGGTCTGTATCTTCTAGCGTGCAAGAGGTCAAAGCGAGAAAGATAAATTATTTTGGGGGTAAATGTGGAGGAGAAAGGGGCCTCCTAGGAACCAATCCTATTGTTCCTGCAGGGTCAAGGAAGAAGAGTGTTAACTCTCTCCTTTATCCCACTCTGCACCCCTGTTTGTCACAGCTTGGGCTGCTTAGCCTCTGAACTTACTCATTGACTGGACGTATCAAAGAGGTTGACCTTGAAGCTTAGAGAATTCTACTTAAACTCCTGCTACCAAGGTAGAGAAATTCTTGGCTCTCATATTGTTGGACAAGTCCAGGCAGTGGTGGGATTCAAATATGTGAACAACTGGTTGTCTGTGTGGATGCCGCTTCCAGAAGTCCATTCTGGACCTGGGCAACAAAGAATTAGCTACTGGTTCTGCCAAACTGGTGCGAACTGGCTGAATCCCACCACTGAATCCAGGCATGAAGTTATGGAGAATGGTGGCCTTCCAAGACTGGCCCATTTTGCCGCCTTTGTGGAAAGGTAGTTACTCCTCCACAGATTTATGCTGTTTGCTTAGCTAATATCCTATGACTATCACTAAGTGTTGCATCTTATGATTTATGGTGAATGTGTTGTATCTTATGATTATGATGAATGTGTTTTTATGTTGATTATGATCACGATTTATCACTATGGCTTGTATGTGCACTGAGAGACAAATTCCTTGTGTGTCCAACCACACTTGGCCAATAAAGAATTCTATTCTATTCTATTCTATTCTATTCTATTCTATTCTATTCTATTCTATTCTATTCCATTCCATTCCATTCCATTCCATTCCACTCCACTCCACTCCACTCCACTCCACTCCACTCCACTTCATCTATTCTATTCTATTCTATTCTATTCTATTCTATTCTATTCTATTCTATTCTATTCTATTCTATTCTATTCTATTCTATTCTATTCTATTCTATTCCTAGTCCTACTCCTAGTCCTAGTCCTACTCCTAGTCCTACTCCTACTCCTACTCCTACTCCTACTCCTACTCCTACTCCTACTCCTACTCCTACTCCTACTCCTAGTCCCATTTCTATTCCATTCCATTCTCTTTCATTGCATGAACAATTTCTAACTATATCAGTATTTGCATTTCTTTCAGCAGAGACGTTAATCCCTGCCCACCCAAGTGTATTCAACCAGTTTAAGTGACCCGGGGAGAATGCTTAGAGCAGTGTTTCTCAACCTTGGCAACTTGAAGAGGTGTGGACTTCAATTCAATCAATCAGAATAGAGCTGGAAGGGACCTTGGAGATCTTCTAGTCCAACCCGCTGCTCCAGCAGGAAACCCTATATCATTTCATGCAAATTGTTGTCCAGTCTCTTCTTACACCCACAATGTCTGCAGGCAAGCTGTTCCACTGGTTAATTGTCCTCACTGTTAGGAAGTTTAATTCCAGGTTGCTTCTCTCCTTGTTTAATTCCCACCATTTTACGCTTCTGGAGATGGCTGGCTGGCTGGGAATTCTGGGAGTTGAAGTTGCCAAGGTTGAGAGCCACTGGCTCAGAAGAATTCTTCACATCCCACTCCAGTATTTATCATCTGAGTCAACAGCTCTACTCTGCCTAATGGTAGGTCTAGTGTTGAACCTCCAGGCTATTTATTTCTGACCCCAAAGACCTCTAACATATGACAGCCCATCTCCATCTTACGACACACCCTAAGGGAGAGGTTTGGCTGGGAAACAGTAATACTTAAAGCCCTGTTGTGAATTTTATATGTGAGTAGTTGTGGCTTAGGGTAACTGTTTCTAATGTCCACTCCAACACATGATCTGGTTTTTATTCCTTCCATGTCATGACATTAAAAGCTGGATGTTAAATGAACTTGCCTTGTGGCCAAGACAGACAGATCTTTGGCTCAGAACGCAGATGCTAGAAATCCTGTGGAGTGTCTCTTAGTGCTGACCAGAAAGTTGGTTACAGGCTTATAATTGTGGTTTCTTTCTGATCCTAGTTGTCTTGCCCATGTTTCTTTAATGTGTCAGTATATGATCCATCTTTAGTGTCTATAAATATGAAGCTCTATATTGAGAAACTAAAGTGGTAGAGCCCCAGAATTCATTTGCCATCTCCCCTAGAAGAGAACAAATAAACCAGGCTCCTTCCAAAAAGAGTATGAACTCCCAAGGTTGTTACAGTTTAATCCTGTCATTGACTAGGGAGTAAATTGTAAACATTAAAAAGAGAGGGATTACAGAGGATTTGGATAAAATATTGTTGCACTGTGGCTTGGATTGGCTTAAGACATTGGGCCTTTAGAATACACATTTAGAAGGAGAATCTTTCTGGATTAAGTTAATGGCCCATCTAGGTTGACATCCACAATGCATGGCCAACCAGTAGATTGAGGAAGTTCAGAAGCAATGTACAGCAGTGGCCAAAATTGTGGAAACCTTTTGGGAAAAGTGCACATTTGAGGTTCGGTGGCTAATAACACCACTTTATTTTGGGAGTAGTGCCATAAAATTATATATCAATGGAAAGATAATTTAATCAAGAATGTAATGCAACAAAGTTTGTTCAATTATCTGTACTGTATTCTATGAAAGGTTATAGCCAAATAACCAGAAAAAGGAAGCACAACTTGCTTAGGTTGATATCAGGTAGCTTTTCTTCATCTGATTGTAGCCAATGAGCACAAGTGTTTAGAGAGCCAATCAAGTGTCATCTTGTTTTGGCAATGAGCCAATCAGAGCACCGTAGGATTCAGTGATTGATGTCATGCATTGAAGCTAAGAGGAGGACGTTGGTGTGTTCTGTGATTGCTATCAAGTTGGTTGGGTTTTTTTGTGTGTTCTTTCATTTAGTGAGCTTGTAAAATGTAATAAAATTAAAGTAATGGTGCAAAGAGTTGACTGATCACCCAGAAAGCAATGTAAAATAGAATTATTAAGTGAACAAGGCTACAGTAAGAAAAATGGGTGGAAACTTAACCAAAGGTGGCATTTCTACTGTACACTTTCCCCAAAAGTTTTCCAAAATTTTGGCCACTACTGTATGGATGGCTCCTTGTCTCACCAACACTCAGAAGCAGCTGGTGATATTCCAGGTGCATGGTTTAAAAGAATATGTGCAGTTATTAAGACAAGATGGTGAGATAAAATTGTCACCTGTTAAGATTCCTGCACTGAGTGAAAGTAACATCGTGATGAGTTGGGTTTAAGTTCTGTTGATTTTTTTTGGACGTGGTTATGTAGTTTCTTGGGTTGAATATAGTATTGGTCATCT
Organism: Bothrops alternatus; assembly: GCA_034064705.1. Taxonomy (NCBI): domain Eukaryota; kingdom Metazoa; phylum Chordata; class Lepidosauria; order Squamata; family Viperidae; genus Bothrops; species Bothrops alternatus. The sequence goes on from JARGCV010000065.1 coordinate 1,133,824, forward strand.
CTAGGACTTCTTGATAGTATTAAACCAATAAAGAGAATATTTGTAGCTCAGGATTGAAATGAGGGGTCCTTGTTGTTCTCTGAGCTTGGTTGTTTTCATTACCCAAACTAGGTAACATCATCAGTGTTGTGTTAATGAAACATCTGCAAGAAAACAGCCAAGCTCAGAGAGAACCAAGGATCCCTTGGTACTAAATGAAGTTTGACCTTCCTGAGCTTTTCAAGATTTCTCATTGATTGACTTGATACCTGGGTGCTAGTGACTTGCATCACATCATTCCCAAGTGTGCTCCCAACCCATGGACGAATGATCCAGCTATGTATGACTTGATTTCCCAGTTTTATTTTCTGCAATGCATTTCTTCAGCAAATGGTACATTTCTGCCTGCAGGAAATCTCCTCTGCAGAAACTGTCCAGGTTTCGTTGTTGTTGTTGGGTGGGTTTTTTTTGTTTGTTTTGTATTTGTCCAAAGTTAACTTTTCTCCCCTGGTTTCCACCCCTGGCTCGGGCTTTCGTCTTCCCTGGAAGTTCTAGAATCTAGATAAAACAAGGTCTTGTAACTCAGCCCCCTTTGCTTGCAAAATGTGAAAAGCAAATCTTGGGCCATTGTCTCTCGGTGCCCTACAAACCATGGCCTGCTTATTCAGCTGTTCAGACTCCCCATATGCTGATTGGAGCTCAGAATTCCTGGTTATGATTCAGTGATCATACATGGCATTTCTTATGGAAATTGGAGGAGGGGGAGAGGCGAAAGAATTTGTATGTTTTTAGCTTTCTCACCACTTTGATACTGTTCCCTAGCACCCAGAAGACTTAAAAAAGGACAGGCGGAGAGAAAAGGGGGGGAAGGGGGTTTTTTGAAAGGGGAGAGATCCAAATCTTCCTCTTTCTTTTCATCTGCTAGGTACTGGTGACTAATATCTCAGACAAAAGATGGTTAAATTCTGGCTGGAGGTAAGCGTTCTCCTCCAGTGACTCATCAGCCTTCACTATAACCGAAATGGAACTTCTGTTTATGAGAGGGCTGATGAACAAATAGGAGCAGCGCAAGAAAAAGAGGTTAATTACAGGAAGGATATTCATGGCTAATAAACAAGGGCTGTCTTCTTTTGATGCTTGTGTCAACCAAACCATCTAAACAGGACTGTAAGTTTTAGCACAGGAGATAGGCCATAAAAGAAGAAAAGGATGAGAAAGGGGGAAGGGAAGAGGATCAAAATATACAGCAGGAGAAATGCCACAAGTGACCATCATGACTTTTTTTTTGGTGTCCTGGTAATTTTGAGTGGGTTTTTAAAGCTTGCTTACTCATCCATGAGATGGCCAGCTGTTCAGAAGAGGTTCCTCCTTTACAGATAATGATTTGTTATACAATTTTGGATGCTCATATCTTCAGATCAAGAGGAGGAAGAACGAAAAGGTTAGCAAATCTAGTTGCTGCAGGGTTTCACATTTTAGTCGGTGTTATTTTTTTTCTTTTACTGAGTTGATCTAATATCCGAATCCTGAATCAAAAAGATTCAAAGGTCGCTGAAAGGATTGCTTTCAATGTCTTTAACCACTCTGTGAAACTGTAGAGATTCCAGCTATTTTGCATTCCCTTTCTGAAAAATCAATTTAGCTGTGGTGCTCTATCATTAATTTCATTTTTAAAAATCCCAGCATGGTTGACATGAAAAAAAATACAGTATACATTAAATAATATAGTAAGTAAAATGCAATAAGATTTTAAGAAGGAATAGGAGATACAGAAAAACGAAAAGCAGATTATTCAAACAGCTAGATAGCCAAATAGATAGATAGATAGATAGATAGATAGATAGATAGAGAGAGAGAGAGAGAGAGAGAGAGAGAGAGAGAGAGAGAGAGAGAGAGAGAGAGAGAAAGAAAGAGAGAGAGAGAGAGCTAGCCAGATAGATAGATAGATAGATAGATAGATAGATAGATAGATAGATAGATAGATAGATAGATAGATAGATAGATAGATAGATAGATAGATAGATAGACAGACAGACAGACAGACAGACAATAGATAGAGATGGATGGATACATTGATTATTGAATCTAGGAAGGCAACACATCTTGCCAAGTGCCACCAAAAGAATAACAAAGTAAGTATCAAATCTTTCTGGTGTGGTGAGGCACAGATGGCTATAGATGTGGTCAAAATTCGAAATGATGACCATCAGATGATGCCCTTACATTTCTGCCTTTTTAAAATATGTATCAATTGTGCAGCACACAGTAAAAAAAACAGGCAGAACTTTGATTGCACCATGAGAGCCACTAACCTGACTTTTTATACCTTACACACACCCCTTGTAGGGGAACCATTCCATGACTTAGGTTCCAACAAACCTAGAAGTGTATAGAAGTGTTGAGTTTACTACCGTCTGTAATGCCCATGAATTATACTTTCATTTCAAACAATGACAGATAGTCTATCATAGCTTGCTTGCTGCCTACTTCATGTCCAATTGACTTCAGATGTATGGAATTTAACTTCTTAATGGGGCAACAGCTTTGGTATTGTGGTGAAGATGATGGTCTAGAAACCAAGGCAGTTCTGGGCCGCCCTTAGACATGAAAGCTTAGGGCCAATCTTCTCTCTCCAAGCTTTCATCCCTAAGGCAGGATTAGAACTCACAGTTTCCTGGTGACTAGACCTCCCCATCTCCCAGTGATTGTCTCAAAGTCATCCAGCCCACTTTCATAACCTAAGATGGGAATTAAACTCACCATCTCCTGGTTCCTCGCCTGGTGCTTTCACCGCAAGACCAAATTGTCTGTCTACAATGATCAAGTGATTTTTGAAATCGTTTCATTTGAAATGAAATGACCACATGGTGTTTACATATCTCTGAAACAGATGTTTCCATTGTGCACTGAGCTATAGAACTGAGACGTGAAACAGAAGGCTGCTTGTCTCCTGCTTTGGTAGGCCAGCTCTGTCTTCACACGTACTAAAACAACGGCTGTCAGGGACAGGCTGACCCATTTTGCTGGCCTGGCCTTTTGCCATCAGCTGTTTGTAAAAACCTGCTTTTCAGTAAACTGAATCTCCTTCTTAACCCCAGTGAGACCAGTTCTGGCAAGAATTCTTCATGGATAGCATCCTCACCATCATCCCCCTCCCCTCACCACCACCACCATTAACAGATTGCCTTGATGGAGACTTTGTGTACCTTTCTGCAAGGAATAAAACCAGCCTCTCAGGCTTAAGACTACTGTTGCCTCTATCTTTTTGAAACTTTCCGACATGTGGGGTCTTTGGTTCTCTCTGAGGTTGGTTGCCTTCTTGCAGGGATTTCATTACCCAAACTAGGTAACATCATGAGTGCTAGAAAGGAGTTGGGAGGAGGAGGAGAAGGAGGAGGAGGACTGTGGGGTCCTTGGTGCTCTCTGAGGTTGGTTGCTTTCTTGCAGATGTTTCATTGTCAAGCCAGGTAGCATCATGAGTGACAGAAAGGAGTGGGGTTTGCAGGGAGGAGGAGGAGAAGGAGGAGGACGATGACGACTGTGGGGTCCTTGGTGCTCTCTGAGATTGTTTTCTTTTTTTTTAATTTTTATAAAATTTCTTTTATTAAAACAATCAACATTGAACATAAAATCATAGCATGCATCAATCGTCATAGCACCTGATATACAACACTAAGTATTAATCTTTGTAAACGTCTGGTTTGGCAAACATTTTTCACTCCTCACGTCAAGCCTCAACTATACGCCTGTTACACTTTATTTGATTGGTGTTTCTCTTTTCTATAGTCTATCCACTGTTTCTAGTCTATCACATATTATTCGTCTCAGTATTAGTACAGTCTTTTATGATCCCTAGCCAAAAATCCTGAGGTAGAAATTTGATAACCTGAGGTAAATCTTATATATGGTCTATCAACTATATCTAGTCTATCACCTATTGTTCATTCGCGCTTCTGAATTAACTTCGTCTCAGTAATAGTGCAATCTTTTATAGTCCTTGAGATGTTTCATTATCAAGCTAGTTGACATCAGTGTTAGAAAGGAGTGGGGTTTGCAGGGTGGAGGAGGAGGAGGGTGGGAAAAGGAGGAGGAGGAGGAAGAGGAGTAGGAGAAGAACTTCTGGGGTCCTTGGTGCTCTTTGAGGTTGGCTGCTTTCTTGCAGATGTTTCATTATCAAGCTAGGTAACATCATCAGTGCTAGCAACCAGCCTCAGAAAGCACCAAGGACTCCACAGTTCAACCTTGAATTACAAATATTCTCTTCCATTGGTACCTTCCATGCTCCTGAGATCATAAACCTTCACCTTATGGTCTTCTGAGTCTGTAATGCCTGATCTATTGGCCTGATTGTTCTTCTCAACCAAAACCTGACTGAAATTAAGAAATAGAGGAGAGGACCCTTTCTGAAGCCATCTGACACTTCTGAACCTTGAACTTCATTTTCTTCACATCATGTATTCCATCTTCAAGTTAATAAAATTAATAAAAGGGTCCAAAATGCCCAGCTAACCTATTATGATCAATAATGTAATAAAATCATTGATTCATGCTTTATTCATAGAAAGAAATCGGGATTGGGAAAAGGTGAAACTGGACAGGTATAACCAATAGATTTTTCTTTTATATTGGAATATATTTTATATAATGTCTAATTTAGCTTATCGTATCAGTGAGATTTTAGCTTTTATACCTTTGGCTTGCTCTCGTTATACTTAGAAAGAATTTTATTTTCATTATATGTCATATTTTGCATCTGTTGTACTACAATTTGTGTTGTCTTACTTTGTAATCTTGTTGTCTTAACTATGGGCATGAAATACATAAAGTTGCTGTCATAATTGTTACTACTTTCAGATTTCAGCCTCTATACACCCACACCCACACCCACAAATCCACACATATCCATGTATAGAAACATATCAATGGCAGGAAAAACAATACAGGAATACTGTATAACAAATAAAATGCTTCTTGCACAATTTGAAAATGCAATTTGGTTTTTAAGTGTGACCCATGCTTCTATTCCTCCAACAAGAATTCCTCTGACCTTTTTTTTTTAATGAACAACCATTGTGTTTTATTTATCTTGATATTATATCAGGTTATCAGCACGGCTTCTCTGATCATATTACAGTTTAGGCTGAGATTTGACCCTAGCCAGGGTTCATTTTAAATCAGATCCTTATCATTACTGCTGTGATAAATAGAGATGCTTTGGAAGCAGAACGCAGATAATTTATTTAGTCCCTGTCTGTATCATGTTTTATACAGCCCGGGATCGATGTCAGCCATTTATGGATATAGCTTAGGTGGCATCCAGTAACTACAAGCTAAAGCTCTTTAAAGAATGTTAATGTAACGGCCGACATTTTTATGATATAAGGCTGCAAAGGAGAAGGGAAGTTTGAGAAGAAGACAATGTTGCTGTGGACTGTGTGGAAAGTCATCATGAGAAAACAGAAGAGAATGGGACACTAAAGGCCTCCACGAGTATTTTGTAAAACAGAGATGTGGACACTAGAACATGTCCACATTTAGGAATGGGGCATTAAGAAAGTAATTACAATATTTCTTGTCTTTGTTGTCCAAGAACAAGAATCATATAGAAATGTCATTGAGGAAAAATAGAGAAGACTAGACACACTGATGATGTTACCTAGTTTGGTAGTGAGATGTCTCCAAGAAAACCACAAAGCTCAGAGAGCAGGAAGGACCCTACAGTCATTGTCGTCGTCATCCTCCTCCTCCTCTCTGCAAATCCCCTTTCTTCTAGCACTGATGATGTTACCTAGTTTGGTAATGAAACATCTCCAAGAAAACAACCAAGCTCAGAGAGCACCAAACACTCCATAGCTGAATCCTACCTACATATATTCTCTTCTATCAGAGAAGTTTGGAGAATAAAGCTGATGGTGCCAAGATAAAGATGAAACCGTTGATCATACAATAATTGGTTGCCCCAACTTGCATGAACTGATTACCAAAAAAAAAAAAAAAAGGATGGATTTGGGAAGATATTACCCTAATATTTATGTCTTTTGAAATCCTCCATGAAATTTCTGGAGGATAATTTTTCCTCGGTGTCTCCAGGGTGTGAATTCTTCCCATCCTTCCTTAAAGGTAAGTCATAACAGAATAACAGAGTTGGAAGGGACCTTGGAGGTCATCTAGTCCAACCCCTGGTCATGCAGGAAACAATATGCCATTTCAGACAAATGGCTGTCCAGTCTCTTCTTAAAAACCTCCAGTGTTCGAGCATCCACAGCTTCTGGAGGCAAGTTGTTCCACTGGTTAATTGTTCTGACATAAAATTTCTCTTAGTTCCAGGTTGCTTCTCTCCTTGATTAGTTTCCATCCATTGCTTCTTGTCCTGCCTTCAGGCGCTTTGGAGAATAGGTTGAACCTCCTCTTCTTTGGGGCAGCCCCTGAGGTATTGGAACCCTGCCTTCATGTCACCCCTAGTTCTTCTTTTCATTGAACTAAATTTCCCTAATTCCTGCAACCATTCACCTTACGTTTTAGCCTCCAATCCCCTAATCATCTTAGCTGCTCTTCTCTGCACTCTTTCTAGAGTCTGAACATCTTTTTTACATCACGGTGACCAAAATAGGATGCAGTATTCCAAGTGTGACCTTACCAAGGCATTGTAAAGTGATACTAACACCTCAGAGAATCTTGATGAAAGATAGGCCATTCATACATACATCCTTCATCACCTTGATACTAAATAAGAGCTAAAACACAGCCCTTTGCTCACGAGAATTTATCTAAAAATCATGTCTCCTTTTGAATGACAACTAGTGGGTGGGGTGGAAATGCACAAGAAGTCCTCCCCAACTGTCTTGTCATTTGGACAAAAGAATATTTGTGTTGTGATTGGATGCATGCTAGAAATAGACACGTGTCGATTGCAAAACACATAGAATCACCTTATTGGTAGCCCTGGACTCCGACTGGGTGTCCCACTCTGGCTATCGTCGTAGGATCGAGTAGAACAAAGATCAATTCACAGAGAAGGGTAAGAATGAAAGCAATGTTCCCCTGAATGACAGTTAAAGATAGGCTAGAAGCCTGGTGGGAGATTGGTTTATTCACACCACCCTTGCGAGAACATTAATATTGCTCTGTCAGCACAGAACTGAAACATCCAATAAATCTCCATCTAAAGGGAAATTTGTAAACAATAAACTGCAGAAGCCGTAACAGTTTAATTCATATTGAACGGGGGCTACATCAAATGTTATTTGGAGGGCCAGGGTTGCCAAAACATTTGCTTCAGAGTGAACAAATTTCACAAACTGGGAAATATGTATAATAGGACAATCCTGCAGGCAAGAGAGCTGGTCATCTCGTTGGATGCCATTATCAGTTTTTCTGCCATGAATAATTAAATAGGAATACTTGCCTGTCTTAATGAGAAGGCTGAATGCAGTTTTAAAGCACATTAGGTATGGCTTGGAAACCCACAATGCATGATGTTTAGGATGCTAACCTCTGGAAACTCCCTGCTCATTTATGTTGTTTGTTTGTTTGCTTCCTTTTTCCTTTTTCAGCTGACAAACGACAATTGAGATGACATTGAAATGGATTTGTCAAATTAATGGAGGATCCAAATGGTTATATCCTATCTCTGAATTCAAGCTTATGGGAACAGTAAAGATGTGGACACAATTCTTGTTTCTTCAGAACGAAATAGGATCTCCTGCCATGGACAGGAGGATAGACTAGAACACCTTTAAGATCCCTTCCAGCCCTATTATTCTATGTTCTATCTTCGACAATATGTCAAATGAAACCTCCAAGTTATAAATTTGTATTAGATGCTAAGGAACAGGGTCTTCTCCCAAATTATAACTCCGAGGAGATGCTAAAAATCAGCTATAATATCCAAGAGAATTCTTTATGTTGAACTTGGCCCATCACCAAATCGCAGAATCATTTTTCTAATTATGGACATCCATCCTTTTAAAAGATTTCTAAAAAAAAATAGCTTCACTTATTGTTATTTATGGCTTATGCATATTACATTGACTGAGCCATTAATGATTAAATCACAGCGTATGAATTCAGTGAAGAATTTTGACATCTGGTCATCTGAATCAATCAGCAGAAACTCTCTATGATTGTAAGTAATTCATAATTGCTGTGTGAAAACTACATGGAAGTTATTGTTTATATTCTGGGATGATTGATAGAACAGCATTTTGGTCAAAAGCAGAGACTATTGAGCTAAAACTGTGACTTCATCTCATTTTTCTGAGTTCCTTAACTGTTATCTCCCTCTATCATCTTGGGAGACACTTCCTGACACCAAATTTGATCTTCAAGCTTGCGAACATTTTAAGGCTATTTTTTTTAAATAAAAATAAAAACAAACCCACACATTATGACACACAAATATCAACATAATGGATATTAGGAAAAATAAAAAGTTCTGTGCAAATTCTCACTGTTTCAGAACCCATTGGCAGACCATTGGAAAACATTTTAAAGAGCACTTCAGTATCAGTAAAATTAATGAATTTGTTTTTTGGATCCACGTGCAAACAGAGCATTAATCTGTGCCGTGCTTTTCAAATTAAAATTGAATTTGTGATTAATAGCAGAATAGGGCAGAAAGGAGGGGAAAAGCCAGCTTCTGACATTTCATAAATGAAAAGCATTCTCTTATTTTAAATAGTGAATACAGCCCTTTATATAGAAGATTAAAGGTCCGTATAATTAATGACACATGGTTTTCCAACCTTACAGATGCCTTTGACAATTAACCACATAAATCATGAAACAGACCATTCAAACTCTGGAATGGGTCATTTTGACCTGGAAACAGGTCATTCTGGTACACCTGAAATGCACCTGTTGGGATGACAATGAAGAACCTTCACATCACTTTGGACAGTCCTGTTTCAAGGTTGCAAAACTCTCTTTTGAAGGATGAATGTTCAAGGTTGGAGCATTTTATATACCCATATAATGAGGCTGTAGAGATGCTGAAATTGGATAACGTGGATAGAAACTGTAGGAGATGACCAGGTTGAGCCTGAGGGAGGGGTCAAACGCATCATCAGTCTCGAGTCCCTTTGTGCTCACAAAAGATCTAAATCCAGCCCACCCTGAATTTGGTTGAGTCTTATCTGCCACCAATTTGCTTTGACTGTTATTTATTTATTTATTTATTTAATGATTTTTATACCGCCCCCCTCCCGAAGGACTCGGGGCGGTGTACAGCCCAATTAAAACGACAACATACAAAAATTAAAATTATTAAAAATAAATTAAATAATTTGGCCCGATATTTAAAAACCCAATACATAATCTAAAAACACAATCCCCTAAAAACAATTATGGCCATTGTTGGAGCTGGAGCTATTATCCCAGGCCGGCTTGTCGGAATAAGTATGTTTTTAATTCTCGACGGAAGGAACGCAATTCCGTCATTGTACGGAGTTCGGGGGGGAGCGTGTTCCAAAGCGTTGGAGCTCCCACAGAGAAGGCCCTCCCCCTGGGGGTCACCAGCCGACATTGTTTGGCTGACGGCACCCTGAGGAGACCCTCTCTGTGGGAGCGTACCGGACGGTGGGAGGTATTTGCTGGCAGAAGGCGGTCCTGTAGATATCCGGGTCCAATGCCATGGAGTGTTTTAAAGATGGTCACTAACACCTTGAAACGCACCCGGAAGGCCACTGGCAACCAGTGCAGCTCACGCAGGAGCGATGTTACATGGGAGCACCATGGCGCTCCGGTCACTACCCGCGCGGCCGCATTTTGGGCCAGCTGAAGCCTCCGGGTGCACCTCAAGGGGAGCCCCATGTAGAGAGCATTACAGTAGTCCAGCCTGGAAGTGACGAAGGCATGAGTAACTGTGCATAGCGAGTTCCGGTCTAGGAAGGGACGCAACTGGCGTACCAGGCGAACCTGATAGAACATCCTCCCGGCCACGGCCGTCAAATGGTCCTCTAAAGACAGCCGTGAATCCAGGAGGACTCCCAAATTGCGAACCCTTTCCACGGGGTCCACTGTTTTGCCCCCAATGGACAACGAAGGAGTCAATTGACTAAACCGGGACGACGGTAGCCACAGCCACTCGGTCTTGGAAGGGTTGAGCTTGAGTCCGTTCTTCCCCATCCAGACCCGCACGGCCTCCAGGCACTGGGTCAGCATGGCAAGAGCATCGTTGGGGTGGTTCGGCGTGGAAATGTACAGCTGAGTATCATCAGCGTACAGATGGTACTCCACACCAAAACCACAGATGATCTCACCCAGCGGTTTTACATAAATGTTGAACAGTAGGGATGAGAGGACCGATCCCTGAGGTACCCCACATACGAGGGGTCTTGGGGTCAACCTCTGGCCCCCTGTCAACACAGACTGCATCCAGCCGGAGAGGAAGGAGGAGAACCACTGCAAAACAGTGCCCCCCATACCTAGCCCCTCCAACCGTTGCAGTATGATACCATGATAGATGGTATCAAACGCCGCTGAGAGGTCCAATAGCACCAGAGCAGAGGAACAACCTCTGTCCCGGGCCCGCCAGAAGTCATCCACCAACGCGACCAATGCTGTTTCCGTGCTGTAACCAGGCCTGAAGCCCGACTGGTATGGATCCAAGTATAACGATTCCTCCAGGTGTCGCGGGAACTGTCGGGCAACCACGCTCTCGACAACCTTTGCAAGAAAGCAAAGGTTGGAGACAGGACGATAATTTGATAAAACAGCAGGATCCAGGGTAGGCTTCTTAAGGAGGGGCCTCACTACCGCCTCTTTCAAGGCGGCAGGGAAGACACCCTCACTTAACGAAGCATTAATAATTGCCTGGAACCAACCTCGTACCACCTCCCGGGATGCCAACACCAGCCAGGAGGGGCACGGGTCCAATAAACAAGTGGTCGCCCTAAGTCCCCCGAGCAACCTGTCCACGTCCTCGGGAGTCACGGGGTCAAACTCAGCCCAGATAGCAGTCTCAAGACCAGACTCCGTCTCTCCCACGGGACATACCCAGTTGAAATCAAAGCTTTCCCGTATCTGAGCGATTTTATCATGCAGATATTTTCCAAAATCCTCAGCTCTACCCTCCAAGGGGTCTCCTATCACTTCCTGATGAAGGAGGGAGCGGGTCACCCTAAACAAGGAGGCTGGGCGGTTATCTGATGACGCGATAAGAGCAGTGAGGTAAGAACACTTCTCTGCTTTTATCGCCGCTAGGTAGGACCTAATATGGTCTCTTACTAGTGTTCGGTCAGATTCGGCACGGCTCGATCTCCAACTGCTCTCTAGGCGTCTTTTCCGGCGTTTCATCTCTCTCAGCCCCTCAGTGAACCAAGGGGCCGATCGAGACGTACGTCGAATCAGAGGCCGCAAAGGCACGACCCGATCTAGAGCACCGGCCGCAGCCCTATCCCAGGCTGCCGCCAACTCTTCGACCGAGTCGTGTATCCGAACCTCAGGAATTGGCCCAAGCTCCATCTGGAACCGCTCGGGTTCCATCAGCCGCCTGGGGCGGTACCATCTCACTGGTTCCGCCTCCCTGCGGCGGGGTGCAGCAGTCAGAAAGTCCAAGCGAAGGAGAGAGTGGTCAGACCATGACAGGGGCTCAATAACTATATCCCCTATATTCTGACCACTCAGCCACTGTCTAGAGACAAAAACCAGGTCAAGCATGTTCCCCCCTGTATGTGTGGGGCCTTGAATTACCTGAGTCAGGTCCATGGCTGCCATGGAAGCCATGAACTCTCGAGCTCCCCCGGACGTCCTGCCCACAGATGGCAGGTTGAAGTCACCCATGACTACCGGTATTAGCCTGGAAACCTCAACCGCCACTGCGGCAACAACGTCCAGGAGCTCGAGCAGGGCGGTTGACACGTGGCAGGGAGCCAGGCACGTAATCAACACCGCCCTCGGACCCCCAAGGTCCCACTTCACCAGGAGGGATTCACAGCCTGCCGTCTGTTAGTAGTTCAGATTCTTGTAGAGAGCTTAAACTTGCAATCATCATCAACATCATAATCATCATCATCGTCGTCCTTGCCTTTATTTATCCACTGCAGGATGAAGACCTCTTCTGCATGTTTCCAATCCCTATGGTCTTGAGCTTTTTTTTGCCAACTGGATCTGCCATACTTGCTTATGTCATCACTCCATCTTGTTTTAGTTCTCTTTCGTGGGCCCTTTTTTATCAAGTGGGATCCATTCTATGACTGCCTTGGTTCTTGCTGTGTCACCAGCCCATCTCCATTTCAATTCTTCTACTCTTTTGATAGCAATAGACTAATATACCACTTCACAGTGCTTTACAGCCCTTTCTAAGTGGTTTACAAATGTGAGCCTATTGCCCTCTAAAATCTGGGTTCTCCTTTTACCGACCTCAGAAGGATGGAAGGCTGAGTCAACCTTGAGCCAGTGAGATTCAAACTGCTGAACTGCTGGCAGCCAGCAGCCAGCAGAAATAGCCTACATTACTGCATTCTAGCCACTGCACCACCACGGTTCATATGATGATATCGTATATACTCGTTTGTTCTCTAATCCATGTGCAGGTCTTTCTGTCTTGTCTTGCGACGCCGAGGTTAGTGTCCATGTTTCGCTGGCCTATGTTAGAACAAACCTGCAATAAACCAATATATTCATTTCAACAGTCTGGACTCCTGATTTGCTGGGCTTGACCGAAGCCCAGCTCCTGTTAATTCTATGGGACAAAGTGAACAAGTGAAGAGGACAATATGATTTCAGGAGCGTCGATCAGTAGACGGTCCTGACACTATAATTTCAACGTTAACAACCGAAAAGAGGGGAGAATCAAAGGCGTTTGGAACAGACTGAAAAGCTATAATAAAGTTGTATGCTTTTGATAAGGGGGGGGGAAGTTAGCGAAACTAGCTTCCCCATTGGCTTTGCTTGTCAGAAGGTCGCAAAAAGGTGATCATGTGACCCCAGGACACTACAACCGTCATAAATATGACTCAGTTGACAAGTGTCTGGATTTTGGTCACATGACCATGGGGATGCTGCAACGGTCGTAAGTGTGAAAAATGGCCATCACTCACTTTTTTTCAGTGTCCTTGTAACTTTGAACGGTCACTAAATGACCTGTTGTAATTCAAGGACTAATTCAGTAATACCTTTCTTGGGACGACTTGATTTGTGCAAATATTGTTGTACTAAACAAATCTGTGTGCCTCAATTGCAGAGAGGAAGTGGCTGAGCCATGATCATTTTGAACCTATCCTCGAACCATATATTTTATTTATTGTACCCATAATAATGTCCATCTCCAAAGCTTATACAACTATAAATTCTTTGCCCTAATTGATTTTATTTCTTGAAACAGAATCAGACCTTAAATAAATCATAATTCTGATTTATTTCCTTGCCATTGGCCGAAGTATTTCAGGAGAAACAGACTATTGCTTTGTGCACCGGGCCTAACCAAATCTAAACGATGGAATTCAGGGGAAATATTACAGCTATAATATTAGAGGAATTAAAAACAAAAAAACAAAAACAAAAAAAAAACAAATTTAGATTTAAAAGGTTCTATTCTCTCTTTCAACCTCCTTCATGGTTTATTTAATATTTATAGCAGAAGATTTATGGTGGCTTATAAATAGATCATTAATAGTGGTTTATGTTCCCAAAATAGTTTACTTGAAGGAATACCTTATTCCCATACCAACTTGGCATGTTTTAAAATTGTTTTACAAACGCTTTTCACTAGTCTCTTCAGAGTTGTAAGAAAATAGATTTCATACACTTCACCTTCCCTACCAATCAGTAAAAAGAACTATAGATTTGAGCCACTAGGAAGACAAATTTTTCAGTTGTGGCCTCTGAGTTACAGAAACATTTTGAGAAAAATTATGCTATCATTGACAACACGTATTTAAGCTTAAGGCATATTTTAGTTTTTATGGACTATTTTGTCTCTGTGGTTCAGGATGTTCAAATATTATTTTTGCATCGGGTGATATATAAAGATTTTGAGATAAAAATCAAAGTGATTATGGCACCAGTTGGTCCTAACATTTTCCAGTTAAGTTGTTTCCTCTTTATTAACCAACAGTGGACCTACATACTAACAAATCATTTTAGCTTAACAAAACCACTGCTCCCCGGGAAATATAAATCTGGATAAGATGGGTTAATTTTTTCCCCAGAATTTACTACTGATCTTAGATTTGTCAACTCTGATTGATGGACTTCCGATTTCTAATAAATACTGCGTGAAATAGTTATACTATACTGCTCAAAAAAAATAAAGGGAACACAAACTTATAGGATCCTATACGTTTGTGTTCCCTTTATTTTTTTGAGCAGTATATTTTCCTTCCATTAGTTAGCAGAGGTAAGCATTTTGTTCTCATAAATGAGATGTAACTTTCATCCTTCTTCTCTAACTGATCTTACTGGATGGACTCAGGAAAATGCTCAATAGTTATCTGAAAGGCCTGATTTATAGACTACAAAGAAAACATTAAAATATCATGGTTATGTCAATGAACTGTCCCAACAGCAGCCATCTCTCTCTCTCTCTCTCTCTCTCTCTCTCTCTCTCTCTCTCTCTCTCTCTCTCTCTCTCTCTCTCTCTCTCTCTCTCTCTCTCTCTTCTCTGCATCAAATTACAGACCTAAAGTCCTTCATTCTTTTTAATCCATGTGTTTGTTTGTTCAACATCATGTGTCTATTTCACTTCCTGATCACCTGTAGACATTCCGGTGTCTTTCTCTATGTCACTCCAGATGCTCCTACACAGATAAATGGAGATCTACTACCGGTAATACACTAGCCATCTCTTAAAATACGGTGTGGATTACTAAGTGATTGCAATGATAGCAGAATATTCCAAACCTCTTACATATTAAGAGTTCAGACTTGAAAGTATCATGCATTCAGAGATTATGATCTTGTTTGGATTCCAGTTCAGGAGAGCGACTGATATAAAGGGCTATTCTTTAAATCATACCCTGGGCTGGTCTTTTTTGAAGCTTCTCTTCTTCTAACAAAATTAATATCTTTTCATCTTAAAAATATGCAATTAACAGAATAACAGAGTTGGAAGAGACTTCTTCTAGTCCAAGCTGGAAAGCCTATACCATTTCAGAGAAATGGTTGTCCAATCTCTTCTTAAAAAGTCACAATTTCTGGAGGCAAGTCATTCTGCTGATTAATTGTTCTCACTGTCATGAAATTTCTCCTTAGTTCTAAGTTGCTTCTCTCCTTGATTAGTTTCCATTTGTCGGCTTCTTCTCCTGCCTTCAGGCATTTTGGAGAATAAGTTGAGCCCCTGTTCTTTATGGTAGCCTCTCAAATATGGAAACATTGCTATCATGTCACCCCTAATCCTTCTTTTCATTCAATTAGAAATACTCAACTGTTCTTCATATATTTTAGCCTCCAGTCCTCTACCACTCTTTCTAGAGTCTCAATGTATTTTTTTATATTGTGGCAACCAAATCCAGATACAATATTCCAGTTTTTTGGAATCAAAGATTGATTGGCCTTTTCAACATTTTGTTGGTCATTAACAGCAAGTCATTACAAGCCAGCAGCTCTAGAAAGACTCCTGTGTGATTCAAAAACTTTCTCCCTGGATCCCAATACATGCTAGATAAGTCCCAACAAATAGTTATGGTTTCATTGTTTTCTTCTTTTGTGCGTATTTATCTGCTATAGTTATCTGCTCTCGCATCTCATCTCTGTCACCACATACCATACCACCTTGCCAAATCTCCTATATTATCTTTTTGGCAATGATCAAAAGAAGAAGGCGATCCATTTTGCATGCAAACATCTTTGTAACACTCAATAAATAAATTACAGGTTTTATAATATTCCCAAAGAACTGCAGTTATTAACTTCACACGCTTGGAAGAATGAATTAAATGCCAGCCCTTGCTGAAAGCTTTTAAGTTCTCACTATAAAAGTGCATCATGTTATTGTCTTTCTTTCTTTCTTTCTTTCTTTCTTTCTTTCTTTCTTTCTTTCTTTCTTTCTTTCTTTCTTTCTTTCTGTTCACCCTTCTAATATGAAGTAAGAACAGTTGCTGGGGAAAGTAAAAGCAGATGGGTTCCTGTCTCGGATAGTTTACAGCATCGTATAAATTCCACAAAATGAAAATGAATTATGTATTATTGGGTTTTACATAAGGTCACCATCTGACCCCTGACCCTTCTCTTTTTTCTCATTTGGCTCAATTATTAGAGGAAATGACAGATTTGATCTCTTTTCAAACTGTATTAGAAAAGGCTTCTTTATTTTGGCCCCCAGCAGCACTGCTCTGTCAGAAGTCACCCAAGTGCATTAATTATGATTGATTTAGGGAGTCTATGAGGTGATTATTTCTAGGATTCTACTGCTGTGCTAAAACCTTTTGACCCTCCCCCCCCATAGGCCACACAGCCAAACGGAAACCATAAGAAGATTTAAGAGCGGTGAGGTGACCAGAGAGCTAGCTTCTCTTCTGTGTTTGAATTCAAAACATTTCAACACACTCAAGCAAATCCAAGGGATTGAATTCCTGGGAGTTTCTGCTGCTATTTGACAGTCTGCGATCTCAAATATCCATCCTTCTTATCTATCTGTCTCTATATCATCTATATCATTAGATATATCTTCTCTCTCTCTCCTATCTATCTATCTATCTATCTATCTCTATCATCTATCTTTTCTTTCTCTCCATATCTATCATGTATGTAGCTATCTGTCCATCTATCTATCTATCTATCTATCTATCTATCTATCTATCCATCATCTATCAACAATATTCACAGAATGATACTAAAAAAAACCTGCTCTGATTTATCCCATTATGTGTTCTGTTACTGAAAAGAAAGAAAGAAGGAAGAAGTAAAGGGAAAGGAAAGGGGAAGGAAGGAACAAAGGAATAAAGGAAGGAAAGAAGAAAAAGAAAAAGAAAGAAAGAAGAGAGAGAAAGAAAGAAAGAAAGAAGAAAGAAAGAAAGAGAAGAGGGAGAAAAAAGAAAAAGAAAAAGAAAGAAAGAAGAGAAAGAAGAGAAAGAAAGAAAGAAAGAGAAAGAAGAGGGACAAAAAAGAAAGAAAGAAAGAGAAAAAGAAAGAAAGAAAGAAAGAAAGAAAGAAAGAAAGAAAGAAAGAAAGAAAGAAAGAAAGAAAGAAAGAAAGAAAAGAAAGAAAGAAGCTAATCTTGACCAATATCACCCATGGTCAATTGTGGCACAACAAACCCTTTGGGATGGAACAGCTACTCTCCTAAGTTGTAGAAAGGCGATGGAGGGTGAAGGGGAAAATTGAAGAGTCCCATTCTTTTCCTCCTCAACATATTTTTAAAATGACAGTACTAATTAAAGAAATGAAAGAAAAAGGGGCCACTGTCAGTTTTGATGTAAAGTGCTGAATTTTAATAAGCTTAGTGATGGAAGTGAACTCAACTTTTCCAAATATCCCCCTCCACGTTGTTTGAGAACAGGAGATGGTGGCGGGGGTGGGGGTGGGGAGGACCCTGTCTTGAAATTCTGGTTATTGAATATCTGAGTTCCAGGCTTAGAAATGAAATTTCAGTTTCAGACAATTGAGTTTGGGAGAGATGAGGATGGAGGGGGGATAGATATAGGAGAAAGAAGATTGAGTTGGGCTGAGGGGGAAATATATAACCCTAAAACTAGTCTGGCGCAGGGGATCACAACTGCAACTGTCATAAATATGAGTCCGTTGGCAAGCAGTTGAACTTTGATCACATGACTATGGGGACGCTGCAAGGATCCTAAGTGTGAGAAATGGCCACTTTTTTCAGTGCTGTTGTAAACTTCAGCCGGTCACTAAACAAACTGTTGTAAGTTAAGGACTACTAGTAGTTATCTCTTTCTGTTGGCAACATCACCCATCTATTTCTCCTCCCCTTCTAAGCCTGATCTGCACTACCAAAAGAAGGGACAAGGGAAAAACACTCCAGTGTTTCATTATTCTTTAAATTGTCTTTACGTATAGCAAGAGCAAGAGCACTTAGACTTATATACCGCTTCACAGTGCTTTACAGCCTTTTCTGGGTGGTTTACAGAGTCAGCCTATTGCTCCCCCAACAATCTGGGTCCTCATTTTACTGACCTCAGAAGGATGGAAGGCTGATGGAAGACTCATCATGTCAACCTTGAGCTGGTGAGAACAAACTGTTGAAGTGCTGGCAGTGAGCAGTCAGCAGAATTAGCCTGCAATGTTGCATTCTAACCACTGCACCACCATGGAGGACTAAATGACTAGAGCAGAGGTCTTCAAACATGGCCCTTTTATGATTTGTGGATTTCAACTCCCAGAATTCCTCAGCCAGGCATACTGGCTGAGGAATTCTGGGAGTTGACGTCCACAAGTCATAAAAGGGCCACATTTGAAGACCCCTGGACTAGAGGAACATAAAACGTAATAATTGCTGCATTTTAGATCAAAGGTTCTATCAAGCCCAGCATTCTGGCCAAACACATCTGGAAGCTCATCAGCAAACCTGCTTAATATTTATAGTCTGATTCACCTTTAGAGCCATATCCATTGATGGCTATGATCTCTGATGGAAATGACGTCTATAGTTTTAAGTTCTATAGGAGAAGGTCTACTTGAAATTCAGACCCTTTTTCCATCCATGTCCAGATGTTGATTGGAAAGATGATTGGGAGAGAAGAATGCTGCTGGCATGTTTCTCCCCTTATCCCTTTCCTAACTTTTGCACTACACAATTTTAGGCTCTAATTCTAGCTTTCCTGGCACATAGACCGTATCAATATCCCACCTTTCCTTCTAACAACTTCACAGTGACACTAGAATTTGATTTCCTAGACCTTTTGACAGGATAGGATTACCCTTCGCTGTCAGCTCTGTGTGAAAGGTAGTGATTTGATTATTTTGTTGTTGTGAACATGGGTGTGGGTGTCAAAATGAATCAGTGAGGATACCAGCATATCAGAAAGCCAAAGGCTGTCATTACGGGATCTTGATCGGAGGTGGCACGTTGCATAATTATTCCGGCATCAAATTAAAGCTCCTGCTAACACTCGGAGACATGTTGAATTCAAAAGCTTTCCTCACTTGCCAGAATACAGGTAAGTCCTCAATTTGCATCCGCAACTGAGCCCAAAATGTATGCTGCTAAGTGAGAAATTGGTTAAGTGAGTTTTGCCCCATTTTAGGACTTTTCTGGCCACATCTGCTCAGTGAACCACTGCAGTTGTTAAATTAGTAGCACAGTTGTTAAATGAATCTGGCTCCCCCATTGACTTTGCTTGTCAGAAGATCACAAAAGGGGATCACTTGACCCCAGAGCATGGCAACTCTCATAAGTACAAGGCAGTTGATAAACATCAGAATGTAAATCATGTAACCATCGGGATGCTGCAGTGGTCCTAAGGGTGAAAAAATGGTCATGACAATTTTTTTCAGCGCTGTTGTAACTTCGGTCACTGAGGAAACTGTGACATCTAGCAGTTTGCAAGAGATATTTTATTTCCATGGTGGCTACACAAACTCAGTCTAGGACCTCTCACGGAACATTAAAAATGTCTATTATTTACGTCTGATAAAAAAAAAAGTTTTAAGGGGGAAAAAAAAGCAGCTTAGGGAGGAGAAGCCAGAGATATTCAAGTCTTCATTATTGAAATTTTTGCAACATGTGATTGAATAGAATTACCTACAAAGAGAATGTGGCATTTTAACATTAGACAATCAAGTTACTTGTGGCAGGTGACATCTATCTCCTTGATGGAGACTGTATCTCAAAACCGCATTCACAGAGAACTCTATAAATTCAAATCAACCCTGCAATTTAATTTTCAACAGATCCATATGTTTGAGAATGGAGCTTCCCTTAGTCAAGCACAGTGTCTTTTGACAGAAGCGTATTCGGTGAATTTAGCAAAATCCAAACCGCTTCACATTGCTTTACAGTCCTCACTACATGGTTTACAGAGTCAGTATCTTGCCCCCAATAATCTGGGTCCTCATTTTACTGACCTTGGAAGGATGGAAGGCTGAGTCAACCTTGAGCCGGTCAGGATCGAACTGCTGAACTGTAAGAAGCCGTCAGTCAGCAGAAGTAGCCTGCAATACTGCATTCTAGCCACTGCACCACCACGGCACCAGTGGTACCAGATATTACTACTTCGTAGATATCAATCATTTTAGATGTTTTTACTTTGATGCAATTTTAGATGTGATCACACTGAATATAAATTTATTTATTTATTTTATTTACTCCCCGCCTTTATTAGTCATACAAATAACTCAAGGTGGAGAATACATCCAATACACCTTCCTCTTCCTATTTTCCCCAAAGCAACAACCCTGTGAATTGAGTTAGACTGAGAGGGAGTTATTGGCCCAAAGTCACCCAGCCGGCTTTCATACCCAAGGTGGGACTAGAACTCCCAGTCTCCTGGTGATTGGCCCAAACTCACCCAGCCGGCTTTCATACCCAAGGTGGGACTAGAACTCCCAGTCTCCTAGTGATTGGCCCAAAGTCACCCAGCCGGCTTTCATACTCAGGGTGGGACTAGAACTCCCAGTCTCCTAGTGATTGGCCCAAAGTCACCCAGCCGGCTTTCATACTCAGGGTGGGACTAGAACTCCCAGTCTCCTGGTGATTGGCCCAAAGTCACCCAGCCGGCTTTCATACCCAAGGTGGGACTAGAACTCCCAGTCTCCTGGTCATTGGCCCAAAGTCACCCAGCCGGCTTTCATACCCAAGGTGGGACTAGAACTCCCAGTCTCCTGGTGATTGGCCCAAAGTCACCCAGCCGGCTTTCATACCCAAGGTGGGACTAGAACTCCCAGTCTCCTAGTGATTGGCCCAAAGTCACCCAGCCGGCTTTCATACTCAGGGTGGGACTAGAACTCCCAGTCTCCTAGTGATTGGCCCAAAGTCACCCAGCCGGCTTTCATACTCAGGGTGGGACTAGAACTCCCAGTCTCCTGGTGATTGGCCCAAAGTCACCCAGCCGGCTTTCATACTCAGGGTGGGACTAGAACTCCCAGTCTCCTAGTGATTGGCCCAAAGTCACCCAGCCGGCTTTCATACCCAAGGTGGGACTAGAACTCCCAGTCTCCTGGTGATTGGCCCAAAGTCACCCAGCCGGCTTTCATACCCAAGGTGGGACTAGAACTCCCAGTCTCCTAGTGATTGGCCCAAAGTCACCCAGCCGGCTTTCATACTCAGGGTGGGACTAGAACTCCCAGTCTCCTAGTGATTGGCCCAAAGTCACCCAGCCGGCTTTCATACTCAGGGTGGGACTAGAACTCCCAGTCTCCTAGTGATTGGCCCAAAGTCACCCAGCCGGCTTTCATACTCAGGGTGGGACTAGAACTCCCAGTCTCCTAGTGATTGGCCCAAAGTCATGCAGCTGGCTTTCATACCCAAAGTGGGACTAGAACTCCCAGTCTCCTAGTGATTGGCCCAAAGTCACCCAGCCGGCTTTCATACTCAGGGTGGGACTAGAACTCCCAGTCTCCTAGTGATTGGCCCAAAGTCACCCAGCCGGCTTTCATACTCAGGGTGGGACTAGAACTCCCAGTCTCCTAGTGATTGGCCCAAAGTCATGCAGCTGGCTTTCATACCCAAAGTGGGACTAGAACTCCCAGTCTCCTAGTGATTGGCCCAAAGTCACCCAGCCGGCTTTCATACTCAGGGTGGGACTAGAACTCCCAGTCTCCTAGTGATTGGCCCAAAGTCACCCAGCCGGCTTTCATACTCAGGGTGGGACTAGAACTCCCAGTCTCCTAGTGATTGGCCCAAAGTCACCCAGCCGGCTTTCATACTCAGGGTGGGACTAGAACTCCCAGTCTCCTAGTGATTGGCCCAAAGTCATGCAGCTGGCTTTCATACCCAAAGTGGGACTAGAACTCCCAGTCTCCTAGTGATTGGCCCAAAGTCACCCAGCCGGCTTTCATACTCAGGGTGGGACTAGAACTCCCAGTCTCCTAGTGATTGGCCCAAAGTCACCCAGCCGGCTTTCATACTCAGGGTGGGACTAGAACTCCCAGTCTCCTAGTGATTGGCCCAAAGTCATGCAGCTGGCTTTCATACCCAAAGTGGGACTAGAACTCCCAGTCTCCTAGTGATTGGCCCAAAGTCACCCAGCTGGCTTTCATGCCTAAGGCGGGACTAAAACTCAGTTTCCTGGTGATTGGCCAGCTGGCTTTCATGGCTAAGGCGGTAGTAGAATTCACTCTTACTTTCTAGCCTGGTGGTGCCTTAACCACTAGATCAAACTGGTTCTCCCTTTACTTTAGAATTTAATATAGGCTGTATCCTGGATCTCACTTATTAGATGTTAGGTTATTTAACAAAGGTATTTTAACTCTGCCTTAAATTTTATTTTGTTCGTTATCTGTACTGGTCTTTGGTTGCAATGAATTGAAATTGAATTGACTTGAATGAAATTTCCCA
This sequence comes from Bothrops alternatus, assembly GCA_034064705.1. NCBI lineage: Eukaryota > Metazoa > Chordata > Lepidosauria > Squamata > Viperidae > Bothrops > Bothrops alternatus. The sequence goes on from JARGCV010000065.1 coordinate 1,156,196, forward strand.
AATACTCTGGTTTCAGTTGCACCTTAGTCTTCAAAATTATTTGTACCTGTGGACGTATGTTTTGGAATCCAGCATTCTCAAGGGGGGGGGCGGTTACAAGTCCATCAGACTTTTCCAAAGGACCGATTAAAAAAAAAACCAAAATGAATCCAAAGAAACTTCATGCTTTTCAATATTTTTTTTCTCTTCTTTCACAATACCATTTACGAGTTGGTGAAAAAGTTTTTTTTTGAAAGACCGTTGAGAAAAATGGCCAACGGTTTGGATCTGGATCCGCAGATTGTGGTGGACCTACCCAATTAATTAATTCCTTTTCCTTTTGGAAATGATTACAGTGTGAGAGAAACTTCTGGATTTTCAGTAAAAACTCTGCATGGAGGTCATCTCTTTCAACTTGGGAGCCTTGCCTCCTTCCCCTGCATCACCTCTCCCAGGTTATTTCTGCAGAACTTGAGAAATCCAGAAGCAACTCTTCAAAACCTCCAGTATGGCTCTGCAGAATTGACGGTGGCAATTTGTACGTTCACAGTTTCGATTTGGAAGGTCAGGTCCTTGGCTACCAATATCTTCAATTTTACATCTAGCTACTTTGCTTTCTAGCATGAAATAGTTTGCCTGGTCTCCCCACCCCACCCCACTTTAGAAAAAAAAGGAGGGGAGGGAACCTATGTAACAATAAATATTCAGGGTTTGGGGGGGTGGATTGCACAGGTGGGGGCAATTTAAGGGACTTAATTAACAAGTTCCAATCTTACTGAGTCTTCTCTTTTTTTAAAAAAAAGGAAAAGAAAAATCAAATAAGGTTCATCCAATTAAATTTCAGAAGAAGAGAGAGGGTTTGTTAGCTTACAGTTTTTGTTTTGTTTTCTTTCTTTCTTTCTTTTTTTTAAAAAGAGAAGCTTCTACAGTCCAGGCTGATTAATTCAGTGAAAAGCCGCCTTGTGTGGAGTTTCCACCAAGTTATAAGCACTTGAGCATTTTTAGAGCTCAAATTTAATTATAGCCTTTTGATATTCAGGCTTTGCTCCAAAGAAATCCCCCGAATTCCCATAATAGTTGGTGATGTCATTCTCTACTATAACTCCCGACTTCCCCCCTCTTTCCCCCCTCCCCCAAACTTCAAGCATTTTCCATGTCAATGGGGGGAGAGAATCCAAAACAAAGAAAAAAAGGGGGGGGGAACCACAACTACTCTTTTCCTGAACTTTACATTTATGCTTTGAAAACAGTTTGATCCTGTTTTTTTTTTCCTGGGGCTCAAAATTCACCTCCTGAAATAAGTTTTGAAGCCCCCCCCAAAATGAGCCTTCAAATGAGCCATTCTTTACTCATCCATGGTTTTCCTTGGAATGGTAAATTTTCCTAGGAGAGACAGACCCAAAGGGAACTGGGGGTTTGGGATGGGGTGGGGGTGGAAAGACAGAAAATGGATAAGAGAAGCAAAAAAAGAGAGAGAGAGAGAAAGAGAAAGGGAGAGAGAAAGAGAGAAAGAGAGAGAGAAAGAAAGGAGAAAGAAAGAGAAACGAAGAGAGAAAGAGAGAGAAAGAGAAAGGGAGAAAAAAAAGAGAGAGAGAAAGAGAAATGGAGAAAGAGAGAGAGAAACAGAGAGAATTTTCATTTGTATAAGCTGCCCCCTCCCAGGCTGGGGAATTTTCAATTATATATATCTAATTATGGCTGTCACTTGATGAATTGAGCAAAAGACATTTTTGGGTAGCCCCCACCTTTATTTTATTTTTTTTGTCTCTTCGTCATCTTTTCTCAGAGAATGATTATAGCACAGTTTACACAACTAATTGCTTTGCTGCTTATTAGTGATACAATTATGCAAGCCAAGGCTCCTTGTGTGTGAACAACCATCTGCAGGGGGGGGGGGTTGACACTATTCAAAACTATCCATAATTTAACCAATGTTATTCCAATGCACTGAGCTCACACAATAATTCTGCCTTCATATTTCATAGGCTTTCTGGGCTGCGGAAGGGCTGCTTTTTTCTTTTTTTTTTCTGAACTTTTCTTCTAACTCTCCCGCCCCTTCTTTAAAAAAAAAAAAAGAAGAAAGAAAAAGAAGAAAGAAAGAAAAAAGAATAAACTTGCCTCTTCGTGGTTCTCCTCTTGGTTGAGAATTTGAAAGAAAGGAATGGTGGGAGAAAGAGAAAGTCATTCAAATCTTGACACCCACACAAAAAAAGGAAGGAAGCCAGTCGTGGCTAATGCTGCTGCTGCTGCTGCTGCTGCTTCTTCTTCTTCTTCTTCTTCTTCTTCTTCTTCTTCTTCTTCTTCTTCTTCTTCTTCTTCTTCTTCTTCTTCTTCTTCTTCTTCTTCTTCTTCTTCTTCTTCTTCTTCTTCTTCTTCTTCTTCTTCTTCTTCTTCTTCTTCTTCTTCTTCTTCTTCTTCTTCTTCTTCTTCTTCTTCTTCTTCTTCTTCTTCTTCTTCTTCTTCTTCTTCTCATGGGTTGTTTTCTCCAAAACTTGAACCCACCAATTCCGAAAAAGAAATACAGATATTAGGTTTCATCTTATTTTTCCAATAGGAATTTGAGAAAATTTGTTAAACATCTTCCTAAATAAGAGAAAAATGTGTATCTTTAAAAAAAATGTATGTTTTGGAGAAACTATCCCAAAGGTGATTTTTCAAGAGGCAATTGGACTTTCGTTGTTTTTCCAAGAAGCTTCTTCAGTTTTCAGTTGAGCAAAACATCTTCAAGGAAAAACAAAGAAAGTCCAGTTGTCTCTTGAAAAAGCATCTTTGGAACAACCATGACCTGGATGACTGAGAATCTCCACAGACATTGGAGAAATTGAAATGGACAGATTTCTCTAGCCAGGCTGAGAACTTTCTGGATGTACAGTTTGAGATATACGCCTGGAAGTGGGGAAGACCTGACTTTGAAACTCTACCATGAATCTGGAAACTTTGGACCAATCCTCATCTCTGCCCTATCTCATGGGGAATATTATGAAGATCTCACCATATTACTTTTGTTCGCAAAAAAGGAAAGGGGGGGGGAAATAAAACAAGTGGAAAAATTGCTTTTCTCCCCATCGAAATGACAGAGTGGGGGGGGGAACCATTGCAGAAGCAATTTTCAGCATAGCCCTGAATACATTGCATGGATGTTCTGTAATTTGGTAGATAGATGTAACTTTGAGGGTGAAGATTTGTTCTCCGAGCTTTTGGCTGGTTTCCGAACGTTTTGTTACCAGGCTAGGTAACTTTTCCAGAAGGAATGTTCATTAAAAGAGGTCTGGAAGCATCTGTAGTATCTCAGAAGATACAGCATTGGATGCTTGCTTGGAAAATGTTGGATGTTTATGTCTCTACCCTTGCCATTTCAGACTGTCTCTGATTTTGATGCTAATAAGCAGAAAACCAAAGGCTGTTTATTGTTCACGCTAACTTTCTATCCCCCGAGACTTATGAAATGTTGCAGTTTTCTGGAAAAAGGACAGTTGTACCAGAAGAACATTGATTTAATCACCAGTGCTGTTGCTCTGAATCATCTGCTGATTAATTTGTCATCTGAACATTCATATTTCAGATCAATGCTTGACTGGGATCAGATCCAAGGCCCCGTCAATAAAACAGCAAGAAATGTCCTGCGACATAATTTGAGGAGGAAGTCAAAATGCTTCTGGAGGACCCAGCAACCTGGTGAAGGAAAAAGAAAAAGTCACTCTGAGAATAACTCTCTAAGTTATGTTTCCCTACACAGCTGCAAAAATATGTTGGGAAACAGAGAGAACATTTGACGGCAGACCTTTAATTTGAGGGCAGCTATCATTAGGAGTTTAGCCTTGCAAGCTAATAATCTGTAAAACCATTGTCAGAGAATAGATTTCTCCAAGCATGGTCACCATACTGATAGGCTAGAAGAGGCATCAGATAAACCAGGGCCACTATAGCTGTTTCCTCCAGGAAAGAGACAAATGGAGCTGAAGTCTGGAAAATAAACCAGCATGGAAGAAACCAATACAGAAGTCAATTGATCTGCTGTATCTCAGAATATCTTTCAGAAGGTTTTCCTTTGCTTGGTTTACAGCTCTGGAATGTAGATAGTACCTGTGCCTCCTCTTATTCTAAATTATTCTAGGAATAGCTCATAGAGGAGGAGGAGGAGGAGGAGGAGGAGGAGGAAGAAGAAGAAGAAGAAGAAGAAGAAGAAGAAGAAGAAGAAGAAGAAGAAGAAGAAGAAGAAGAAGAAGAAGAAGAAGAGGAGGAGGAGGAGGAGGAGGAGGAGGAGGAAGAAGAAGAAGAAGAAGAAGAAGAAGAAGAAGAAGAAGAAGAAGAAGAAGAAGAAGAAGAAGAAGAAGAAGAAGAAGAAGAAGAAGAAGAAGAAGAAGAAGAAGAAGAAGGAACAGAGGGAGGGAGGGAGGGAGGGAAGGAAAGAAAAAAGGGAGGAAGGAAGGAAGGAAAGGGAAGAGAAAGGAAGGAAAGGGAAGGGGGAGGGAAGGAAGGAAAGAAGGAAAGAGAAGGAAGGGAAGGGGGAAGGGAAAGAAGGAAGGAAAAGAGAAGGAAGGGAAGGGGAAAGGAAGGAAGGAAAGAAGGAAAAGAGAGAGGAAGGAAAGGGAAGGGGGAGGGAGGGAGGGAAGGAAGGAAAAACAAAGAAGGAAGTTTGCTTCTCTCTGCTTTTATTTTACAGCAACAAAATCCAGTTCCAACATAATCTGCAGCCTTTCAGAAAGGGATAAAATCCATTACTTATGCAGCAAATGTTTTTTAATGTAACAAAGAGAGGAAATAAAAATGCCTTAGAAAGAGTTTTATTAAAAACAAATTCCCACAGTAAATACATATACCCCCTGATTCCACGGGCGAAGCAGCCAAGACATCTCCAGTAAGTGCTATGGGAAGTACTTATAAATTACTTGAAATAAAAAACATTGTTGCCTGGACATCAGGGTTGAAATGCTGCAGTTTGTAATAAATTAACCCAGCGCTTCACTTCCCCTCTGCCTAACAAAGCGGCCATTTGTCTGAATAACCCACATTCATGTGTGAGTTATATTTTCACAACTCCAACAGCATTCATTTGCAAATCATTCTACCGTTTTTAATGCTAGCATTTTAAATACCTTAAGAACTAATAAATAAAGCAAAGTAGAGCAAACAGTGGGCTTTTTGCCTAAAACCCAGCCTCATTTGTGTATAGGTTCCCCCCTCCTGCCCCCTTCTCTTTTTTCTTGCCTCTTTCCTTTTCAAAAATAATTTTATGCATTCTAAAAGTTTTTTTTTTCCCCCACCAAAAAAGAAAAAAAATGTTCTGGATGAAATGCTCCTTTGCAATTTTACTTTTTTTCTTAGTTAGACCTTTCCTATTTTCCTTCCTTCTGTGGCTGGGAAGATTTGGAAAAGTTGGAATTTTGATGTGAGCTTTTTCCCCTTCTCTTGCAGGGATACAGAGATTAAATGCATACCGTGTTTGGGGTAGATTTTTTGTTTTGCTTTGTTTTCTGCACGTTCCCCAAACAGTCAGTTTGAGGGCTCCCTTAAGATATCTTAGTTACTCAATACGTACATAAGTGCATTCTTACTACATCTAAAGGACTAAACAAACCTTTTTTTTGTGTGTGTGGGGGGGGGTGATTCTGTTTCAACTTCCTTCCAACCCTTTAGTAACAATAGGAATCGGCAAAGATTTTGTTAACCTGTGATGAGTTTTTAACACAAGAATTCACATTTCCAATTTTATTTCTGTCAAATCCACAGTGTAAAGTTGTTTTTTTAAAAGTATCAAATGTAGGTAAAATTACATCTTCAGTGTATATCTGTCCAAAAAACCCAAACCCCAAACCCTCCCTATGTTATCTTGAAACATAAATTTCAAAATATGTGAACTTTGATAGGCATATCTTTGTTTTCTTTAAAGTACAGCATTGCAGAAATGAATCAAATGTTTGCACCACCAAAGTGATTTGAATTAGACTGCTCCTTGCCTGCAGACATATAAACATAAAGAAGCTGAAAAATGTAGTGCTTGTGTGAGTTTTGTGTCATTGGGTTTTGCTTCAGAACTAAAATTTAAATCTCAAAACAACCAAGCCTCTGTTGACTTCAAAATGTGTCATTTCCTAATAGCAGAAAACACAAATGTTTTGTTTTTGTTTTTAATCTACAAGCGGTTCTTAAAATTGCCAACAAACAAATAAAGGGATAGATCTTTTTTTTATATGTAGAATTCAATCTTTTCACAGTTCAGGAAATGAAAAGAATTAGAGGGACTGCAGAAGGACAGTGAGGCCTATCATGCACACACAAACTTCATTCGCTTTGCAATATTAAAGACTGCCAAAACCAACTAAACAACTAAAGAGTGCCAGTTTGGTGTAGTGGTTAAGTTGTCAAACCGGAGACCATGAGTTCAAGTCCCATTTTAGACATGAAGCCAGCTGGGTGACCATGGACCAGTCATCATCTCTCAGCCCTAGCAAGGGAGCAATGGCAAAACACAAAATAACAGAACTGGATTTGTCTAGTCTAGTGAAAAAAAAAGGACTAGGGGGTGACATGATAGCAAGTGTTCCAATATTTGAGGGGCTGCCACAAAGAAGAAGGATCAACCTATTCTCCAAAGCACCAGAGGGTAGGACAAGAAGCAGCGGATGGAAACTAATCAAGGAGAGAAGCAACTTGGAACTAAGGAGACACTTATTAGGGAAGACAATCAACCAGTGGAATAACTTGCCTCCAGAAGCTGTGGATGCTCCAACACTAGAGGTTTTTAAGAAGAGACTGGACAGCCATTTGTCTGAAATGGTATAGGGCTTCCTGCCTAAGCAGGGGTTTGGACTAGATGACCTCCAAGGTCCCTTCTAACTCTGTATTTCTATTATTCTGTTATTTCCATACCTTGGTCTGTTTTGCTAATCTAACCAGATTTATCTTTCAACCATTGTGTTTGTCTCCATGTTATATTCATAGAATATATTCATAGGGTTGACATGATAGCAGTATTCCAATATTTGAGGGGCTGCCCCAAAGAAGAAGGGGTAAGACTATTCTCCAAAGCACCTGCAAGCAAGACAAGAAGCAACGGATGGAAACTAATCAAGGAGAGAAGCAACCTAGAACTAAGGAGAAACTTCCTGACAGTTAGAACAATTAACCAGTGGAACAACCTGCCTCCAGAAGTGGTGAATGTTCCAACACTGGAAGTTTTCCAGAAGAGACTGGACAGCCACTTGTCTGGAATGGTACAGGATATCCTGCCTGAGCAGGAGGTTGGACTAGATGACCTCCAAAGTCCCTTTCTGTTCTGTTAATAGGGGATGAGTCAGCCTTCCATCCTTCCAAGATCAGTAAAATGAGGTCTCAGATTGTTAATAATGCCCACATTGTTAACTGCCCAGAGATTGCTGCAAAGCACCATGGAGCAGTATATAAGTGTAAATGCTGTTCCTGGAAATACTTTCAAATAGCTCAACACAGACTGATCACTTCTGCTTTCTCAAAATTCTGAATGCAGGTATCCTCGGCATAGGACCACCACTGAGCAAACACATTTTTGTTGCTATGGGAAACATTTGTGAAGTGAATTTTGCCCCGGTTTATAACTTTCCTTGCCCAGTTGTTAATCACTGCAGTTGTTAAGTTAGTCACAAGATTGCAAAAGGGGATCACGTAACCCTGGGATGCTGCAACTGTCATAAATACGAATCGATTGCCAATCATCCAAATTTGGATCCACAAGATCATGGGGCTGTTGCAATGGTGGTAAGTGTGGAAAAACGGTCCTAAGCACTTTTTTTCAGTGCTGTTGTAACTCTGAATGGTCACTAAATGAACTGTTATAAGTCGAGGACCTACAAGGATTGTAGCTGGGGAGGAAAATGTATACTCCAGTTAGGGTAAGCTGTGGTAATGGAAGTGTACATCTTTGGCAAGGGTCTGGCTGGATTCCTGAAGAGAAATATTTAGTATCGCAGCATTTTGCTGATGGTCCCGCTTGCAAGATCTTACTTAAATTGTCAGGGATTACACACTCGTGGTGCGCTCGTCGCCAGAGCTGGAAATACCGCGAGCAACTTCTAATCATATTAAACTCTAGCGTAGTACTGATAATTAGCCCTTCATTAGATGCGCGCTGAAATGTTCTGCACGCTACAACGGGGGTCTCTATTTATTAAAAATAGGAAGTAAAGTAGCTCGGGATATAAAGAGGCTAATGGAGCATTTAAAAAAAATTCATTAACTAATTAACAAGATTGTGTTTGTTTATTTAGAGTGCCTAAAATGTTTCCATCAGGAAAAGGCTGCTTCTCACGGAGGCTCAGTGGCTGCAAACGACAGCGGAACATCTGCAGTTTAATTTAATGCATTGACTAAATGAAGTGAGTGAATAAAGCGATGTTGAGCAGAATCTTCCACGCCTCTGGCCCTGGTCTCTCTCTCTAGAGTTTAGGATGGAGTAAGGATTTGCTCCCAGCTGCTGCACAACATATAAATGAGCCCGCCTGTCCTCAGAACTCTGAAGCATGTCGAACAGGGTGTGCGTGTGCAGGTGTGTTTGTGCCTGTGTATGCAGGTAGTTATGTGGATATGTGCACAACTTCATGTGAAGTGCTAATCCCACTTTACAATGCCTTGGTAATTTGGAATACTGCATCCAGTTTTGGTCACCACAATGTAAAAAAAAACGTGGAGACTCTAGAAAGAGTACAGAGAAGAGCACCAAAGATGATTCAGGGATTGAAGGCTAAAACATATAAGGAACAGTTGCTGGAATTGGGTAGGTCTAGTCTAATGAAAACAAGGACGAGGGGGGACATGATAGCAGTGTTCCAATATCTCAGGGGCTGCCACAAAGAAGAGGGAGTCAAACTATTCTCCAAAGTGCCTGAAGGCAGGACAAAAGCAACGGGTGGAAACTAATCAAGGAGAGATGCAACCTAGAACTAAGGAGAAACATCCTGATAGTCAGAACAATTAACCAGTGGAACAACCTGCCTCAAGAAGTTGTGAACGCTCCAACACTGGAAGTTTTCCAGAAGAGACTGGACAGCCACTTGTCTGGAATGGTACAGGATATCCTGCCCGAGCAGGGGGCTGAACTAGATGACCTCCAAGGTCCCTTTCAACTCTGTTATTGTTATATTTTGCCGAACATCTATGGAGGTTCTCAGTCATGCAGGCCATGGGTGTCCCAAAGAAGCTTTTTCAAAAGGCAGCTGGACTTTCATCAGTTCTGACATGGTTGTTTTCCTGCAGATGTTACATTACCTAGGTAACTTTGCTTGCAGAGCAGCAGGGACCCCACAGTTCAACCCTCACCTACACCTATTCTCTTCCGCTGAAACCTAGAATTTGCCAGGCAACACAGGCAATCCTCAAGTTACAACAGCCCGTTTAGTGACCGTTTGAATTGCAGCGTCCTGGGGGAATCACGGGATCCCCTTTTGCGATCTTCTGACAAGCAAAGTCGGTGTGGAAGGCAGTTTCGCTTAATGACCGTGTTACTAATTTAGCAACTGCAGTGATTCACTTAATAATTGTGGTGAGAAAGGTCAGAAAATGGGGCAAAACCTACTTAGCCAATGTCTCACTTAACAACAACAAAATTTTGAACTCCGTTGCGGTCATACATCAAAGACTGCCTGTCTGTGAAAGAACCTGTTCTTTGCAAAACTTCAGAGATTTCACTTCCGGTGTTAACTTAGTTATAGTTCAGCAAGACAATCACAAGGTGGAAATAAGAAAACTTCAAATGTGAGGCTGATGGTAATTCAAAATCTGGCCTTTTGCAGGCAAATGTTACCTGTTTCTGCTACAGGGCTGAAATCAACCACAGACAAGGTATCTCCTAAAACACTTTAGTTTAATGAAATACCTGCTTTTCTTAAAATATAATTGCTTTTCTTGAGTAAAACAAAACAAAGCTGTCAACCATTATTCATTAGGCAGGGAAGGAAGAAGCTGCAATCCAGTTTTCTCAATAAACATCCATCAAATATTACCTATGTGGTAGCTGATCTTACACTCTAGTTATGCATTACCCATTTGCATCAGTTAAGATGAATAATTTCAAGTATCTGAAAGCTGCAAGATTTTTTTTTTGTCCCTTTCGACTTGAAGTCCTTCATTAAAAAAAAATTGTCAAGATTCACAAATGAATCACTGTCAGAGTTGACACTGAATTACAAAGCTGTTCTTCTCTTACCTTATCTGAATTTACTTTTTCGGTACTTTTTTTTTTGCTTCATTTCATTTCATTTATTTATTAGACTTACAAAGCCACCCAACTTATGCACCCTAACCATTGGTAGCTGACTGAACAACAAAGAAAGCAAATAACAGCTACAACACAAATGCCTGGCATCCCAAAGGCAACACACTTCCACTCTAAGAGATGACCAGGCTGCATTATCAGAGGGATAGAATCAAGATCACATGAAGTGTTAATACCACTTTATAATGCTTTGGTAAGACCATACTTGGAATATTACATCGTCATCACAATGTAAAAAAGATGTTGACACTCTAAAAAGAGTGCAGAGAAGAGCAATAAAGATGATCAGGGGACTGGAGGCTAAAACATACGAAGAAAGGTTGCTGGAATTGGGTATGTCTAGTTTAATGAAGAGAAGGACAAGGGGTGCCATGATAACAGTGTTCCAATATCTCAGGGGCTGCCCCAAAGAAGAGAGAGTCAAGCTATTCTCCAAAGCACCTGAAAGCAGGACAAGAAGCAACAGATGGAAACTCATCAAGGAGAGAAGCAACCTAGAACTAAGAAGAAACTTCCTGACAGTTAGAATAGTTAATCAGTGGAACAACCTGCCTCCAGAAGTTGAAGTCAACACTGGAGGCTTTTAAGAAGGGACTGGACAACCATTTGTCTGAAATGATATACGGTCTCCTGCCTGAGCAAAGGGTTGGACTAGAATCAGAATCAGAATAGAGCTGGAAGGGACCGTGGAGGTCTACTAGTCCAGTCCCCTGCTCAATATATCATTTCAGACAAGTGGCTGTCCAGTCTCTTCTTAAAAACCTCCAGTGATGAAGTAGCCATAACTTCTGGAGGCAAGCTGTCCACTAGAAGATCTGCAAGCTCCCGTCTAACTCTGTTATTCTGTATTCTATTCAGGGTTAGGATTACTTGGTCAGGCTTATGTTCAATTAGCATTCTGTCATTAAAATCCAATTGAAATGTCCCCCTTTGGTCCAATTAGGTATTCATTTGGATTGCGACCTTTCAGAGAGAGATGTTGGAAAGCGCACGCTGCCTGGAGTCCACTGGTTGTGAACATCACTAGTCTAGCCCTTTATTCTCACCGAGAACCACAAAAATGCATAGTGACTGATCCAATCCTCTCTTCAAAGCCCAGCAGGGGAGCTTGGCATAAAGAATCCTTGGGGAAAGATAACAATAACCTGCAATTTTGCAGGTATTTTTTAGGACTGTCTCCGAGATATGGCAACTTCCATGCCTCTCCGCCTTTCTTTGTCTGGAGTCACTGTTTCAGACATGTCACCAAAATGGAGTAATAATTGGGTCCCCTCCTTCCTCTCCCCACCCACCAATCTCTCCCACTTGGGGGGGAAAAAGCACCCTGCTGTGCTTCAGGGTGAACAAGTAAGAGAAAGAACTTGAAGGGAGCAATTTTGAATCTCGCCTATATTTAGGAAAGGAAGGGTGAAACCGTTTCTGAATTGATTGGACCTTTGCATGTCACATTTACACGACATGTAACCACACAGTAGCTCAACTTGATAAGCATGGATAAGGTTTGGGGAGAGGACTAGGAAAGCAGAGTTTCCTGTGCAGATTTTAATCTTCTGTGCCTTCTCCTTTATTTTATTTTATTTTCCATGAATGTTCCTGGTTGTCCGCAGGGCCAGGAACCAATTTGCAGAAAGTTTGGATTTGAAAATTCAATTTGAAGGTGATTCATTTGGATCCCTCCTGGAATCAAATCTTCAAATCCAATCTATCAAATATATCAGTGCATGCAATCAATGCAGTGGTGGGATTCAGCCAGTTCGCACCAGTTTGGCAGAACCCGTAGCTAATTTTTTATTGCCCAGGCCCAGAATGGACTTCCAGAAGCGGCATCCACACAGAGAACTGGTTGTTCACATATTTGAATCCCACCACTGAATCAATGTGTACAATCTCCACATCAGCCTGAAGAATCAATAGCATTTTGCACATGCATGCACACCCTGCGATTGTAGGAAAAGGACTGCTGAGGTGGGGATGAAAAGAGGGATTAGCCTAGAATTCCTATGTCGCCACAAATGAACTCAGTCCAACCCCTCTTGACTGCTGTTGATCCTTATCTGGTTCTAACCAGTTAGTTGAGAAGATTCCTGTGCATGGGCATGAGTAGCAATAAATCAGTTTAATTGGACCTTTGCGTGTGGATCTGGACTTTCATACCTGACAGTTATGCAATCTTTGCAGCTGTAAATGCAATCAAATCAACTTTGAATCAACTAATATATTTCAATCAGATCTTGGCTAATATAAGCACCTCTGATAGTGACCATCCACTAGCATTTACTTGAATAGCAATAGCATTAGCACTAAGACTTATATACCACTTCATAATGTTTTACAGCCCTCTCTAAGTGGTTTACAGAGTCAGCATATTGTCCCCAATAATCTGGGTCCTCATTTTACCAACCACGGAAGGATGGATGGCCTAGTCAACCTTGAGCTGGTCAGGAATACTAACTGCTCCTGTTATTAGGTCTACTTATAAATCTGGAGGAGTCTATTCATATTGAAGTGAAGCCCTTGAAAATCTGCCCTACATGGAATTTGGAATTAGGCTTAGAGTGCTCTGATCCATTCCTCATTCTCAGTTTAGTAACATCTTAATGAGAGAAACGTCTCTTAAGTTTCTTGCAGGAACTGCAAGAAATCAGATTGAAGGCAAATGTAGGCTTAAAGAGAGATATGTGGGAGAGGTTTTCTATGACTATAGCCCTCATCCCATACCTTTGCTTGTACCTGGATTTGGGATCCAACCATGTCCAAGGAATGGGATCCATTTTCGGCTTCAGTGCCCAACTGACGTGCACCAGAATGTCAGGAGGCAGTGAAGTGGTTTCAGACATGAATATACATGTTTTCGCATGGACACACTGGGTTCATGCATTTATCTGAGTTGGTTCCTTTCCCTGAGGTTTGTTGTTTAAGCCATAATGGTTGACTTTGAGTTGTGGAAAGCACTTTATCAAGAGGAATCATGATACTATAAAATCTTGTAATTCCTGTAGCCCAAAATACTTCAAATGAACTGAGAAGTTTTCTCTTACCCCAATCCCAGTGAACAAGGGAGAACTCAACTCCAAGCAGTTCTTAGAGAGATGTTTCCATCAGGAGGTTGCCCTTGAAGGCACCTCCAAAACAGATCCTGCTCTCTCTCTCTCTCTCTCTCTCTCTCTCTCTCTCTCTCTCTCTCTCTCTCTCTCTCTCTCTCTCTCTCTCTCTCTCTCTCTCTCTCTCCTCCTTGAAAAACATGGGTGTTTGTTTGCTGTTTTAACCAAAAATAAACAAAATCAGGTGATGTGTTCCTTTTGGGGGAAAACACACACACGCGCGCCTGTGCACACATGCGCATACACACACACACACAAGTACACACGCCAAGAAAGAGATGCATGATATGTAATGATAACGGGGTGACTTCTACAGTTGCCGAGGAAAATTACAGTCATCGTTTGTGTGGGACAGGAACAAACACCTCTTAATTGTACTTCATTACCATGTACCTTGCATGGCACAGTTGTATATATTAATTATAAAAAAAAAATAATGTTGCAGAGAGGAGAAGCCCGTACAATGCCTTCCCCCTTCCCGCTTTGGCTGTCGCCAGCAGGATAGGAGAACAATATCAGCTGTCATCAACTGAAGGAGCTTTCAAAGACAAAATCATAAAGAATGAAAGGCTATTATGAGCTAACAGGGGGAGGGGGGTGCTTTGATTGGAACAGATTTTCTCCTATTAATGTTTGAGGTTATCTGTTCTTTTGTTTATTCCTCTTTATTTTTTTCTACCCCCAATTCTTTGCTCGGGTGGGTTTTGCGTGAGTTCTCTGCCTTTTGATTACTATATCATATAGCATACAGATTAGGAAGCTAATTATTAATGGAGGAGGTTGAGGGGGGTAGATTTCTGAGAGGGGGGGACACAGAAGGAAGCAGACATGGTGACAGCCCTTCAGAACTTAGAGGCATCCACGGAGTGAAGTAAAGAAGATTGGGTAAAACCGGAGTGAGACTAGTAGATGAACAAGCAGGCTTTCTTCATTTGATGTTCTCCAGCTTTGTTGGGACAGAGTTAGAACTTGTCCAAGTCTTCAGTTTTGGTCCAAAGTTTCTACTTCTGAAGGCATGCAAGCATCAAAGTAAAAGAGATTGTCTGCTCCTCATAGTTAAGTATTACTCAATGTCAATGGAGATTCTCAGTCATGGTTGTCTCAAAGGTGCTCTTTCAAAAGGCAACTGGAATTTGCTTTTTGCCTGAAGACATTTCACTTCTCATCCCAAGAAGCTTTATCAGTTCTGGCTCAATGGTGGAGGGGAACCATTGAACCATCCAACCAGAACTGAGGATGCTTCTTGGAGGAGAAGCAAAATGTCCAGTTGCCTTCTGAAAAAGCACTTTTGAGATTAAGCATTGTTCCATTCTAGAGGTTGTGATAAGAAGGACCGTAGTGATAGGCAGAGTGTTATTAGAAGCAACTTAAGGTCCCTTTTCCCCCCAAAATATAAGAACTCCTCCTCCTCCTCCTCCTCCTCCTCCTCCTCCTCCTCCTCCTCCTCCTCCTCCTCCTCCTCCTCCTCTGCTTTCTTAAATTGCAGAAGTTCAAATGTTGAAGCTAAATTAAAGCTTGCTGAAAATAAAACGAAGCTGGCCCTTTTCGTTCTGGGTGTATGGAAAAAAAAATTGAGCAAAAGCTTTATCTGAAATTCTCAGAAATTACATGGAAACATAATATAGTTAATATTAAATTTTAAAAGATGGTGCAACAGTTTAACTTTTTACATGATCTGTACTGATGTGTCCTCAGACACATGCCAGACATGTTTTGTTTATGATTAATGAATGACTCCTCTTTTGAGCAATGTTTGATTCAATTCATGTTTCGGTATGAATTGAAGAGATCACAAGCTAGGGGCCTTGAAAAATAATCCTTTGTACATTTCCAAAAGTTTAAAAGTGGATAAATCTGCCTACAAGACATATATACTGGTAGTGCAGGAGTGAGAGCCAAGTAGGATTGGTCAAATTCCAATTTCGTATCACAGATGAAAAAAAAAAGCCATCATCACTTTTACAATTCTTACAAAATGAAAAATAAAATTACATTTCCCAGGAACACCTATCCAGAGGACAGCTTCTTTGAACAGGAGCTGGAGAAAATACCACTACCGAATGAGATGCCTTTGACCTCAGCAAGGGAAGAAAGAAAACTCACCAAAAATTGCTCTTGGGATTGTCATGTCCCTCCAAATCTACTGTGTTGTGATTGGATTAGTCTTCAGCTCCTAACATAATAATAATAGTAATAATAATAATAGTAGTAGTAGTAGTAGTAGTAGTAGTGGTGGTGGTGGTGGTAGTAGTAAAGTTGGAAGGGACCTTGGAGGTCATCTAGTCCAATCCCTGCTCAGGCAGGAAACCTTATACCATTTCGGACAAATGGCTGTCCAGTCTCTTCTTAAAAACCTCCAGTGTTGGAGCATTCACCATTTCTGGAGGCAGGTTGTTCCACTGGTTAATTGTTCTAATTCCTCCTTAGTTCTAGGTTGCTTCTCTTCTTGATTAGTTTCCATCCGTTACTTCTTGTCCTGCCTTCAGCTGCTTTGGAGAATAGCTTGACTCCCTCTTCTTTGGGGCAGCCCCTGAGATACTGGAACACTGCTATCCTGTCCCCCCTCGTCCTTCTCTTCATTAAACTAGACATACCCAATTCCAGCAGCCGTTCCTTGTATGCTTTGGCCTCCAGTCCCCTAATCATCTTTGTTGCTCTTCTCTGTACTCTTTCTAGAGTCTTAACATCTTTTTTACATCGCGGTGACTCTTTCATTCTCAGATTTGTTCCAGATAGTAAGAAAAAAGTTTGTACCAAGGTCTACCTCAGTGGTGTCCAACCTTGGCAAATTTAAAACTTGTGGAGTTTGGCTGCTATAAAGAAGAGGGGGGGGGGTCGATCTCTTCTCCATGGCACCTGAAGGCAAGACGAGAAGCCACAGATGGAAACTGAACAAAGAGAGAAGCAACCTAGAACTAAGGAGAAATTTCGTGCCAGTGAGAACAACTAACCAGTGGAATGACTTGCCTCCAGAAGTTGTGGGTGCTGCATCATTAGAGCTTTTTAAGAAGGGACTGGACAGCCATTTATCTGACATGCTATAGGGCTTCTTGCTTGAGCAGGGGGTTGGACTAGAAGACCTCCATGGTCCCTTCCAACTGTAGGAGATGACCAGGCTGAGCCTGAGGGAGGGGTCAAGTGCTTCATCAGTCTCGAGTCCCTTCACACCCACAAGAGATCGAAGTCCAGCCCATCTTGAATTCCCCTGACTCTTATCTACCACCAAGTTGCTTTGACCGTTAGTAGCTCAGATTCTTTTAGAGAACTTAAGCTTGCAGTAAACTTTTATATTCATTTGAACTGCCTGGGTTTTCTGATTTCCGTTATTCTGTTATTCAACTCCCAGAATTCCCCAGCCAGGCTAGGAGATTAAGTCCACAAGTCTTAAAGTGGCCAAGGGTGGACACCTCCGATTTTGCTCCTTCCAATGGCCATCTTTAGAGATGTTTAGAAAGGGCAAACTCAGAAGCTTCTCTGATTGCTGGTGGGATACTTCAGTGTAAACATCTGGCAGATTGTAATGGAGTCTGCTTATTTCTTTTTTTATATATATAAAATTCTTTTATTAAAACAATCAACATTGAACATAAAAACATATTGTGCAGCATTCATCATGGCACCTGATATACAATACTAAGTATTAGTCATTGAAAACGTCTGAGTTAGTAAGCCTTGTTCCACCCCTCGCGTCTAGCCTCAACTATACTCCTGTTACACTTTGTTTGATTGGTGTTTCTCCTATCTGGTTCCATAAGAAGTACATGTGTACAATGTATACTCATTTCCGTGTGATAGATAGAAAACTGAAACTCTGCAAGACTGAAAACAGATGGACTCAGGTAACATTCACAAGCCACTTTGAGCAAACGTGTCTACCATAAAACTGATAAGCCACTAAAGCATCAGGTCAAAGAACCTTCAAATCACTTGGACATAGAAAATTTGGGACATATTCCCGTTGAGGAACAAGTGTGCATTTCAGAAGTTTATGTATAATTTGGATTACAAGGGTTTGTATCTAAGAAAAGGATGGGATCATAATACTGCATTTTAACCTATTGTGTGGTGGCACAGTGGTTAGAATGCAGTATTGCAGGCAAACTCTGCCCACTGCCAAGAGTTCAATCCTGACCAGTTCAATGTTGACTCAGCCTTCCATCCTTTTGAGGTCGGTAAAATGAGGACCCAGATTGTTGGGGGCAACATGCTGACTCTATAAACCACTTAGAGAGGGCTGTAAAGCACTGTGAAGCGGTATATAAGTCTAAGTGCTAGTGCTACTACTATAAAACTATTGAGTCCTAATCAGGACAAAAACAACTATTTTACTTCTTTAAAAGATCCTATTGGAAAATATTGAATGGTTATTGGATTCCCCCCCCCCCGCATGGACTTCACAGGCTTAAGTTAAAAGAGAAGCCAACATAATGATCAAGATGCAATACTAAATTCATATACTCCCTTCTTAAAAAGTGTAGCCATTCCGGTTTTATTAAAATAATACATGTGTTCCAATCTCATATAAACAAATTGAAAAAGGTATGTCCCCTGGGGGAAAAAAGATTCCAATTTTATTTGTTACCAAAGCATCATGTTCATTTTTTTGTGGTTCAAACATATGGGATTGGGTCATCTCTCATTGTTTGGGAACTGCATGTACCAAAGTTGAGTTTACATTTCATTATTCTTTGCAACCTCTATGATTCAGGCTCAATTCACCTTCATATTTGTGTTGCAAAGTTCAGTGGTTTTTATTAAGAATAGTTTATGTCATCAGTTTAAAAAATGGGGAGGGAGGGGGGTAGGGAGAGGAAGATATAAGTCTACAAATGATTAGTAAATCTAGCCTGGCCTTTGCCCTCCAGTTTGCTTAATATTGTGGTTTTATGTTTTTCCACAATTTGCTCAGAACTATTTGTCCTCTGGATTATTAATCTATAACTAAACATTGTCCTTGGGACTCATTGAACAGAAGGAGTTTGGAACGAAATCAGCTCTATTATCTTGCTTTTCAAAATGTGTGTCAAATTATTAAGGCCTCTTTTTTGATGTCGGTTGCCTCAGAAACTTAATTTTGGGGAGGGCCAAGATATTTATGAAAAAATCCACCAACAAGATCAGCTTGGGGGGGGAATGTGCAAGACACAGGGGGGAGAAATCCCTGAGTCTGAAAGAGTGAAATTGAATTAAAAATTAAATTAAGTGCAACATTATTATTATTTTTTAATTAAAATGTATGTAAAAACTGGGAGACAGCCAATGTCCCATACATCAAGATGGAATTAAATAAATAAGTGAGATGCCCATCTGTTTTTGAAAAAGAAAGCAAGCCATGTCAGGGAAATATTTACATAAATCGGTGCTGCACCAGTTATATCAATCAAAGGGAGTAGGTACACGTAATATATGCCCTTAAGCGAAGCAGGCATTACATTTATTCAAAATTATAAGGGGCTAATGACAATGTTACTAATTCAGGCAGGTACTAAAAAATATCTGTGTTTTATATTGTTGTTGTTGTTGTCTCACAGTCAGTCAGCCAGATGTTTAGACCAGATTTGACATTTTTATCTGCTTATCAAATCCTTCCCAAGGATCTGGGAGAGGCAGATGCTGTTGCTGGATGATGTTAGGAGTATTACTGTTATATGTGCAACAATGTGAAATGACAGCTGCCAGTTTTCCTAGCTGTTTGTTGACCTTCACATCCATCCCAGGTTTGTAATAATTATTATTATTTTACAGAATCTGATGCACTTTGTATATTGTAGACAACCTGGAAATGCTTTGCATAACAGCTGGTATATAAGCACTTGCTTTCAATTATTACGTGGCTACATACAAAATTGATAGAAGAAATACTCCGTCGTCAAAGGAACATTTAATTTGCCAAACTATGAATGGTTTCCCTTCTTTCCTATCGCTAAGGTATCCAAGTGGTCGCCCAAGTTCCAGAAAAATCTCCACCCCACAGTCATTTACAAATTGGGGTCCATATTTTCCCACTGTTCAGCCATGCTTGTCCCAATTCACTTTTCTTCGGTGCAACAGCCTCTAATAAACAAGTTTTATGGGCCCAGACTCTACGGACAGCTGCAATCCCTGCTCTTTTTCATTTCTCCTTCTCTCCCCCCCCCCGTGTGCTCCCCCCTTTTTTCACCTATAAATTCCCACACACCAGAACACCAGTTCTGATCAGAATTATACTTTCTTCTCCTCTCCCTCCACCAAATTTCTCATTACCCCACCTGTGTGCAGAGAAAGTCTGTCTCTGGGTTTAAGTAAATGATTATTTTAAGATGGGGAGGGGGTGGGGAAGACACAGTCAATCAAATTAACCCTTTTCTCCAAGACATGGAACAGTTGTCTTTGTTTGTCTAAATTAAAGCCTTTTGCAACTGATCTCTCTCTCTCTCTCTCTCTCTCTCTCTCTCTCTCTCTCTCTCTCTCTCTCTCTCTCTCTCTCTCTCTCTCTCTCTCTCTCTCTCTCTCTCTCTCTCTCTCTCTCTCTCTCTCTCTGTGTGTGTGTGTGTGTGTGTAGATATATCTCTCTCTATAGACATATAGATATTCCAGAAACTTTGTGATGTCCATTCATCCCATTTGCCAAATTGTAACCCTAACACTAGAAGACTTTCAAAACAGCGGGGGTTCCTAGGCAGCCCAATTGTTTTGCTAATCAAGATTATTGCAGGCATTGTAACTTTGTAAATTTGTCAGCTTCCCATGAAATAGTTCTGTCAGTTTAGTTAGGATGCCAGCTAATATTAACATATAAATGAAGTCTCTTTTATCCCATCCTCGCCCCCTTCACAGTACTCACCACTTAATGCTTGCAAAAGAAAATATAAACAAGATGGAGAGAGAGAGGGAGAGAGAGAGAGAGAGAGAGAGAGAGAGAGAGAGAGAGAGAGAGAGAGAGAGAGAGAGAGAGAGAGAGAGAGAGAGAGAGAGAGAGAGAGAGAGAGAGAGAGAGAGAGAGAGAGAGAGAGAGAGAGAGGACAGGTTTCTCTCCCTTGTATGCTTAATTCAAACGCCTGTTTTTTGTTGCAACTCTAACCCAGGTCCCTGGAAATCCTGTAAACAGGGGAAAGTACAATACAAACAAATAAAAATAAAATAAAATTCTTCATTGGCCACCTTCTCGCACACTCTGGGACCCACGAGTGGTCGAGCTGAGGGTCCCTGTTGATCACAACAGGAGATTGATTACAACTTTAAAAAAATGTACAAATGGGGAGATGAATGCAAGCATAGACCTCCTGGTTGGAATATTTCAGGGTCAAAGGCTTGGAGGAGAAGAAAAATAATGCAGCTCAAGCCAATAATCAAGCACAGACGTATGGGATTGGGAGTCCAGATATCTCGGCTATAAACATTGCCTGGATATTGTGACTTTCGTAGCATTTTCCCCCATGAGATGAACTTAGATGCCTCAAGATAATATGATACCCAGAACTGAAAATGTGGAGTCCTTGGTGCTCCTTGAATTTGGTTGCGTTCTTGCAGAACTTTCATGACCCAGCTGCACTGATGGTGTTACCTAGTTGGGTCAAGAAACATCTGCAAGAAAACCACCTACCTCAGAGAGCACCAAGGACCCTAGAGTCCTCCTCCTCCTCCTCCTCCTCCTCCTCCTCCTCCTCCACAAAGCCCACTCCCTTCTAGCACTGACAGTGTTACCTAGTTGGGTCAAGAAATGTCTGCAAGAAAACCTCTAAGCTCAGAGAGCATCAAGGATGTCAACCCTGAGCTATAAATATTCTCTTCTGTCAGAACTGATAACATACCAGGATATTCGAAGCCTGCAGGTTGCAGGCTGCCCCCCACCCAAATTTCCAAAGGATTTCAGAGGTTGAAATTTCCACAGATCTTCAAAAGTTGCTACCAATTTCAACAGTTAATATAAAAACAAACTGCGACTGGTGGATTTTTTTTTATTCTTTTATTAAAACAATCAGCATTGAACATAAAATCTTAGTATGCATCAATCATCATAGCACCTGGTATACAACACTAAGTATTAATCTTTGTAAACGTCTGGTTTGGTAAACATTTTTCACTCCTCACATCAAGCCTCAACTATACGCCTGTTACACTTTATTTGATTGGTGTTTCTCTTTTCTATAGTTTATCCACAGTTTCTAGTCTATCACATATTATTCATCTCAGTATTAGTACAATCTTTTAGGATCCCTAACCAAAAATCCTGAGGTAAAAGTTTAATGACCTGAGGTAAATCTTATATATGGACTATCTACTATATCTAGTCTATCACATATTATTCATTCGCGCTTCTGAATTAACTTCGTCTCAGTAATAGTGCAATCTTTTATAGTCCCTAACCAAAGATCCTGAGGTAGAAGTTTCATAACCTGAGATAGAAATTCAATCCGCTTTATCAATATTAAAGCAAACAACATTAGGCATAAGCTCATGTTAAGAGGCATTCGTCATAGAACATAAACATACATTAGGTGTTAGTTTTTGTAAACGTTTGATTTGGTAAACATTCTTAATTCAGTTCTTGTCTGGCCCAAATATTAAGCTTCATCCATGCTGATAGTCAAATTTGGACATCCCATAGGCTTACCCCAACTCTTTTCTAACTTAGCAGAGCTGAAGAAGTGTCATTCACATAACACAAGGTAAGGCCAAACAAATCACTTGGGGACTCAGTGCAGTGGGTGAGTTGAGCATAGAGCCTGTCACTAATTTTGGGGAGAAGACTTTAGAGGAGAATCAAAATAAATGGCATTTGCTTATTTGGCATTACCCATAAAATGCATAGGAATTTCAGAAAACAGAAATGCACTCCAGGTTTCTCACCTTGTTTGGTGCCTAGAAGTTCTCCTTAAAGAATCCTACCCTTTTTAATTTATTTTTTCATTCTTTCTCTCCCTCTTTGAATGAGCTTGAAATTTCTCTGAAGTCCCTCGTGGTGGTTATTTGATAGAAAATTAGCCCCTGCAAGTTAGCTCCCTCCCCCCCCCATGCTTTTCTGCAGGATACTTACACTCCAGAAGTTCCATATAGCATTCCAAAATCCTAAGATTGCAAGTCAAAGCTTCATTCAATCACAATCCCTTCTTGCTTTCAAAGCCAAAATCAGATTATCCCTTTGTACCAGGCTGTAACAATGCTCTCAAACATGAATGAAACATGGACAATGTGTTCTCTTGGTGAATTACACCAGTGTTTGTGCTTGTTAGCTAACATGAAATATATAGAGAGATATACTTCATCGAGAGTGAAGAATATTGGCCAGCAGTGAGTTTATTACAAAAACTTGACTCGGGAAACGAGGTAGGACTGACGACAGCAAAGTGATCTTGAACTTATTCAGATTCATTTGTTCAAAATTTAGATGGAGGACAGACAGATTCGTGGCTAAATGCTTGCATGGTGTGCAGTTTGTTTGGGTTTACCACATTGTGGCTTGTAAGCTACTCTTGATACCATGATCTGGCATGTGCTGCAAGCTTTGGTTAAATGAACTTTAGGCAAGCATAATACTGCTATATATCCTGGTTTATGTCTAAAATAGAGCACAGACGAAGAGACTTGGCATCTGATAATGCAGTTCTAGGCAGGTTTCCTTAGATGGGGCTCACACCTCACACTAAGCTGTAATTTTCTTAATGGGGTATATTAAACAAGCCATTGTGGGCTAGATTTACATGTCCTGCTTTGCCATAAGCCATTGTTTACAAACCATGGTGGTTGAGTTCACATAATACAGTCCAGGTGAGGCCAAACAAACCACTTCAGGACTCAGTGCAATGGGTGAGTTGAGCATAGGGCCTGTCAGTAATTTTGGTGGGAAGACTTTGGAAGAGAACTATTGCCATTCAACCCACCTCCTAAAAAAAATGGCATTTGCTTATTTAACGATCATCAAAATGACCAGCAACTTTGTCATTCAAGCAATGCAATCGTTAAGCAAGACATTATGTGACTGTGACTTGCAAGTTCGCCACTGACTTTTTCGTTGACACTGCTCGTCAGAAGCTAGATGTGAAGTGCACAAATGGTGAGCATGTGAACGCAGGACACTGTGGTGCTCATAAATGCCCATTGGTTGCAAACCACCCATATCTCAACCATACCTGCAAGGACTTAAGTGCAGGGACAGGTTGTAGAGTTACCTTTTTAGTTCCATTGTAACTTTGAATAGTCACCAAGCAGGACAGATATTACACAAGGACTGCCTGTATATATTAAAACTGTTGGAAAGGGGATATGTTATGATCTGAAGATAATTTGGGAAGGGTCAACCTCAATCTGGGTGTCATTAATATCATTTATTTGGGGATAGGGGATTTTGTTCGCTGTTTTTTTCTTGGTAGCAATGGAGCAAGCGATTGTTAATATTACAGTCACTTAGGTGAGATGGGATGTGGTGCAGAAATGTAATCAACGAATGAAAATAAATAAAATATAAATGGGAGAAAAAGAAGTCCTTAGGAACAAAATCTGTCTTGGCTAAAATGAGAAGCAACTTCTATCTCATCCCATTCAGATTTCCCAGGTAATCAGATATCTGCCACCTGATCGATCTCTCTCACCCATTTCAATTGTTAGCAAATGATAATCACTTCTTAAAATGACTTGTTTTCTTTTCTTTTTTATAAGTTTTTTATTGAATACAAAAAAGAAGGATTAAAAACATGGTAAATTGTCTTTGACAGACCTCTCAGTCCATATTATACATTATTTACATATAACTTATCTATATACAAACTATACATTTCTAATCTCTATTTTTTTATTTTGTCTCATTATTTGTGACCTCTATCTTTTTTTCCCCTCCATCTATAACATTTGTTCCATATCAAATAAAATTCTGTGTCTTCCTGTTTTTTTTAATCTTTTAGTTAACCTATCTAGTTCTGCGCAAAACATAATTTTCTTTATTAGATCTTCCTCATTCGGTATTTCCATTGTTTTCCATTTTTGAGCAAATAAAATCCTTATTTATTTATTTTATTTATTTATTTATTCGATTTCTATGCCGCCCTATTCCGGAGAACTCAGGGCAGCTCACAACACAGTAGAAATCAACATAAAAATACATATAAATATAAAACCTCTTAATTTTTTTTAAAAAAAAATTGCCACCATAACCACATGAATGATTAAATGTGTGTCCTCTTTATTTACATTTTTCTCTAATATTCCTAATAGTAATGCCTCAGGTTTGTATAGAATGTTTTGGCTTTAAAATGACTTGCTTTCTGAATGGGGCCATCCTGGCTTAATGAGTTGGCGATGTTCTTTCTCCTTTCTCCGCAAAATTCTCACATGCACATAGACCATTCTGTTTTCAGGACCATTTGTTGTTCTTCCCAAGCCAACAAGCACAGACCAGGGCTCACAAATCACATTTCCCTCCAACCAGGCTAAAAGATGAAGAACGATGGATCCGTGCCATGGCTCTTTCTCCTTCTATTTGGCCATTGCAAAAACAAAACAAAAAACTGTGGTGAGCATTCATAATGCAGGCCCCGTCTCTCCTTCCAGCGGCGAACCCTATCTTTAGCACTGGCACACTGAATGACCGATTATGTGAGTGATGCCTTATTAATACGATGACTCAGCCACTTCCCGATAAGGAGAACAATGCTGGGTCAAAGTTCCAGCATCTCTTACAGGAATTAATGAGAACATCTTGCTGGTAATGTGGTCCATTGGAGATTCTGTCGGATTGAAAAGGCTCTTCTTTTTGGCTTCACGTGCCAACTGATGAGCCCAGCCCTAGAGAATTAGGCATGATGCAATATAACAATACCCCCCAGATGTTAACTCTGCATCCAGTGGGCAATCTTTACCTCAGAATCCCAATTGGGATCCTGAAATTTGGGACATCCCAAACGTCTCCTCGAAACTTCTTACCATTTGTGAGACTGGGTAAAACAGGGGGGGGTCCCACCCTTGCTTTACCAGTCTTCAGATCAGCTTCACATAGTAACTGGTGAGCCATTCCTAGAGAATTAGGTGTGATGCAATATAACAGTATCCCCCAGATGTTAACTCTGCATCCAATGGGCAATTTTTACCTCAGAACGGTATCTTCTGATATTTGGGACATCCCAAATGTCTCCTCAAAACTTCTTGCCATTTGTGAGACTGGGTCAAACAGGGGTGTCCAATCTTAGCAACTTTGAGACCTGTGGACTGCAACTCCCAGAATTCCTCAGCCAGCACGTCTTAAAAAATAGTTAAGAGGGGAGCTGTTATGGTGGCATCAAAGCTCTATTTACTTTTGCCTGTATTGTAAAAAAGGATGGGGCATCAATCAATAGGATCCTGTTGCCATCTTAGTATATTTGGTGCACACACACAAAAAGAGAGAGAGAGAGAGAGAGAGAGAGAGAGAGAGAGAGAGAGAGAGAGAGAGAGAGAGAGAGAGAGAGAGAGAGAGAGAGAGAGAGAGAGAGAGAGAGAGAGAGAGAGAGAGAGAGAGAGAGAGAGAGAATCCCTTTGATATTCCAGGACTGTAGGATAAGCTAGGAAGTTAAAACACTATTGAGAAGTACCGGTAGGTAATAGTAAACTTGGCTACCAGGAAAACAGCATAGATATGTCCTTACAGTTACCTAGAACTAAAGCTGATTCCATGTACTATATGTTGTTATTTGTTGTTTGTACTTTGCTCATAAGAAAAAGTGAGAGGCTTAAGCCAATCTTTTGAGCTCACAGCCAAGCAAGATATGATTTAGACTCATCCTGATTTATAGCGCAGTCTGCTAAATTATGCTGTTCCAGCAAAAGGAAGCATTTCTTTAATCTCACCTCAAACTTAAGGAGAAAGGTAATGATACAAACAAGATAAGGGGACAGTTTATTCAAAGATAATTTAAAGAGAGGAAGTCAATAGTGGCAACAAAACAGAGCACATGCAAAGGGAAAATATTTTTCAGACTCAGAGAATAAGTCTTTGTGTTATGGCATTTTATACTAAACATCACACAGGTGTTGTAGAGTTCAGATGGGGTTTTGGTAGTTGAGCATCATATCTCAATTCAATTCAGAATAGATTGGGAAGGAACCTTGGAGATCTTCTATCTAGTCCAACCCTCTGCTCCAGCAGGAGACCCTACACCAGGGGTTCTCAACCTTGGCAACTTTAAGACTTGTGGACTTCAATTCCCAGAATTCCTCAGCCAGCTTTGCTGGCTGAGGAATTATGGGAATTGAAGTCCACAAGTCTTAAAGTTGCCAAGGTTGAGAACCCCTGCCCTACACCATTTTGGATAGATGGCTGTGCAGTCTTTTCTTAAAAGCCTTCTGGAGGCAAGCTGTTCCACTGGTTAATTGTTCTCACTATTAGGAAGTTTCTCCTTAATTCCAGGCTGCTTCTCTCCTTGATTAGTTTCCATCCATTGTTTCTTGTCCTACCCTCTGGTGCTTTGGAGAATAACATGACCCCCCTCTTCTTTGTGGCAGCCCCTCAAATACTGGAAGACTGCTATCATGTCACCTCTAGTCCTGAATCAAGGACTGAACCATCTGAACTAAGATGGAATTAATAATCTTGATAATAATTAGCTACGTGATTTTGATGATGCATGAACTCATTTTACAGCATGAAGTCCATTGATCCGTAGTGAAATTTATAATTAATGTAAGAGTATCACTTATATATTGCACCTGCATGTGCCTGTTCTCATATGCAAAATATTTCCTGGAACAGCAAGCCACTGGATGCACAATTACTTTACACCTGAGTAAACTAAAGGAACACAGAACTAGTAACAAAAGGATGGAATACAATGCAACTGATGAAAACAAGATGTGATATCATGTCCCCACCCAATGCCAAAACTACCCAATAATAAAACAATGACTGCAAAGCTTGTGCAGAACAATTTGGAAATTAAAACCAAGTCTGAAAATAAAATGTTGCCAGAAAGAAAGCCAAGCAGAATTCATGAAGCTCGGAAAAAAAAACTTCCTGGATATGGTAGAAACTAACCCTTCAGATCACAGCAGAATAAGGTGGCAACATTTTACAATATTTAAAGATGGCAAGAGGGAGTTTATTAATTGTAGGGTGTCCCGGTGTTTCAAAACAGCTACTTTGAAGTCCTAGTATAACCTTCTACGCTTGTGTTCTTCTTCTGAAAAATTGAATTGTCTCCTGTGAATGAAAAAGCAGCATCAATGTCTCAATAAAGTTTATGAGTAAGGTTGTTATTTATTTCTGAAAGAGAATATTTAAAAAAAAAACAATGACCATTCCATTTATTCTCCATGCTTCACCATGATCCATTCCAAGGATGGTCCTGTAGAAACAGTTTATGAGGTTCTAGACATGGTTCTCTAGATTAAAGAGGCCTCTTTGGCAAGTGTAACAATCCTAGCATGGCCATGTTGGTGTAATCTAGAGGAAGAAAAAAACACAGGTCAGATAATCTCAAAATTTGTACAATGGAAAACATACATTTTTTATAGGCATGCCATAGGCATTTAAACCTCAGGAACAAACTACCATTTTATATATATATAAAATTATATATATATATATAAAATGTATGTTTTCCATTGTACAAATTATATGTGTGTGTGTGTGTGTGTGTGTGTGTGTGTGTGTCAAGTGTTTATTTTTTAGATTGCACCCTGTAAACCCAAATATGGGAGGAAGGAATCATTCTTTCCTTTTGCTTGTTTCAGCTCAACCCAGAGCCATCCAGAAAGCACAAATATATATATGTTGTTTAAAATTGTTGACAAAGAAATAAGGGAATTTCTGATATAGCTATTTCGAGTTTCTTAACTCTCTTCAGTCAGACTCACCCTTCTGGGATTCGAACCTGGGCAGTCTGCATGCTAAGCAGATGCTTTAACCTATTGAGCCACAAGTTCTCTCTCGCTTTGTCAGTAGTCAGGGAGTAAGGATATGTGTCAAGTGTTTATTTTTTAGATTGCACCCTGTAAACCCAAATATGGGAGGAAGGAATCATTCTTTCCTTTTGCTTGTTTCAGCTCAACCCAGAGCCATCCAGCAAGCACAAATATATATATATATATATCTCAACCCTCTGGTGTCTGCAGCTGGCTTCCTATATTTCTATTAAATCCCAAGAGAAGACATCAAAAGGATTTCCTCTTCACTGGACAATATTTTGGGAAGAAAGGGAATTGGAAAATATGGCCATCCGGTAAGGCTTTAGTAAATTATATATATATATATATATATATATATATATATATATATATATATATATATATATATATATATATATATATATATATATATATATATATATATATATATATATATATATATATATATATATATATATATATATATATATATATATATATATATATATATATATATATATATATATATATATATATATATATATATATATATATATATATATATATATATATATATATATATATATATATATATATATATATATATATATATATATATATATATATATATATATATATATATATATATATATATATATATATATATATATATATATATATATATATATATATATATATATATAAATAAATTATATATATATATAAACACCAGTAATAGCACTCTTCCCCATGCCCAATAATAAGATTTAAACCCAAAAACGGCACCAGGAGAAATTCTAAAAGAAAGTCTCAAATATTCTAAATCTAAGGAAGAAAATTCCAAAATAGCAATGGCAAAGCAGTTTTAGGATACAGAATTCTTGTATATGATTAAAGGCAAATCCATTTTGCTATGTATATAGTTATAGTTTTGCTATGTATGTAATTATGGTTTTGCGATGTATGTACTGTACGTAGTTTTAAATGCTTCCATGAGAGGCTAATCTAATGCACTTTGCTACCTTTGACTGAGTATAAGAGCTCACTTTCTCTGTTCTACATACAGAAGTTGACTAATCTGACAATTTACAGCAACTTGGATCTTGTTCTGTTTGTTGGCTTGATACCAGGGAATCCAAGTATGGCTGGAAAGGTTGGGACAAAAGAAGGACAAAGATACCACCAAGAAACAGGACCTTGGAGAGCTCCAGAAATGTCTCCTGGCTGCAGATTTACTGGACCTCTATTAAAATATTATTTCTATAAGACGCTGAAACAAAGTGAAGCTTTGAATGGATAGTCAGGAACCCTATTGTGAGACACCTTCATGGTCTCTGCAAAAGGCTAATAAATAGCAGTTGAGGAGAAAGAGGTCCTACTGGGATTCCTTCTTCAAGTTGGAGCAAGATGGTAAGGTTGAAGCTTCTAGATTTTTCCACGACCCGTTTATTTATATCTTCTAGGCACTTCAGAACCCAAAGGCTGGATTGTGTGAAACACACAGTTCAGCCCTTCAAAGGTTTTGCAACTTCTGCCAAATGATAAGGATGGCTTTTTTTTTATTTGCTACACAAATCACTTGCATTCTAATGTTATAATTTTTGATCACTAGTGGTTTGTTCTAAATTAGGCTTTTTGAATAATTGGTGCCAGTCCATAGGCATTTAAACCTCAGAAACAAACTACCAACAAACTATGAATTCCTGTTCATACATCACAGGGATCCACAATAAATCTATTCTTAGAGAACCGGTTTCAAATTTATTGCATTGCAAATGCATTATTTATTTACCGAGTAAACCCAAGAAACTGAGCAGATCACATTAGGTGTTACTACTGTATGCAAATTCAGCAAATATCTAAGTTCACAAATCACTAACTAAAGATGATATATTGTTCTACTCCAAGAGGCTACTATAGCATAAAGGAAAGTATGACATTATATTATGAATCTCCAGCACAGGAAGTCCTGGACTTATGACCACAATTGAGCACAAAATGTATGAGCTGAGACATTTGTTAAGTGAGTTGGGACCCAATTTATGACTTTTCTTGCCACAGTTCATTAACTGAATCACTGTTGTTAAGTTAGTCACACGGTTGTGAATCTGACTTCTCCATTCACTTTCCTAGTCAGAAGGTTCCAAAAGGGGATCACATGACCTTGGGACATTGCGACCATCACAAATATGAGTCAGTTGCCAAGCAGCCATTGATCATATGACCACAGGGATGCTGCAACAGTCGTAAGTGTGAAAAACAGCCATAGGTCACATTTTTCAGTGCCGTTGTAACTTTGAACAGACACTAAATGAATTTTTGTAAGTCAAGGACTATCTGTATAGAGAGAGTAAGAAACAAAAATTAAAGATGTGAACTAAGGCTTGTAGGATAGGAAGTTGTTCTGCATGGTAAGCACAACCACAGTTTGGCTAAAACTGTACTTTCACTGTACAGCTCTATTAATTTGAAGCACACTCCTATATTGCTGCAGTCAAGCCAAGCGCAGTGTTTTGACAGTCAAACAGATCTGCTTATTTCAAAGGAAATTTTCCAGGTCATGGGTCCCAATAATCATCTACACTTTATGTTATCCAAATGTTCATGTAAGGACCGAAATCAAAAATGGAAAATATACTGTAATTAAGTGGAATGCCTGCCTTTGCTCAAAGATTGGAAGCAAATAATTTCCAGGGCATGTTCATAACGATATAATATATTTCAGATGGCAGCACAATGTCGACTTGTATCCAAATTGGGGAATGTTTCTTGACTAATATGTTCTTTCGGTTTCCCCACCACACTTCAGCACTTTAAAAATGTTAATTAAATTGCCTTTTTTTTCCCATTCCTATTGATTAGGAAACCTTTGCTGGAGGAAAGTCCTGGCAAGCTTTTATATACAGCTTTTTACACATCAGTGACTTGCTAAAAATGTTACAGACGTCTTAACAACTTTTCAAACTATACAGTATCCCTGCCTGTTGCAAATACAGTACATAAAGCTCTAGATTATGAATGGGGCTGCAAAGTGATGGAATAAAAGTGCTTAGTGAATTCAAGCAAGACACGCACCATAATGTGACAAAAGCCGACGTGCAACCTTTATTTCTTACAATGCACTTTGCCAAAATCCCAAGCTACGTGTCCAATCTAAGGTCATCAAAACTTGTTCATTTATTATACAAACAAAAATGGGAAATCACAGCTGCCAGCTCTTTAGCTTATTATTATTGTTGGTGACAATGTCAGCCAGATGTTTAGTCTGGACCTGGGAAAAGCAGATGTTGTTAATGGGATTAAATATATCATTGACGTATGTAATAGTAGTACTAATAGTAATACCAGTAGCAGTATTGAAATATATTGATTCTCCAACTCCAGTGAACCCTGATGTGAAATTCCATCGATAAATTGTCATACTTTTTCATATTTTTTTTCATTCTGAATCACAGAATACATGTAACCATCAGCTCTGTCATTTCTGGTTATTTTTTTCTACCCTGCTATCCTTCTGGCTGGCCATGTTGCCTTTGGAGTGATGGATGTTATAATAATCCATCACATCTGAAGGAACTTTGATTTTCTGTGTAGTTCATCTCAAAGAAGCCATAATGTAGTTGGCTTCAGTGTACTTAATTATACAAACCATTGTGGTTTACATATACTGGCAATTTATAATTTAATGTGAATTGAGGGAAAAACTTGCTTGGTTTAGATTTCTTTGAGAAGGGCCACGATAGCATCAAATGTATGGAACACCAAAAATGGAATGGGATCTCAAATATGTTTGCATAGTGAAACATTTTCAAGAAAACAACTAAGCTCAAAGAGCACCAGGGATCCTCATTTCAGCCTAGAGCTACACATATTCTCCTTTATCAGTCTTTTTCAGAAGATAGTTCATATTACAGGTACCTTCAAATATGAGTGGGGCAATGAAATTCACTGGGCACAGTCTGCCCTTGTCTTAACCATCTATCATTAAACAAGGTTTGGATTGCAATTACCACAAGTCACTTTTGCACATGGTCTCTGAGAAGGTTTGCATTTTAGTTTCTCTCATGTTTTGATTTATCACTTTCAATCTGTCAGTTTTACTTAATAAACATTTCTAAACGCATTCATACAATAAAGTATCTGAGGGGCTGCCACAAGGCAGAGGGGGCCAGGTTGTTCACCAGAGCAACAGGACGAGAAACAATGGTTAGAAACTGACCAAAGAGAGAAGCAACTTGGAATTAAGGAGAAACTTCCTAACAGTGAGGACAATCAACCATTGGAACAGCTTGCCTCCAGAAATTGTGGGTGCTCCATCACTGGAGGTTTTTAAGAAGAGACCTAGACAGTCACTTGTCTGAGATGATATAGGTTCTCCTGCTTGAGCGGGGGGCTGGACTAGAAGACCTTCAAGGTCCCTTCCAGCTTTATTCTATTCTGTTCTGTTCTGTTCTGTTCTGTTCTATTCTATTCTATTCTATTCTATTCTATTCTATTCTATTCTATTCTATTCTATTCTATTCTATTCTATTCTATTCTATTCTATTCTATTCTACTCTACTCTACTCTACTCTACTCTACTCTACTCTACGCTACTCTACGCTACGCTATACTATTCTATTGTAACCATGTTAATGCAACTATGATTTCGGTGGAGGGGTTAATTTGTGCGTTCACACTGACACACTGACACACCACATAACGATAGCCCCAACAGCAAGGCATTGTGCCAATTCAGACATTGTGATGAACTCAGTGAATTATGATTTTGCAAACCATGCTTGATCTTGATGTCTGCTTCCAGGTTTTTTTGTTTTTTTTTAAATGGCTAAATGGCAACAATTCTTATAAAAATATCTTTGCGGTATTCAGAAGAGAGGCGCATCAGAGTTCGCTTCAGCCCTTGGCCAATGCTAGAACAAAGTCATATCCTGAAAAATAATTACAAAGCACATGTGTTATTGCATTTTGCAAATCTTTCAAAAATGCCTAATGGAGGCAGACTCTTCAGAACACCCTGGAAGACAGTTCGCATTGAGCATCTGTCGTCTTTTGCGGTTCCATTGATATTTATATTTTGAACATCATTTTCCCTCTGATAACTTTAAACATCTTATTAACAATGACAAAAGCGCTGACAACTGAAGAGTTAGGTTTCCAAGTGAGCTTTCAATTTGTCCCATTGTGCCCTGACATGGCAGGGGTTTCCAAGCAGTTGGTGGTCTTACATATCTCATACACAGCCCAACAATGCAACAAACTATGAATAGGGCTTAAGCTTCCACTCAGAATTCTTTCTTTTGTGAGTTGGCCTCTCCTGCATGTTGAGATGCCGGTTTTACAAGTTGTACAATCCCAACCACAGGTGGAAGCCAATGCTGGAAACGTATCACCATGTTTCTTTTATCAAACACATAGAAAGAAGGAACAAATTGACAGTGGATTCTTGGGATCAGCCTTGAAATTATTTGCTGCAAGTCGCCTGAATTTAGAACCATCAAGAGAGAGAGAGAGAGAGAGAGAGAGAGAGAGAGAGAGAGAGAGAGAGAGAGAGAGAGAGAGAGAGAGAGAGAGAGAGAGAGAGAGAGAGAGGAGAGAGAGAGAGAGAGCTTTGATACTGAACCAACCTAAAACCCAATTGTTCAGGCTAATGCAAATGAGTAAGGAGGGAGAATACTGCATAATCTAATCGTTTTGTTCCTTTCTAACCCAGACCACATATTTGTTGTGCATCTGACAAAATGCAGAAGGTTTTTAGAGGCCCCCAGAAAGCACATGTGTAAAATAAAAATTCCAAGCTTTTTTTACAAATGGTTGGTGCAAATATCTGGCAAAATTAGAGAAGAAAGTCTTTGTGAGGAACAGTATACTTGGTGAGAGTTTATTCCTTTTCTTTATACTGCAAAAGGCAAATGTTATTTGGTTAAACAAAAAAAAAAAAGGATTGGCAGATTCTGCCTTTTAAAAAAAAATTATAAATCAGGGAAAGTTTTCAAGGTGTACTTTAAAAGGCTAATTTCAACTTAGGCAAAGTAAAATCAAAAATATTGCTATTAAAAATAATGATGTTGATAATCCATTGGTGATTGGGAATCAGCTCTCCTTGTAACGTTAAAAATACACAAAGCATAAGCACTGGAGGATCTGAACAACAATTTTAAAAAGTGTTGCTACCTGGTCATTAACCAAAATAGTGGTGTTAATATTGATCAAATACAAAAAGTGTAGAGGGATTGTACAGGTTTCATATGTGATTCCTGTTCTGCCTGCAGAGGTTCTCCCCGCCAATGCTAAGCATAATCATAAGTTCCCTCTTTCATCTGCCTTCAACCAGGTTTCCCATTCTCCTATTCATTGAGCTACTTAGAACATAAAATAATCGTGTGCACTTTCTTTCAATTATTTATGGACGTCGTGTCAAATGTTTTTCACTTCACACAGGATGGGTTCACATAATTTGGAAAACCCTAAACCCAAGTGATAGAATACAGAATACAGGGGAGAAAAAGGCCTACTAATTCAGACGTTTTCAAAGACTAATACTTAGTATTGTATACCAGGTGTCATGATGATTGCTGCATAATATGTTTTTATGTCCAATGCTGATTGTTTTAATAAAAGAATTTTTATTAAAAAAAAAAGAATACAGGATAACAGAGTTAGAAGGGACCTTGAAGGTATATAAAGGCATATAAATTTGATTATAAAAATAAATAGATAGAATAGAGCTGGAAGGGACCTTGGAGGTCTTCTAGTCCAGCCCCCCACTTAAGCAGGAGAACCTACACCATGTCAGACAGTGATTGTCTTGTCTTTTCCTAAAGATCTCCAGTGATGGGGCACCCACAATTTCTGGGGGTAAGCTGTTCCACTGGTTGATTGTCCTCACTGTCTTCTAGTCAAACCTCCTGCTCAAGAAGGAGAGCCTATATCATTCTGGACAAATGATTGTCCAGTCTCTTCTTGAAAACCTCCAGTGATGGAGCACCCACAAGCTCTAGAGATGAGCTGTTTCATTGATTAATTGTTCTCACTGTCAGGAAGATTGGATGACTCTTTAACGACCTTCCACCAGTTCCTTCTTGTCCTCTCCTCAGTGGCTTTGCAGAACAGGTCAACCCCCTCTTCTTTCCAACAGCTCCTATGTACTAGAAGACAACTATCATAGCACCCCTAATCCTTCTCTTTGTTAGACTAGACATGCCCAGTTCTCTCAGTCGTTCGTCATATAGTTTAGCCTCCATCGCCTTATCATCTTTATTGCTCTTCTCTGCCCTCTTTCTAGGGTCTCAACCTCTTTTCTGTATCATGGTGACCAGAACCAGATGTAGTTCTTAACTGGCTATCCTTTTCCAATTCCCTTCCAAAGAGAAGGTTCCTCCATACCACAATGGATGCGTCATGAAGCCACTTACCTTTCTTCTACAATCAACGCTCAATGTTGATGGAAGCCCTTCCCTTTCCCTTGCCCCATCCCTTGATTCAAAGTCAAAGCTATTGATGTACATCACTGTTACAAAAAAGAAAAAAAAATAAAGAAAACTTTGAAACCTATAATTCACTGGGAAACAAAGGCAAGAAGTGATGGCATCTGTATGAAGGGGGAAGGGACGATTTCAACGACCTCAATCATGAAATGTAGGAACACTTTGATCAGGAGCTGGAAAGAGGTGTAAACTCGCGCTTTAGCGACAGACTGATATTTCTGTAATTGGTCCTTTATGTATTGCCAGTTCAGAATAATCACACATAAAAATAAAAATAAAATAAAAAAAATAAAAAGGCCCAACTTACCTCATCCGCCTAGTAAGCCAAAGCATAAATAAATTTTAAAACAAGAACAATGGAGTTACTATTACTCACTCACTGACTCCCAGCTACATCACACGATTCTTTATAATTGCTGGCAAGAAGATTAATGTTTTGTAAAATATCAGAGTAAGGTCACAAGGGGGGTGGGTGGGGGTGGGGCTGTCTAAACACCAAGAGTCTCAAATCCCTCCTTTTTACCCCTCCCCCTCTCTTTTTATGGAAATGAACTTCAGAGCCTTGTTGCTAATTATTGTGATTTTTCAGATGTGGGGGAAAGTGTCCTCCATCTTTCTCTCTCCCACTCTCTTTTTCTACCCCCCCTCCCCTGCTTTTAATTATTTATTCTTATTTTGTCAAGAAAAACAAATCTCCAAAATACAAACAGGATTCTATACTGGTCAATCGGTTTTAATGAGTGTTGCATCGAAAAGATATGCAAAACATTTTTTCTTCTTCCTCTTTTAGGATGGGCACCTTCCATTTGATAGATAGGAAATTGGCTTAGAAACATTTAAGATCATAAGATAACCTTTATCGTCATTTTTTTTTTACTGTGAACGCACTGGCACACATTAAATATGAAGTCTATTGCCTACTCTCAAAAGAAGGTGTATATCTATCCATACGTTGTCTTGCCTTCTGGTGATTTGGAAAATAGGTTGACCCCCTCCCCTTTGTGGCAGCCCCTCAATTACTGTGCCTGCCTTTTTCTGAACTCAACAAGGATCTCTTTAGCTTTTTCCTACTTTTAAGATGAAGCTGTTTTTACTACACCAGTTCCCCAAGCCCTCTGCCTCCTTGTGGGGGCTCCATCATTGGAAGTTTTTAAGAAGAGATTGAAGATCCATTTGTCTGAAATTGTGGCCAACCTATGGCACGGATGCCAGAGGCGGCACTCAGAGCTCTCTCTGTGGGCACGTGCGCCGTCGCCCCAGTCCTAGGCCTTCAGCTGGGTTTTATAAAAACTTTTCGCTTTAGGCCTTCGCCCTCGTGTGCAAAAAAAAAAAGGTTCAATCAATCAGTCAATTTCAACTTCTGGCGGAAAAAAAAAAGATCTTGCAAAGTTGGAATTGATTGATTGAACTTTTTAGTCCCACCCAGTTTGCCGTGCAGCCACGCCCACCCAATGGCCACACCTACCCAATGAGCTTTTTATGTAATCATAGAGCAGTGGTAGCGAACCTATGGCACGCATGCCAGAGGCGGCACTCGGAGCCTTTCTGTGGGCACATGCACCATCGCCCCAACCCTGCCTCCTCCCACGGCCCCCTCCTCACCAGCAGCCCCCCGGAGGAGAGTCGCCCCTGGATATGGCCCACGTGAAGCAGCGCAGCCAAGGACACGGTAGCCGGGCAGTGGGGACAAGACTCTGCCCTTGCGCTCCATCGTGCGCAGATGATGCTGCGGGGCACGGGCAGAGGGCATGGCCGCCATGGCGCTGCTGGGCTGCCTGGGTGATTTGTGGTGGGCCGTGGAGGTGGTGGGTGGCCCAGCGGACACGGCAGAGCAGGTATGGGATGGAGGGGCGGTTTTTGGGCACTCGGTCTCTAAAAGGTTTGCCATCACTGTCATAGAATAAGAGATAATTTTATAATAATATTTGCTGTAGACGAAATCAGAAACTTTTTTTCTATTTTTTATTTCTTCCTGACGATGCATAAGTGGGTTTTGGGTTGCAGTTTGGGCACTCGGTCTCTAAAAGGTTCGCCATCACTGGTATAGGGTCTCCTGCCTGAGTAGG
Source organism: Bothrops alternatus (assembly GCA_034064705.1). Classification (NCBI taxonomy): domain Eukaryota; kingdom Metazoa; phylum Chordata; class Lepidosauria; order Squamata; family Viperidae; genus Bothrops; species Bothrops alternatus. Next base: position 1,193,904 of record JARGCV010000065.1, read on the forward strand.
GGGTTGGGCTAGAAGATCTCCAAGACCCCTTCCAGCTCTGTTATTCTATTATGCTGCATCACAGGCAGTTTTGAAGAAGTGCGAAGAGGGCATTTCCGAGAAACTGGCAGAGGCAGAGGAAGCCAATCCATGCTAACTGAAGAGCACTTGGGATTTAATGGAGACACTGTCCAGCTGTTAACACCAGGTGCCACTCTGATAGTAAAACACTCTGAAATGAAGAGCGGCAGAAGAGGCCATCATGAATGACCGACTGAAGGATAAATAACTAGGCCTTGTGATGTTATTTATTGGAATGCATCCTGCAGCAGCTTCTCCCGCTTGAAGGATGCTAATTTGGGGGTTTATTGCTGACTCATACACATCTGCATGGAACTAGCATGGAAAGCATGAACAAAGCCAGCAAAAGAAGAGAGAAGGGGTGACGGCAAGACACGCTGCTGAAATGTTGTTTGTTTTGAAATGTTGGCATAAGAACAGGGATGGGCAGCATGGATCCCATTGATGCATCTGGGCCTTGTGAAAGAAAATATTTAGCAGAGATATACCTTATCTAGAGAGATTGGGTATAGACCGCTTGTGAAGATGTAGAGACTCTAGGCTGATTCCTATCTTGACGCCACCCCCAGGCTCTGCAACTCCTTCTCCATTGAGTACCATCAAAAGGGACTTTCCAGCTCTAACGGGAATGCCTTCCTAAAATAGAGACGTCTCTTACTAGCGGTATTTGGGGACCTTTGAGCTTGGTTACCTTCTTGCAGATGTTCCATTACCTAAACCTGTTTCAGTGCAGATGTTTTGTTACCCAAACTAGGTAACATCATTATGTTGAGAGTTTGGAAAAAAATTCAGAGAAGAGCAACTAAGATGATCAAAGGCCTGAAGACTAAAACATTCGAAGAATGGCTACAGGACTTGGGTTTGGCTAGTCTAAAGAAAAGAAGAAGTAGGGGAGACATGATAGCAATATTCCAGTATTTGAGGGGCTGCTGCAAAGAAGAGGGGGTCACGTTATTCTCCAAAGCACCAGACGGAAGGACGAGAAACAATGGTTGGAAACTGATCAGAGAGAGAAGCAACCTGGAATTAAGGAGAAAGTTCCTGACAGTGAGGACAATTAATCAGTAGAACAGCTTGCCTCCAGAAATCGTGGGTGCTCCATCACTGGAGATTTTTAAGAAGAGGCTAGACAGTCGCTTGTCTGAGATGGTATAGGTTCTCATGCTTGAGCGGGGGGCTGGACTAGAAGACCTCCAAGGTCCCTTCCAGCTCTATTCTATTCTATTCTATTCTATTCTATTCTATTCTATTCTATTCTATTCTATTCTATTCTATTCTATTCTATTCTATTCTATTCTATTCTATTCTATTCTATTCTATTCTAATACTGGCTAAGATTATATACCCAATGAGCAAATCCAATGTGGTCATTGTGCAGAACTGGAAATCAGTGCTTTATTAATACAACATCAACCAAGCTCAGAGAACACCAAAGACCCCTCATTTCAACATTGAGTACAAATATTCTTCTTTATTGGGACCTCTCCTATTTCAGCAGCCAGCCTAGCTATAAGAACATCAGCTTTCAAAAAGGTACGAGAAAAATTGAAGATAGTTTTTTAAAAATTAAAGATGGCTCCCATTTCCCCAAAGGCAGATTTGGGTGATTTAAAACTAAAAAAAGTCAGTACAAATTTAGCAAGACCGGAGATTTCTTCCCAGAGAAAATGTCTAGGTAAAATAGCTTTTGTTTGTCCCCTGTTTAATAATTTTTTGAATTCAATAGGGCCACTGGAAGCCAATTCCTTGGGTTTGGGACAGCTGTTTCCAATACCTTGGTTAATCTTCCACAATGCACATTTGTTCCTAGCTAAAAAGGCCAGAAGCATCTTCTTACCTTGGAGCACAAATGTAAAATACTTTATTCAGGTGAGTATTATTTTTTTAAAAAACCAAAACAAAACCAAAACATGCACTTTATTTCTCATTCCTAATAGGATATTTGTCTTTGTTTCTTCACATTTCCCCCCTACTATTTTGAATGCCATTATGAAGTTAAAGAAGACAGACTGCTCCATCTAAATGAAAGCAGTAAAAGATAATATAGTATATTTTTTTCCATGTCAGGCGGGTATTAATTTTGCCTTACATAAGAAAATACACAAATCACATCCTCTACGAGAAATCATTTATAATGTAATTATGCATGAGCAAACACTGCAAACCTCTCAAATACAAGCAGCAACGTTAACCACAAAGAATAGTTACAGTTATATATAGCCCATTTTAGATAGCATTAGTCTTCCCCTCCCAAAGTAGAGGAATTAACTCTGAATAAATTAAAAATAAGGAGTTTCCAAAAAAACAACAACAACACAAAAGCATCAACAAACAGTTTTGGCACATAGAATTATTTCCTACTTATTTTGCCTGTTAAAGGCCTAAAAACCTGCGATTATTTATTACATTTGTAACGCTCTCTATGGCCATAGTAGCAGCAAGCAAGCAAGCAATCATCACTACAGCTAATATGAAACAATACAAACACCATCAAACTAAAAATCACCCTCTGGCCCAAACAGTGAGAGGTTCAGAAAGAAAGTTTCATGGAAGATTTATTTATTTATTTAAGATCCAGTTTCCTTTTAATTTTTTTTCTCAAATATGATTATACACATTCATGTGTCTACTACGGTAAAATTCTGCACGGTTACATTAAAGATACAGTACGGTAACATTTGATTTGAGGTACTTGGAATGTATAAATGTCCTTCATAAATAATGTCGTCAGTTGCTGTAGTCAAGCACTGTTCCAAACACAGCTAGATTCAATTGTGTCTGAAATAACGGAGTTTAAAATTTTCATTTTTAGGGGAAAAAACACAAAAAAACCCCACCAGTGCAATAGGTACTGTAGAAATTAGAATGTATTTGTTTAAATAATATGCAGATCAGCTCAAAATATATTACACTAGAAATCCAGTAATAACTTTCTTTCCCCTTTCAGTTCAGCTTGCAAGATGATATTCAGAATAATTTCAACATTGTCTGTAATATATTTTCTTTTGATCTCTAGCTCTTTATCAGCAGCCTTCCAATGTTTTTGTCCTCTCCCTCCAAAGTCTTTTCAAAGACGTAGAGACCAAGTCAGCCCAATGATAACCCACCTATTTGGATATGTGCAAATTGGTTTAAATAAAGTCACAGAATCATAGCGCTGGAAAGGACCTTGGAAGTCTTCTCGTCCAAAACCTTGCCCTAGACAAATGATGATCCAATCATTTCTTCAAAGCCTCCAGTGATGGAGCACCGGCAACTTCCGAAGACAAGCTGTTCCACTGATTGATTGTTCTCACTGTCAGGGAATTCCTCCTTATTTCCAGGTTGGCTCTCCCTTCGATGAGCTGCCACCCATTGCTTCTTCTCCTGCCCTCAGGTGCTATGGAGAATAAATTGACACCCTCTTCCCTGTCACAGCCCTTCAGGTATTAGAAGATGGCAATCATGTCCTTTCTAGGCCTTCTCTTCCTTAGACTAGACATACCTAGTTGTTTTTTTTTAAATGATGTAATTATTTATTCCAACCTTACCAAGACACTCCAATTTGCATCACTGTTGTTCTTAGAAACATTTCTTTTTTTTAAAGCAAATCTTTTTTTTAATTCTTTTTTTCCCATATAACATTTTTTATTAATAGATATATATTTGTACATGTAAACCAGGAAAAAAATTCAAGTTAACTGCTATTCAACTTAATACAATCAATTTAAATTTGTAAACATTCTTCACTCCGTATATCAAGATCTAACTATAAGCCAGATACATTTTCTTTGATTGGTGTTTCTCTTGTATGTAGTCTATCCAATGTTTCCAGTCCAACATGTATTTTTCATTTGAGCGATCCTTCAAATATGCCAATATTTTAGCCATTTCTGCCAAATTTATAACTTTCAAAGTCCATTCTTCAATAGATGGTATTTCTGGCTTCTTCCAGTATTGTCCCACCAACAGTCTCGCTGCTGTGATCAAGTTCAGAATTTAGTTCGTCTCTGTGGTGGTACAGTCTTTTATGATCCCTAACAAAAACAACTGAGGTAGAAATTCAATACGCTTTTTCAAAATGGTTTGGAGTGTCCACCATATTTTTCTCCAGAAGGCTTTAATTTTTCTACATGTCCACCATACATGAAAATATGTAGCCTCCATACTATCACATCTCCAACATTTAGGTTGGATGTCAGGGTAGATATATGATAGTTTTTTCGGGTCTAGATGCCACCTATAAAACATTTTATAAAAGTTCTCTCTTAAATGTTGCGCTTGCATAAATTTTACATTTTTCACCCAAATTCTCTCCCACGTTTCCATCGTGATAGGTTGCCCAAAATTTTGTTCCCACTTTACCATACAGTCCTTGACTAGTACAGTTTCAGAGTCAATTTCTATCAATACACTGTACACTCTTTTAATATGCATGGGCCCTTTTTCCTCTAACCTGTTCAATTAAACTCTCATCTGTTAGTGATAAACCCTTCTTCAGGTCTTTTTGCCATCTAGACTGCAGTTGTAAATATGAAAGCCAGGTACACACTATTCCTTCATCTGCTAGCGTATTTGATGGCTTTAACGATAACACATTTCCTTCTTCCACTACGAGTTTACTATAGGGCACCCCATCTTGACCTTGTATTATGTTTATGTCCCCTATTGCGTGTCTGGGGATTGTCCAAATGGGAATCTTTTCGTGTAGTAAGTACTGATACTTCTTCCAGACCCGCAACAGCGGGATTCTCAGTGGGTGCTCCTTGAAGCTCTTGTCCACCGTCTTGTCATACACTAGGTATGCGTGCCAGCCATATAATAAACCATGTCCTTCAACATTCAGTATTCTGTCATTCGTTATATTAATCCAGTCACTCAACGCCACCAGTGCCGCAGCATAATAATATAACTTCAAATTGGGCATTTTTAAACCACCTCTTCTCCTTGTATCCTGGATGATTTTTAATTTAACCCTCGGTTTCTTGCCATTCCAAATAAATCTGTTAATGCCCTTCTGCCATTCGTCTAGGTCCACATCCTTTTTGAGTATAGGTAGCATTTGAAAGAGAAATAAAAATTTTGGCAATACATTCATTTTCACTGCTGCTATCCTGCCCAGCAGAGACATTTGTAATGTTTTCCACTTGTCCAAATCTATTTGTATCTTGTTCCACAACACCTCGTAATTATTTGTATATAATTTCCCGTTTGCAGCTTCAATCTCAACTCCTAAGTGTTGTATCTAGCCCCTCTCAGCTCAGTAAAATCCACATAAAGATGTCTTTAAGAGTTTTATTTAACACATTTCAAAAGGATTCACTTCAAAGCAAGCTGCTGGCATTTTGCTGGCCGGAACGGCCAATTCTGATTTATTTACATTTAGATTAAACATGCTTTCCCCCCACCTTCCAATTAACTCACTCTTTATCAATCACATTGTCCAAGACCTCATTATTCTTCCGTAGATTTCAAAAAACACCAGAAAACTGAGTTTAAACGCGCTGCTCAAGGTATCAGGCTACTCCTTGATTAACGTTGCTCGTGACAAAGGCGTAGTCTCTCTTTCCCCTTCTAATATAGTTTCCGATACGTCATTTCCCCCATTACTTCCTCTTCCCACTTAACTGACACCTTCGCTTATCAAACCTTCTGAATCTCGGATCAAGCCATCTAACTTCTTGTTCCAAATCTGACTCATTACTTTGAGAGTCTGACTCAGAATGCATACAAAGCTCCTCATTGTCTAGCTCGGCTGCCGGGAGGGGAAAATACCCAGAGGGGCCTGGTTCTGCTTCGTCATCCTCTGATATGTCCCCAGCTGGTCTAGAAACACCCACAACACTAAGTATTTAACTTTCTTAACTATTTCACAGCTCGTTATTCTTTCTAAGTCCTGTTTTGAGTTGTTATCTAAATTTTTAACTAGCATCTTCGTCTTAGATATATTTACTTTGAAGCCTGATACCCTACCATAGTCTTTGATTATCTCCTCTTCTAACTCCCTTCTTTTTTGTTCTTGGCTTCGGGAAACTTTTGCCAGACCACTTCCACTTTTTCCCCTGCTTTCTTCTTTGGTCTCGCTCCCATGGTTTCAAGATTGGTGTTTGTATTGCCTTGTGGGATCTTCTCTTGCTGTTCTATACATTTAGTAGTAGCCCTCATCTGCCTTTGATCTTTAGTCTTTCCTGCTTCCATGGTTTTATTGATATCCATACTTTGTGCAGTCACTTCCCGAGAAGCTCCTTTATCTTCTCCTGCTGCTGCAGCGGTCTGTGTCTCCGGGGATTTTGATCGTTGTTTTAAGTCCATTCCTCTTTCTTGTGGCCAATCTACATTTTCCAGTGTTGTGGGCATGGGTCTCCCCACCTTCAGTTCCTTTTCAAAAAATTCTTTTGCTTTCCGGACTGAGTTCAGGTGGTATCTTTTACCATTATAGAGTAATGACATTCCAGTTGGGGCTTCCCATCGATATTGCAGAGCGTGTGTTTTCAGTTCAGTGACCAAGAACTTGTAGTCTTTTCTTTCTCTTAACATCTTGGGAGCGATCTCCTTCAATATCACCACCTCTTGCCCCTCTACATTCAATCTCTTGTTATAGGATGTTGTAAAAATAAGATCTCGGAATTCCTTTGTTACAAAATAGATAACCACATCTCTTGGTAGATTTTTTTGTCTTGCGATCCATGAGTTAACTCTGTGGATTCTGTCGATTTGCCAAGAGATATTTTTAGCCTCCTCTCCTAGAAATTGTTCCAAGGCTTTTACAAAAATTCTTTTCAAATCTTCTTGCTTCTCATTTGTTGATTTCCCAGTCCCCTGACCCTGATTGCTGTCATCATCTGCCAATATTGCATCATAGTTGAGTGGTCATGCACCTCACTTTTCATCTCAGCCAGTTGTCCCTCAACTCGTCTCTCCACCTCTTCCATCCTTTCTTCAACCCCTTCCCAGACCCTCTTAAAATTTTTCTCAATATCTTCTCTCATTTTCTTATTGTGCGTTTGCATTGTTTCTTTGATTTGGTCTAAGTCTTCAGTAACAGCTTTGCTTTGTTCTTCCATCTTCCTCTCCAATTCTCTGCTTTGTTCCTTCAACTTCTGTTCTAGTTCTTTGCCTTGCCTCTCCATCTCCTTTCCCATTCCCTCCATCCTCTTTTCCACTGCCTCCATCGTTCTCTCTAGTTTTTCCATCCTTTTCTCAGAACTGTCCTTTATTGCTTCCAGCTGTCTCTCTATTTTTTCATACATTGCTAACATTGTGTCTTTTAAATCTTTCATCATATGCATTTCTGGAGAGGCCTGGGTAGGCAGGGGGGACTGAGATTCTGTAGGTATGGAGGGAGATTGGAGGGCAGGTAAGTTGTTCCCTGATATTTTAAGGAGCTGGCCTGGGGAGGGTGCTGCCACCTTTGAGGGTATTAGTTTGGACTGCTTAGTGGCCATCCTGAGTTCAGTCCACTGTTAGCCAAGCTTTTTTAATGCAGAAGACTAATCCTTACTTTTATATTGCCAAGATGTTTCCTCTTACAGTCCTCTTTATCCTCTTATATTCTTTTTTAGGTATATTTTGTAAAGTTTTTAAAGGTTTGCGTCTATTCTGCCCTCTAGCGTTCACTCTCACATTGCAGTCTCGCTTTCCACTTTCTCTCTCTTCCGGCTACTTTCCCTTTAAAGTAAAAGTAGTCGCCATCTTGGATACTTTTTGTTTATTGTGAAAGTAGTTAATCAGCGGTATAATATAAGAAATACTTGCTTTTTTAAGCTCTTGCGTTCAGTCCGTCTGTCTCTGTGCCTCTTTAAAAAGTTTTTCTCACGCGGAGGCTGGTCTTAGCATCTGGGACTGTCAGCCGACAGAGAAACAGCTCCGGGCTGGAGCTATCGTGAGCATCCGGGGAGTCCTCTTTCTTTCCTCCCGAAAACTTTTCCAGGGAGTTTTCAGAGGCTCTCGACCCCCACTCACAGCTCTTGACCCCTTCTCCGACCGAGGAGGGGTTTTTTCCACCGCGAAAAACAGCTGTTTTGCGCTGTTTTTGCGGCTTTTCAAGTCTCGGAGTTCAGAGCCTCCTAAAGGGGGCTCTATCGTAGCCAAGGCAGCCACCGGAAGTCCCCGACATACCTAGTTTTAAACATACCATAAATAGCAATAGCACTTAGAGTTATATACTGCTTCACCATGTTTTACAGCCCTCTGTAAGCGGTTTACAGAGTCAGCATCTTGCCTCCAACAATCTGGGTCCTCATTTTACTAACCTCGGAAGGGTGGAAGGCTGAATCAACCTTAAGCTGGTCAGGATCGAACTACTGAACTGCATATTTCTTAGCACTGGATAAATGCTATGCATAGAATAGCCCAAAGCACACATTCTGGTGAGAGAGAAATTCCCTAAAGATCAGAAGACCAAATTCCCAATGACTGACCCAGACTGGATCCTGAATACCTTATTCCAGTGATGGCGAAACTTTTAGAGACCAAGTGCCCAAACTGCAACCCAAAACCCACTTATTTATCGCCGGGTGCCAGGTGAGTGTAGTCCACTGGGTGGGTGTGGCTGTGGTGGTCATGGCAGATTGGGTGGGTGTGGCCAAGATGGGCGTGATCACCTCGATGTTGCTCATAGGGAGGGATGCCTGTGGGGGCTGGGCATGGTTGGGGGAGATCCAGGGGGTCTCTGGCAGGTGGGGTGATGGGCAGGAGGCTCTTCCTGTGGGGTGAGGCGAGGCAAGGTGAGGCAGGGCGGGGATGCCATTGTCACAGGGCAAGGTGAGGCAGAGGCGAGTGCATGGGTGCTAGGATGCATCCGGCCATGTGGGACCTCGGCGAGTTAGTGGGCGGCTGGTTGAAAAGGGACAGTTGCCATCTCCGGGGAATGGTGTGCATGCCCACAGAGAGGGCTCTGAGTGCCGCCTCTGGCACACGTGCCATAGGTTTGCCACCACTGTCTTATTCCCTTAGTTGTTCATCTTGTGATTTAGTCTCCAGATCCCTGATCACATTCTCTGCTCACATTCTTGAGCCTCAGCAACTCACTGGTGGGATTCAGCCAGTTCACACCACTTCAGCAGAACCGGTAGCTATTTTTTTGTTGCCCAGCCCAGAATGGACATCTGGAAGCGGCATCCACACAGAGAACCAGTTGTTCACATATTCAAATCCTATCACTGCAGCAACTTTTCTGTATCATGGTGACCAGAACTGGAGACAATATTCCAAGTGTGGCCTCATCCCCTCCCATGATCTGGATGCCGTCTCTTTGCTGATCCACAATAGATTTGGATATGTCTGATCCTTCGGCTCTACTGAATTGTCAGCCCAATCCATTAAGTCATTGGGCTGTTCAAAATAATCCAGATCTGAATCAATCTGGAGTACCAAATAATCACAGATGCCGACTAAAAACCTGGAAGGGTTTTTTTTTTCCCCTCCTCTGCTACATAATGCAATAATGAACTATTAAAAGTGTAATATTTACCCATCCTGCACAGGGTGTTTTGGGAACTAAAGGAGGAATATTTGCACATTGGAAGATGAAAAACATTGCAGAAGTGCTAATTACTTCTAGTTACTACCCCTGTTTTTGCTTGAAGTACCTTTCCTTTCCTCTTCCATCTCCTTCATTTCATTTCTCATCTGCTATTGTTTTCCCTCGCTAACAGCCTGATTTAATGCTGTAAATGGCTTTGAAGGTAGACGCCTAATCTAGAAATCAGTATTATTTCATAGCACTGGATAATATTGAATATTTGTCTGCAAAGGACGCCAAGATAATATCTCCTTGTATTCAGAGCTCAAGGTAATATTTCTCCCGAGCTATTCCTCCCCCAGAGGCAGCCAAATCTTTTATGTTCAGAAGAGGAGAAAGAATTTAGCAAGAGGAAAACATCCCTGTTTAATAAAACTTAAGAGTTTTACTTATTTATTACCTCAATGTACAGGTATTCCTTGACATACAGCCACAACGGAGTCCAAAATTTCTGTTGCTAAGCGAGACGCTTGTGAGTTTTGTCCCATTTTACAATCTGCCTTGCCACCATTGTTAAATGAATCACTGCAGTTAGTAACCTGGTTGTTAAGTGAATCTGGCTTCCCCTATTGACTTTGCTTGTCAGAAGGTCACCAAAGGGGATCCCATCACCCTGGGACATTGCAACCGTCATAAGTACAAGTCAGTTGCCAAGCATCTCAATTTTGATTGCGTGACCCTGGGGATGCTGCAACGGTCCTAAAGGTGGAAAACGGTCACAAGACACTTTATCAGTGTTGTAACTTTGAACAGTCACTAAATTAACAGTTGTAAGTCAAGGCCTCCATATATACAGTTAGTGGTAGATGGGAACGAAGAGCTGGCCAGTCAGGAATCAATGTCATTTAGAAATAGAGCAATCCAAAAAAATTACTTGGATTTTGAGGTGATTTAGTTACTGAGGTGGGGAGGCAACAGTGTTCTGTGTGCCTTTGGCATATAGTCATGCTGGCCACAGGACCATGGAAAATATCTTCAGACAATACTGGTTCCCTTCAGCCAAGACTGGACAGGGAAACCTTTATCTTTACCTTTATTTACAAATTAGAGCATTCCCATAAAATCTCAAAGAATATTGCTGTCCAAGTATGTTATTATTCTCCATGGTTAGGAAGAACCTCAAAAGTTGAGAATCAGATCTCCTGGGCAACAGTAGCTTGTGGTTCCATGGCCCACTTCTGACCAGCAGCTATAATTATCCAACATCAGATAATGTTCTCCTGAAGCTCTTCTGTGGAAAGGAAGCTCAAACATCACTAGCCCTCACCATCATTTCCGTTTTGCTTCCCCAATTGAATAGTTTCAGTGCAAAGTCACAATCCCCTGAAAAAGGCTGATCTTTGAACTTCTGCTGCCCTTCCTAGCATGAAGCCATACCATGTTCACAAGATGTTGCTGTGAACTTCCAAACAAATCTCTCTTAGCGTCCTTTCAAATCAGAGATTTGGTCTTTCCACTGAAGGTTTGACGACGAGGGGAGAAATAACGTAATTGAAAATAAACAGTGCAAACCCATAGGAAAAATAATTAAAAGGGGGGGGGTTGCATATCCCTCTGGAAAACAGGTCTCCTGTTAAACCAATCTGCTCTTTGGAGGCTTTAGCTTCTCAAGACATAAATTCAGAAACAAGCAAGCAGCGTAATTTGACATCTTGCTTGGTCAACCATAACCAAGAGGCGAAAGTGATGAACACAATTCTACTGTATCGGTTTCAAAAAGGTTCTCAGAGAATTTCTGGGTGAATTCAAGGCAAATGGATTGTATCAAAAGAAAAATTTGGCAGAGGGGAGAAGGCAATTATTATTGCTGTGGTGGTTATTATACAAAATATACAATTTCCATTTAAGGTCAGCCATGACTGCAGTTGAACTAATTTAGTGGGAAAACATGATGCTTGAGGCAAGGGAAGGTCAAATTATATTTCTCCCCCGAGGGCTGAGATATGAATAACGGTTTGTTTGCATTACCATCTCTAAGCTTTCAGCCTAAATTTATTTTGTTCCTTTGTATTGCTCTTTATTTATCATGCCCTCGAAGAAATGAAAAGTCTTGTTAGGGAGTTTATGGATTTGAGCCAATGAGCAGAGCCTGAATTCTGCAACCTCCTGGAATTCTGTAGCTGGTACCTCTGCCAAAATTGATCCATTCTGTACCTCTGTCAGAACTGACTGTGGTGCTGGCGATGTCTTCTGCATATTCCTTGGACAGCAAAGGTGACTAACACCTTTGCTGGGGTGCATAACACCAGACATGTCACTAGAAGGCAAGATCATGAAACTGCATCTCACTTACTTTGGCTATGTCATGCAGGGGATTTCACTGGATAAAGCAATTATATTGGAAAGAGTTAGTGGTAAAAGAAGACCAGGCCATCAAAGAACTAGGTGGCTAGACACCATCAAAGCTGAAACCAGTCAAGCATAGAGAAACTCAAAGAAGAAATGCAAGATTGGAAGATGGGGAGAGACCTGGCCGATAAAATAACCAAGAGTGGGACTCAACTGAATGGATAAAATCATCATCATTACATCTGTCAAACATCTAGAAGGTACCATGTTGCTGAAGATCTGCTAGAACATTCTGCTGGTCTTCAGAAAGTTCATATTGCCTTCCATTTCTGAGTAATATGGTCTTTAATTTCTTCTTCTTCTTCTTCTTCTTCTTCTTCTTCTTCTTCTTCTTCTTCTTCTTCTTCTTCTTCTTCTTCTTCTTCTTCTTCTTCTTCTTCTTCTTCTTCTTCTTCTTCTTCTTCTTCTTCTTCTTCTTCTGTTACAAGTTCTGTTCCTCCCACCTCTTGTCTTGCAGGTTCATTTCCTTTCCAGAGAATCTAATTACTAGTTTCAAATTCTCCCAGCTTCCCTTCAGTGAAGCTTGATCTGTTTACTTGAAAAATAATGATGACATTCCTTCCATAAATCTCTGATAATGTCAAGCAGGGCCCTGATACAATTATGACGTCCTAGGACTGAGTTATTTGACTGCTTTCTGTTTCCCACCACATAATTAAGGTAGTTGTGTGTTAAAGGAAGTAATTTTGTTCAAAGCTTTTAGGCTGGTGGTACCTCGGATTTTCGCCTGGATTGCTAACAGCTACTTTTATCCCTGTCTTAACAGGAGGGGCTCACATGTCAACAGGCCCCTATAACAAGAACATGGGATGGTTGTGTTGCGGCTTAGCCAGAAATCCAGACAAAACAAGCCTTATTCTCTTGGGGGCTTTGAGCAAATAAGTTAATAAATGATGACAGGGAGCATTTAAAAGCACCAGAAAAAGCTCCTAGCTCTCCACTCCCCTGGACGATTCTTGGTAATGGCATTTGTTTCCTTTCTGCTCACAAAGTGTGCCTGACCAGCGGTAGCTTTCTACATTTGTTTTCCACTCTGCTTTCTTTGAGCAGCAGATTCTGTAGATGGCTCTCCAAAAGAGCAACCAAATTAGGTTCTGGATGATTGGATCTCTTTTTTATGCTCCAATCTTATTCATTTCCTCATGATTTTTTTTTTAATTTTAACTTTTCCTCCAGGAGCTGATGATATTGACAATGATATCCATACAGTTGTGTCTGATTCTTGGCGATTCTGTGAGTCAAGTCTCTCCACATCTTCCGATCTTGCAATACTTCTTTGAGTTGTTCTATGCTCTGGTTGGTGTCAGCTTTGAAGGTGTCCAGTCACTGTGTTCTTTGCCTGGTCTCCTTTTACCACTAACTCTTCCAATCATAATTGCTTTCTAAAGTGAATTTCCCCTCATGACATGACCAAAGTAAATGAGATGCAGTGTTGTGATCTTGCCTTCTAGTGACACGTCTGGTGTTATCTACTCCACTACCTGCTTGTAAGTCACATTTGCTGTCCAAGGAATATGCAGGAGCCTTCTCCAACACCACAACTCCAGGAGCTACAGGTGATCTTTTTGATGTGTTTGTAAAGGTGATTAATTCCAGCATCACACCTCCAGGAGCTAAAGGTGATGGATTTGACTTTCCTTCCTTCAAGTTTCTTCTGGTGAGCTTCCAAGACAATGCAGGGACTTGGATCTAGACCTCCTCAATCTTCATCTATGCTCTACAATTTGGGGCAATGAACAGGAGCAGAAGGTTGAACTTCTGGGCTCATTGGGCTGCTGTGGCAGTCACTGGGGAGGATGGCCATAATATTAAGAGGAAAATTCAAACTACCAGGACCTTCTTCCTATCCTCTTCCCTTGAGTTGTGGCTTCACGATGGACTTCAGCAGATGGTAGGTCCTTCTGGAGAGAAGTCCCAAAAACTACACAGTCCTTGCGTCTTACATTTCCACTGCCCAGCAGCCAGCCAAAATCCTCAGCATGAGTGCTGTCAGCCAAGGTTGCTTCTGCGGCATTAACTGGCAGAAAAACATCGGAAAAATGAAAACGGAGATGCCTCTGACACAACCTCTGTGGGACAGCCATGGTGGTAAAGCCTTAGGGAAATTCCAGCTCTAATGCACAGCACGTTCTGCCACACAAGGGTTCTGTTTTCTTTTCCATTTTCCCTTTTTTTTTTCTTCTTCTTCTTTTAATTTTAGGAGAAGGGGAGGGGGAAGAAGCCTTGACACTGACACTCGGAAACTGCCACATGTTTGGAATCTCAGCGAGCTCCCCCATCAAGTTGTGTTCCTGCAAGTCATTATTTCCGTTCGACAAAAGAGGGTCGGCGTTGTGTTAACTCAAGGCAGGCTGCTGGCCTGTGTCAGGCAAGTACACAAGGAAGGACTTCTCACCTCAAGGCCAGGAGGTTGATGGCTTGTTTATATTTAATTGGTACAACTGCCCATCTTACCCAAGTAGATGCAGGCAGTCTACACCAGGGGTCCCCAACCCCCAGTCTGTGGGCCAGTACTGGGCCACCACATGCCAGCAACTGGTCCACACAAAAAAGCAAAGCCCCATCCACGGGATGCAGACAGCACATGAAACCACGCATCCCCCGGGCCTCAGAAAAACCTCTCTCCACAGAACCAGTGCTAGCAAATACCTCCCACCATCCAGTACGCTCCCACAGAGAGGGTCTCCTTAGGGTGCCGTCGGCCAGACAATGTCGGCTGGCGACCCCCAGGGGGAGGGCCTTCTCTGTGGGAGCTCCTACGCTTTGGAACGAGCTCCCCCCCCTGAACTCCGTACGATGACAGATTTACGTACCTTCCGTCGGGAATTGAAAACATTCCTTTTTCGACAGGCCGGCCTGGTATAGAAGCTCCGGTTCTAACAAGGTTAAAATTGTTTTAGGGGATTGAGTTATTTTTAAGATCTATAATGTATTGGGTTTTAAATGGGATTTATGGCCAAATTGTTTAATTCATTTTTAATTATTTTAATTTTGTATATTTATATGTTTTTTAATTTTGGGCTGTACACCGCCCGAGTCCTTCGGGAGAGGGGCGGTATAGAAATCGGAAAATAAATAAATAACAAAGAATAAAGGGAGTACTGGGATAGCTATTTCGAGTTTCTTAACTCTCATCAGCCAGACTTACCCTTCTGAGATTCGTACCTGGACTGTATGCATGTTAGGCAGTTGTATTAACCTCTAGGCCACAGGCTCTTTCTCACTTTGTCAGCTGTATCAGGGAGGGAAGAGATTTATATTAGGTGTTCTTTTTAAATTGCACCCTGTTAACCCAAATATGGGAGAAAGAAATCTTCTTTCTTTTACCTGTTTCAGCTCAACCCAGAGCCATCCACAGGAACCAGTATATATATATATATTATTTTAAATTGCTAACAAAGAATAAAGGGAGTACTGGGATAGCTATTTCGAGTTTCTTAACTCTCATCAGCCAGACTTACCCTTCTGAGATTTGAGATTCGAACCTGGGCTGTATGCATGTTAGGCAGTTGTATTAACCTCTAGGCCACAGGCTCTTTCTCACTTTGTCAGCTGTATCAGGGAGGGAAGAGATTTATATTGAGTGTTCTTTTTAAATTGCACCCTGTTATATATATAAAGACAATACAGGTAGTCCTCGGCTTACAACAGTTCTTTAGTGACCGTTCAAATTGACAACAGCACTGAAAAAGGGGACTTAGGGCCGTTTTCCACACTGACGACCCATGCAGTGTCCCAAGGTCACATGATCTCCTTTTGCGACCTTCTGACACAAAGCATAGTCAAAGGGGGAGGCCAGATTCATTCAACAACCGTGTTCCTCACTTAACAAGTCCAGCGATTGGCAAAGAAAGGTCGTAAAATGACACAAAACTGTCTCAGCCACAGAAATTTGGGCTCAGTTGAGGCCGTAATCTAAGGACACAAAAACTCAAAACAGGAACAGATAATGTTACACAGCTATGCTGGATAAAAAATATTCAACCAGAGAATGTCCATGAACATGTAACAACACCTGCAGGGGCTCAAATGAATACCATAAGCCGCAGGGTTGTGTCCCAGAACCAAACCAGGATTCATCGAATCATAAGGCTGGAAGGGACCTTAGAGGCCTTCTAGTCTAACCTCCTGTTCAGGTCAGGAGCCTTACACCATCGGTTTGCCAATCTTTTCTTGAAAATATTCAGCAACAAGCACCCACATCTTTGTGAGGTGAGCTGTTCCTTTCATGAATAGTTCTCACTGTCCAGAGATTTCAGGAAATACACCATATGTCACCACAAGGCTATGCCAAAATAAATGTCATTTGTGTTTCCTGTTCAAATTCCAAACTTCCGGTTTGCATCACATTGTAAGCTTTCCAGAGTCTCTCGGTAGTGAGATGGGAGTCATATAAATTTAACAAAAGAATTAGCTTAAATAAACTCTATGGAAACTAAGCAAGGAAGCAACCTAGAACTAAGGAGAAATTTTCTAAGAGTGAGAACAATTAACAGTGGAAAGGGTGACATGGTAGTAGTGTTCCAATATTTGAGGGGCTGCCCCAAAGAAGAGGGAGTCAAACTATTCTCCAAAGCACCTGAACATAGGACAAGAAACAACAGATGGAAACTAATCAAGGAGAGAAGCAACCTGGAATTAAGGAGAAACTTCCTGACAGTGAGAACAAATAACCAGTGGAACAACCTGCCTACAGAAGCTGTGGGTGCTCCATCACTGGAGGCTTTTAAGAAAAGGCTGGACGACCACTAATTAATCTGAAATACTGTAGGGTCTGCTGTTCGAGCAGGAGGTTGGACTAGAAAACCTCCATGGTCCTTTCTGTCATTCTATTATTCTGTCAATAAAACACCAACAAAGACCACTTTGTTATACTCCACTTAGCAAAACCCCTCTGGTTCGGGCTGGTTCCTGGAAGAGCTTATCTTAAAAACTGAAGGGACTTCTCCTGAAAGACATGACGAATGAGGGGACAGAACTTTCTAACAACTTCCAAAGCCACATTTCAGTCTGTACCGGTAGCAAAACTTGCATCGGTCCTCCCTCGACCTTTAATAAAAATAAAAATCCGTTCAGCCAGCCCCTATTTCCCAATTCATCAATCAAGGTAAGTCAAAAGCTGGGAAGAGATGAAGTCTCTCTATTTGCCCAGATAATAACCTAATAACCGAGATCATCTCGGCCTCTCCTTCATCCCACCACCTGATGCTGACAATAGTAGCTGAAAGCAGCCCTATTAAGCGAGTGAGACTTGCCAAGTTCTAGTTCTTTATGAGACAATTGCCTCAGAGGGAAGACGACTGTGTGAGTCTCGCACGGAGATATTTGAAAAGTCCTTTGGATTCTCTCCCGCACTTGCTGGCTGGAGACTATTTTTCACACTGTTCCACTTCCTGCTTTCCTAATCCAATCTTGAGCCTGTTTCCTGTACTGGGAATAAAGAAGCCCCGGCCAACATAAATGATACCAGTAGTATTATATTGGAATTGTCATTGAGCTGGGAGAGGGCTGGCCACCCAGATCTGATGCTTGAATGACTTAGCTTCTGACTTGGCAAGGCTTCTCGGCTCTTCCCGTGCGGCATTCTTCATGCTTCCCATTCTCTTGTCCCTGCCAAATGTTTCTTGGACCCTCAGCTCCCTGTCTGCTCTCCTGGAGTCCTTCATCCCAGCTGAGGCTGAGCCAAGCTGAGCCTTCTGCCATGCCTTACGAGCCGAAGGCAAGAAGTTGACTCACTGAATTTAAATTTGATCAAACTCTTATAAGAGGATCCGATAGAAGCATGTCTCATCCAGGAGAAAGTTACATTACATGTCCATTCAAAAAGTTTTCAAAGGAAAAAATAAAACCAAGACTGTCCAGTTGCCTTTTGGAAAAGCACTTTGGGATTCCCATCTTCCTCTTCTATCAATCAATTAATCGATCAGAATAGAACTGGAAAGGACTTTGGAGGTCTTCTAGTCCAACCCCCTGTTCAAGCAGGAGATCTCATACCATTTCAGACAAGTGGCTGTCCAGTCTCTTCTTAAAAACCTCCAGTGATGGAGCATCCACAATTTCTGGAGGCAAGCTGTTCCACTGGTTAATTGCCCTCACTGTTAGGAAGTTTCTCCTTAATTCCAGGTTGCTTCTCTCCTCGAGTAGTTTTCATCCATTGTTTCTTGTCCTGCCTTCAGGTGCTTTGGAGAATTAGTTGACCCCCTCCTCTTCATGGCAGCCTCTCAAATACTTGATTACTGCTATCATGACACCTCTAGTCCTTCTTTTCTGTAGACTGGCCAGACCCAAATCCTACAACTGTTCTTCATATGTTTTTGTCTCCAGGCCCTTAATCATCTTAGTTGCTCTTCTTTGCACTTTTTCCAAAGTCTCAACCTCTTTTTTGTAATGTGGTGGCCCAAACTGGACGCAATATTCCAGGTGTGGTCTTACTAAGGCTTTATAAAGTGGTACTGATACTTCACTGATTTTGATTCTGTTCCTCTGTTTATACAACCCAGGATTGTATTAGCTTGTTTGGCTGCTGCCACACACAGCTGGCTCATGTTTAAGTGATCGTCCACTAGGACTTCAAGGTCCCTCTCACAGTTACACTCTCCACTCTCACAGAGTGTAATTCCACACCCAGTAACTGCAGTTGGAATGTCTGCTTCCTTTTTATGCTGGAAACAGCATCAGACAAAACTATTGAGCCCAGGAGTTGAGACGGCAAATTTTACAGACCATTCTTCATTTTTTCTCCTGTTTCAAAGGTCTATCTTGCCACCCCTCCTGCTCGCCTGCCCACCCCTCCTGAACATAAAAAAGCAGGACCATAGGTCCTGTTTAGATTCGTCAGACCATCTGCCAACCAAAATGGCAGGAAGGGGTGGAGTAGGATTGGAAGGGGGTAGAGAATTAATTATGAATGGTGTCTTCCCATGTTAATCATTTATTGTAAAAGAGTTTTCCAGCTTGTTTACAAAGGCATTTGCCCTGGGGCAGCTCTCTGCATAAATGGTCTGATTACAGGATACAGAGTATGTCTTAATAGGCCTCAGATGATTAGGGGAGAGAGGAAAGAAATTAAAAAGGCTGCTTTGCTTTATGTATGCAAATAGTTTAAGGAACAATAGGAAAAGCTATGATTATGATGGAAGGCAAGCTCCTTACTTCTCTTTGACTTTTGATTTCCATCTTCCCCAGCAACATTCACAATCAGCACAGCCCCCCCCCGTTCCCTTCTGCCATGGTGTGAATATTGCATCCAGTTTTGGTCACCATAATGTTGAGACTTTAGAAAGAGTGCAGAGAAGAGCAACAAAGATGATTAGGGGACTGGAAGCTAAAACATACGAAGAACGATTGCAGGAATTGGATATATCTAGTTTAATGAAAAGAAGGACTAGGGGTGATATGATAGCCATGTTCCAATATCTCAGGGGCTGCCCCAAAGAAGAGGGAGTCAAGCTATTCTCCAAAGCACCTGAAGGCAGGACAAGAAGCAACGGATGGATACTCATCAAGGAGAGAAGCAACCTGGAATTAAGGAGAAACTTCCTGACAGTGAGAGCAATTAATCAGGTCTTCCAGAAGGACTGTCTACCACTCATGACTTGCAGAAGACAGGAAAGCATCTGAACATTCTGTGCTAACTAAGCACCCTTTTATGGCAATTTTTATGGGCTTCAATGGACAACCGTCCATTTGCTCAGAAGAACCGTCCTTCTATAACTTTTCTCTCTCACCCATGCCCCAAGAGAGAGGGAAAGGCAGTCCCAGCATGGCAAGTGGAAGCAAACAAGCATCTCAGCTATGGGAAGCCTTCCCATTTAGGGGCGAGAAAGAGGAAAGAAATGTTCATTTTCCTCTCTGCTGGTCTGAGAATCCCATTTCTTCTCAATCTGTTTACAGTTGTCTAAACCAGGCTAGTAGCCTTTAACAAATAAGTCACACTGAAGCGCTGGGAAAGAAAGCACCATGATGGATAACTCCTCTCTTCTCTTACTTTTATCAACAAATGTCCAAGGAGACTCAAAACGCCATGACATTTTGCCCAAACGGCCCAGAGGGTTTCATTTTCTTCGCACTTTGGTTTCCTCCAGGCCTTTAATCAGAGCCAGAGGGACGGAATTACGATGGCCAGGCCAAGCTTTGGGCCCCACTGTGCAACTAACAATTAGTTTAGAGACTGTGATCTATAACTTTTGCGGAAGGGAGTGGGTGGAGATATAAGCGGATTTGGAGAGCTTGAGAGCTCTGCTGCTTAATGAAGAAAAATATCACACCGGAAGGGACCAAGCGTGTTATCCCAGCAACTTAATATCATCTGGTTGTGATTTGTAGTTGCCGATAATAGATTGTGATCATCCACTAAGGAGGGGGGAGACAGAGAGAGAGAGAGAGAGAGAGAGAGAGAGAGAGAGAGAGAGAGAGAGAGAGAGAGAGAGAGAGAGAGAGAGAGAGAGAGAGAGAGAGAGAGAGAGAGAGAGAGAGAAGGGAAGATGAAAAGGCAGAAATGAGGCTGGACCTCAGAATGGTTTTCCAAAATGACAATTGCCATCTGTGCATACGTCGTCCTCGGAGCCACTGTCTCCCTGGCAAATAGCCAAGCCTGAGATGGTCCGAGTGAAGGAAAGCCAGCGGGGGGAACATCCAGGCTATTTATTGTTTGTAAAAATAAACTGACTGGACTAAGACATATGTGAGGAATTTATATCAAACAGCTGCGAAAGCAAGTCGCTGGGTGGGGTTGGGGTGACCGTGTTGTGACTGGACCACACAGGAAGTCATTTGTGTGATGAGTCTTAAGCCTCCGGACGAAGCAAGTGGCACCATGGGGCTGCCACTGTCCCTTTGCAAAATGGGCCCAGTTCACTTGCGTTGGCCTGCCCGGCATTGCCCTAGGGCGGCGATGGGCTATTTTTAATTACAGCATAAAAGGAGAAGAAACTTGGGTCGTGTGATGGGAATAGAGCAGATTTAAATTGGACTCAGCACCGTCAGAAGATGCCCGGTGATGTTATAAAGGAGAAATGGGGGGAGGGGGGAAAGGGAAGGATTTTGGAGAAGCCCGCAAGTGTATGTAAAGGAAATTTTCCCACTACTGTATGTTATCATCCAGGCGCATTGTGACTGCAACTCCCAGAATCCCTAGCCAGTATGAATTAATGTGGGGGAGTTGCATGGATTTGAAAGGGCCAGACTGGGGATCTGTCGGTGTAGCCGAACTGCAAAGAATTCCTCTGCTGTGTTTGGAATAAATTACAAGCAACTTATCTCTGGCTTTATTGTTCTCTTGGGATGTCTTCCTTTGTCATAAAACAATAACTATTGGGATAAGTAGTACTTTTAAGGTTTACTATTCAGACAGAGTAATTGTATCTTTTAATCTGGGTCAAACTGCTCTTGCTTATTACAAATTGGCTCCAAATCTCTTTCCCCCACCATTCTGGGCAACTTTCACCCCACCCTACCTTCAAAGAGAAACATGTGCATTTAATTCATGGTAGAATTACACTCCGGGTAGCAGAATCTAACAACAAGGGCTAGAAGGGAAGGGAAGACTTTCTGAAAACTTGCCCCACTCTCAAATCCGATTCCCACTTGTTTTAAACTTTGTGAACTAGGTAAGATAATCTCATAACTGGTAAAAGGGAGAAGGAATTGGATCTGTCCTGATGGACTGGGTCAAAGTTTCAAAAGGCACATAGGAAATGTGTTGTAGTTAGAATGAGGACAGCTTCTCCCCAGGCACATGTTGGACTGAACAAGAAAGGTAAATAACTCAAGTTACTCCAGAAAAAGAGGGAAGGGAAGGGAAGGGAAGGGAATGAGGAAAGGAAAGGAAAGGAAAGGAAAGGAAAGGAAAAGAAAAGAAAAAAAGAAAAGAAAAAAGGAAGGAAGGAAGGAAGGAAGGAGAGAAAGAAAGAAAGAAAGAAAGAAAGAAAGAAAGAAAGAAAGAAAGAAAGAAAGAAAGAAAGAAAGAAAGAAAGAAAGAAAGAAAGAAAGAAAGAAAGAAAGAAAGCATTTATTCTCTGAACCGGTATGATTTCTTGCTGTTAGGAATAGCACTCTCTGGAGAAGTAAAATGCTATTAGACTGACAAGAGAATTTGTCAAATAGGGAATCGTGGTGATGAATATACCTGAAAAAAAATTGGGAGCAGTTAGTTCTCAGCAGGACAAATATAAGGGTGGCCCACTTGAGGAGGGAAGGAGGAAGTGGGAGGGGAGGAGGAGGAGGATCTCTTGAAGTTGGGTGGCTAGCAAATTTAAATAAATAAAATCCTCCTCCTCCTCCTCCTCCTCCATCATCTGAATTTTGAGAGAGAAAGAGGGAAAAGCTATTGGAAATAAATGTAGCCATTTGCTTGGTCATCACCGCACATACCTTCTGCAAAAAAAGTATTGTGAAACTTTACGATGGATGAGTCAGCCACATTGGAAATAGCAACCACAGTAGACAGAGGGGAGTCATTTTTAATCCTTGTTGAAGGATGGCATTGCTTTGTCTCTGTCACTTACCCAGAGACATTGTAGAGATAGAGATTAGATCATATATTATCAAGCAGCCACAAGACAGAGAAGACACCTGCAGTTTAACAGATGTCCTCCCAAGGAAGAAGTGTTTGTGGAAGTGGTCCTCAGTCACAGGTCTGAGGGGGAAAAAAATAGAAATTTTCCTTCACGTTCTATGCAGGGTGGAAATGAGGCCTTGGGTGGTTTCTGACATTTCAGCACGAAGTAAATATCTCGAAGCTACTTTTGTTTTCTTCAACAGGTAACTTGGACTGTTTTGTTTTTTGTTTTGTTTTTTCCTGGAGGAAAAAGAAGAAAACATTTTGCTTCTCATCCTCATCTTCCTCAAGGGAAGAACAGTCCAGTTGCCTTTTGAAGGAAAAACAAAAGTAGCTTGGAGACAACAATGATCTGGATGACTGGGAATCTACACAGACATAGTAAGTAGCTTTCCTACTTGTTCGACAAAGCAAAGCACCAGAGGGCAGGACAAGAAACAAAGGTTGGAAACTGACCAAAGAGAGAAGCAACCTGGAATTAAGGAGAAACTTCCTAACAGTGAGGACAATTAACCAGTGGAACAATTTGCCTCCAGAAGTTATGGGTACTTCATTACTGGAGGTTTTTAAAAAGAGACTGGACAGTCACTTGTATGAGATGGTACAGGTTCTCCTGCTCGAGCAAGGGGCTGGACTAGAAGATACCACTCTACAATGTTTTGGTAAGGCCACCCTTGGAATACTGCATCCAGTTTTGGTCACCACGATGTAAAAAAGATGCTGAGACTCTAGAAAGAGTACAGAGAAGAGCAACAAAGATGATTAGGGGACTGGAGGCTAAAACATATAAGGAACGGTTGGTGGAATTGGGTATGTCTAGTTTAATGAAGAGAAGGACGAGAGGTGATGTGATAACAATGTTCCAATATCTCAGGGGCTGCCACAAAGAAGAGGGAGTCAAGCTATTCTCCAAGGCGCCTGAAGGCAGGATGGAAGCTGATCAAGCAACGGATGGAAACTGATCAAGGAGAGAAGCAACTTAGAACTAAGGAGAAACTTCCTGACAGTTAGAACAATTAATCAGTGGAACAACCTGCCTCCAGAAGCGGTGAATGCTCCAACACTGGAAGTTTTTAAGAAGAGACTGGACAACCATTTGTCTGAAATGGTATAGGGTTTCCTGCCTGAGCAGAGGGTTGGACTTGGTGACCTCCAAGGTCCCTTCCAACATTATTATTATTATTATTATTATTATTATTATTATTATTATTATTATTATTATTATTATTATTATTATTATTATTATTACGTCCAAGGTCCCTTCCAGCTCTATTCTATTCTATTCTATTCTATTCTATTCTATTCTATTCTATTCTATTCTATTCTATTCTATTCTATTCTATTCTATTCTATTCTATTCTACCATTATTCTATTCTATTCTATTCTATTCTATTCTATTCTATTCTATTCTATTCTATTCTATTCTATTCTATTCTATTCTATTCTATTCTACCATTATTCTATTCTATTCTATTCTATTCTATTCTATTCTATTCTATTCTATTCTATTCTATTCTATTCTATTCTATTCTATTCTATTCTATTCTATTCTATTCTATTTTAATACTGGCTAAGATTATGTACCCAATGAGCAAATCCAATGTGGTCATTGTGCAGAATTGGAAGTCAGTGCTTTATTAAAAAGAGGTAAGAAAAGGGTGGAAGAATGAAAGTAAAAAGACCGAGGAAGAACATTGCACAAAGATTTCTCATGATTAATGTGATCTTTTTTCAAGAAGAGACCATAACCAAAAGAGTCATAGTTTTGCATGCCGAAGTAATCAGTGTCTTCGTTTCCAGGAAAATGACCTGAAATTCTAGGAGCTGTTGTTCTATACTGTAATGTTGAGCCAATCAAACAATTTTTATTAGAGTCATTGTATTTTGATCCTCTATATCCCCCAATTGTTCAAGAAGCTGTAGGGCCTCCTCCAAATTTTTCCCACAGAAAATTTTTTGACCATCAAAAAAAAAAATATTGCTGTATAGGCTCTATTTCAAAAACAACATTGAAGTCCTGCTTCAGCTTTGTTGAGATGTCAGTATAGATTTCTCTGTTCATTTCTGTTTTGAGACGTACCCTAAACCAACAAAACAAATGAAGAAACAAACAAATAAATAAATGTAGGAAGATGCAGATGTGAAATGAATCTGCCTGGCTATTGCTGCCTGTAATTTTGATTTGATAGATATGCATATATAACTCAAGAGTTAAATCTCACTGGACACAGTGGGATTTAAACCTAAATAAATGTATTGAAGATTGCAGGCTCTAATTTTTCTCCTATTTTGAAAAAAAAATATGGAATACCTGTTCTACAAAATAAAACTTGTATTAATTTCCCAACATTGAATTTGCAAATCACCTTGAAACATATGTTTAAGAAGTAGGATGTCATCTTTTAGCCACAGAAAATAACAAGCCTTCTTCTTCTTCTTCTTCTTCTTCTTCTTCTTCTTCTTCTTCTTCTTCTTCTTCTTCTTCTTCTTCTTCTTCTTCTTCTTCTTCTTCTTCTTCTTCTTCTTCTTCTTCTTCTTCTTCTTCTTCTTCTTCTTCTTCTTCTTTCTTCTCTTCTTCTTCTTCTTCTTCTTCTTCTTCTTCTTCTTCTTCTTCTTCCTCTTCCTCTTCCTCTTCCTCTTCCTCTCCCTCTCCCTCTCCTCTCCTCCTCCTCCTCCTCCTCCTCCTCCTCCTCCTCCTCCTCCTCTCTTCTTCTTTCTTCTTCTTTCTCCTTCTCCTTCTCCTGGCCTCCTCCTCCTCCTCAACCAGAAATAGACATAAAAGAAAACATATATGTAATAACTGCATCTTCCGAGTATTCAGTTTCATCTTTTCAGATAACTCAGAAAATCTTTCATTTCTCAGGTCTGTGAATGCAGGAATCCTAGGATACCACCCCCCATACACACCCAAAAAAGAAAAAAGAAAATCCGAGCGACCTTGTGGCAGTCTAGTGGACCTTAGCATCCCATCTGTTCAATAAATTATGAAAGGGCAAAGGATGAATGCAGTGATAAATAAACAAAGGACAAAGGGGGTCCAGAAAGGAGCTTTCTTGGATTGTACCAACACCCACATCTTAAAATGCCTAGCTGTGGATTGAAAGCCCTTGAAGGGAGAGCTACATTTTATTCCCAAGTAGTTTTGGCTCAGGGATCCGAAAATGTAGGATGCTGCCTGAAGCTTGCCAAGTTTTTGAAGTATGTTCCTAGAAGATCAGCCAACAAAGTGGATGAGATTGCGCGTTTGCTGCAGCGATGCCTACAGTTGCTTAAGAACAGATGTTTGCTCCGTCCGGCCAAGTCCTTGTCCCGCTTGAAGGTTGGTTTGACCTGTGTGCGAACAGCCCTCTGAGCAGTGCTGAGAGCAGCTAACAAATGGCAGCCGCTGATTCCCACTTCGCTTCTCCTTCACTCTCTCTTTAGCCGGCCGAAATGCTCAGCCACGCTTCCTTTTAAGCACTTAATTACCCCTGAGCAACTGAAGCTCATACATCCTCCTGGCTTAACGGCTCCGAAGCCATTTCGCCCTAATTTATGAGGACAGGGTTCAAAGTTTTAATAATATTTGGATAATATCATTGCCAAAACGTCTCCCGGTGCTGATGGATGAGGGAGAGAAGGAGATGCATTTGGATTCCACGCATGACAAGGTCTGAGTGTTTGCAGCACAGGCCTCCCTTCAAACTCTTCGCGAAGACGTTCAGCCGGGTCCCCATTCCTCTCATGAATTATGGATCTATGAACGCGAGGGATTATAAACGGTGACAGAAAACACACAGAGACTGCTTGTTCCGAAGGAGCTGTCCTCTCGGCAACTCTGTGGTCTACAGATAAATGGGTTTGCAGGGAAGACCAAAATGGTGGACGAAACACTTAGCAGATAATGTATCAGTACATTGGCATAAAATATACACCGGTGCCCCCTGCCACGCTTGTATATTCATGTTGACACTCTGCTCAAGTGGTTTCTTGGATTTTTTATTTTATTTTATTTTGGCTCCTTCTTCCTCACCTTCTGGTATTTACATCCTAACAGCTGCGCCTAGGGGCATGTTTATCTGATGCTCCAGGCTGTTAAGTTGCTTGATAGGGCAAACTGAAATTAACTTTCAGCAATTTTTGCTAGGGGCTATTTTCATGTGTGAAGCATTAACGATGTCAATCAATGGAAAAATAAGAGGAGGTAGAGGCCCAATCCCTTCTGAGGGTGAAGTGGCCTCCAGATGGGCTCAGGACAGCCATGCAAATGAGGGTCCTATATCCAAAGCCCCTCTTGAAATCAAAGGTTCGTTGTGTTTTGCTGAGCGGTTAGAGCCTGTGAAGAAAATACATTATCTCCCCTTGTTATTCCATCATAATCATTGTGGTTGACTCCATTAGCCTGATTGCAAGAACCTCTTGTCTCAAATTCAGGCAATAATCACACACACAGAGAGAGAGAGAGAGAGAGAGAGAGAGAGAGAGAGAGAGAGAGAGAGAGAGAGAGAGAGAGAGAGAGAGAGAGAGGAGAGGGAGGAGGGAGGGAGGGAGGGAGGGAGGGAGGGAGGGAGGGAGGGAGGGAGAGAGAGAGAGAGAGAGAGAGAGAGAGAGAGAGAGAGAGAGAGAGAGAGAGAGAGAGAGAGAATGTGTCTCACAAGCTGGTCCTCAGTTTTGAAACAATTTGGGTGAGGAGATATGAACATTACAGTCCACCGGGTTGTCCATTCCTAGATTATATGAACATTTTGTATTTCCTATATTCAAACCAAAGGCTGAGGTTACGCTGCTGTTCCATGAACTTCATTGGATCAATACTTCTGGGTCCAATTCAAAGTGCTATTTTTGATCTTTAAAGCCCCAGTAGTGATCACTACTGACTTTTTTTTTTTTTTTTGCATTTAGTATTTACCCAACACTTTCCTCTTTTTTGGGGGGGGGCAATTGTCTTAAGTCTGGGATGAAATATTGAACCCACAATATCTAACCGTGGGCCCCACTGGGCTCAGTGGAGTTTTTACTTTTGATTCGATATACAATGGACATGTCCAGTCAATTTTCTAATTTGAATCCGATGTAATGCAGGGTCAGAATTAAAAGATTTAGCACTCCAGTTTGATGAAATCAAGACCTTTTGGGCCAGCTGTGTTTTGCCTAGAAACATATATATATTTTTCTTCTTCTAGACAACAGACTGTTTTGCCAGAAGTTACAGGATCCATTTAATCACATGTGACTTTCTTAAAAGGATATTTTTGATACTTATGCTGTGGAACGTCCTTTTCGATCAAGGACATGTCATAGTGCAAGCCAGCTTTTATTTTGACTTGGATTCTTAAAGAAGAAGAAATACAGTGTGTGTATGTGTGTGTGTGTGTGTGTGCGCGCGCGTGTGTGTCTATGCATTGTGAATGGGTTAAATATTGACTCCACTTAAAGTGCTATATTTCATTGATTGAGTTGGCTTCAATTAAGAAATGGAGATACAGAGGTATCCAAAACAAAGAAACAAGATCTATATTCATTTGCCAAGGCAGGCATTGTTCCAGCTGAGAAGTATATCTTTGCATCTATCAGCTGTACACAAGATGCAATGAACATTTTAGCATGTGCGGAAGCCTGCTGGAATCCAGCCATGTTCGTTATAATTCTACAAAGAACAGAGAAGTGTATCAGGGTCGCCCAGTCCCTGATCTACATGCGCTCATCCATCTACATGCATTTGTCCTCTTGAGAGGGAGCAGATGTCTAAGAAATGGCAACAGCCAATCAGAAACCAAGGACATTACCTTTGAAAGCAAGTGGATTAAAAGCCAAAATAAGTGACAGAAGGGGTCAGACAGTCCACTTAGAAATATAGAAACATAAATAAGAGTTGGAAGGTACTTTGGAGGTCCTCTAGTGCAACCCCCTGCTCAGGCAGGAAACCCTAGACCAGGGGTCTTCAAACTTGGCCCTTTTATGACTTGTGGACTTTCAGAATTCCTCAGTCAGGCAGGCTGGCTGAGGAATTCTGGGAGTTGAAGTCCACAAGTCATAAAAGGGCCAAGTTTGAAGACCTCTGCCCTATACCATTTCAGATAAATGGTAGTCCAATCTCTTCTTAAAAACCTCCAGTGTTAGAGTAGCCACAACTTCTGGAGGCAGGTTATTCCACTGACTAATTTTTCCAATAATCAGGAAATTTCTCCTTAGTTCTAGGTTGCTTCTCTCCTTGATTAGTTTCCATCCATTGCTTCTTGCCCTATCTTCAAGTGCTTTGGAGAATAGGTTGACCCCCTCTTGTTTGTGGCAGCCCTTTACATATTGGAAGGCTACTATCATGTCACCTCCAGTCCTTTTTTTCATTAAACTAGATTAGTCTCTTCTTAAAAGCCTCTTCCTAAAAGCCAGTGAAGGAGCATCCACAACTTCTGAAGGGAAGCCATTCCACTGGTCAATTGTTCTCACCATTAGGATGTTTCTCCTTAATTCCAGGTTGCTCCTCTTGTTTAGTTTTCATCCATTGTTGTTGGTTTTTTTTTGTCTTGCCTTCTGGTGCTTTGAAAAATAGGTTGACCCCCCTTTTCTTTGTGGCAGCCCCTCAAATATTGAAACACTGGTACCATGTCTCCCCTATGACTTACCAATGAAAGTCAAGATAATGTGATTATGACCATGATGACTTATGACACAAAATGCTAGTCTCAACTGTGGTCACAAATCAAGGACTACCTGTAATATAATCCATAGAAACTTTGCTGGGGAAATTGGCAAAAAATGTCAAAAATTACAATTGCGTGACTGCAGGATTCTGGAACCGGTCATGAATACAAGCCAGTTGCCAAACTGGCTTTCATGCTTAAGGTAAGACTAGAACTCACTGTCTCCAGCTTTCTAGCCAGGTGCCTCACCACTAGACCAAACCCAGCTTTCTCATTGAAGGCAGTTTAGAAACAGTCATTGTTTTTTTTTAAGTGACAACTTTTAGACAAATACTTTCAAGAATCCTCTCTAATCAGCTCTTTGGACCACTGAGTAGAAGGACTATGGCAGGGTTTCTATTGTTCTGCATTTCCAACTACATGGTGAATGTTTCCTTCTCTCAAAGGTGCTTTTTCAAAAGGCAGCTGGACTTTCTTTGTTTTTCCTTGAAGAGGTTTTCGCTTCTCATCCCAGAAGCAAATCCTCTTGGATGAAAAGTGAAATGTCTTCAAGGAAAACAAAAAATTTCCAGTTGCCTTTTGAAAAAGTATTTTTGAGACAATGTGCCCTGGATGGCTGAGAATCTCCGTAGACATTCGTTCCTGCCCTTCCTTTCCCTGTTGCCATGTGTTTTATAGAAATTGGTGCTACTTATGGAAGATGATTGCCGTCCTTGTTAGACCATTCCAATAGCACCTCTCTGCTGTTGGTCTAGTCACAGCAGATGTTTCACAGCTGCTAAGATTATGAAATAATTTTTCCCGAATCCCCATAAATTGTGAATTGGCTTTTCTGCCCGCTTCTAATAGGTTGCCCCTTGGCAGGCTTCTAATTCTTGCTTATTGCTTGCTAATAGGGTGGCATTTTCCACAACCTCTTTCTATCAGATCAATGGGAGGTGTTGACAGCCCGCTCTGTTCTTAATTGGGCTCTCCTAACAAGAACAATGGATAATTAGCCAACACTGAAACAAAAGACATCAGAACTCAAGATGTGGCAGATGCTTCCCTCCATCATTTCTCTGCCCTACGCCAAGAAGCTGGTGGCTCTTTCCAAGTATTGATCTTTTGAAGACTCTTGTTCCAAATGAAGATCAATTCTTGGTGCAGCTGGCAACCAGTTCTCTTTGATGAGCAATGCCAGAAATCAGCACCAAAGAATGGAACAGTGCCATGCTAGTAGGGACTTCAGTTCAAGTGTAGCCTTCTCTCCTATATTTATGAGCCCATAAATCACTACACTTGGTATTCTGCTAAAATGAGAAGAACTTGATAATGGTCTAGATCCACCTTTAGGAACAATGACAGTCATTTCAATAGAAATAAGAATGCAGTGGGGAAGACAACGACAGGGTGACCTTGGTCCTTCTGACAGCTTCCTGCCTTTCCTCTGTCTTCTAGTTAAATAAAAAAATAACAAAGTTGGAAGGGATCTTCAAGGTCTTCTAGTCCAACTCTCTGCACAAGCAGGAGACCCTGTACCATCCTAGACAAATGGACGTCCAATCTCTTCTCAAAAGCCTCCAGTGATGGAGCACCCACAACTTCAGGAAGCAAGTTGTTCTGTCGGTTAATTGTTCTCATGGTCAGGAAATTTCTTCCTAGTTCTAGGTTGGTTCTCTCCTTGATAGTTTCCATCCCTTCTTTTTTGTTCTTGGACCTGCACTAGGTAGCCTTCAGTAAAGAAGACAATCTTCAAGTAGACCAGGGGTCTTCAAAGTTGGCCCTTTTATGACTTGTGGACTTCAACTCCCAGAATTCCTCAGCCAGTCATGCTGGCTGAGGAATTCTGGGAGTTGAAGTCCACAAGTCATAAAAGGGCCAACTTTGAAGACCCCTGAAGTAGACTAATCCTCTGCCAAATAAGACACAGGGCAATTTATCCCAGAATTGCTCAGTTCGATTCTGGCCAGATGCCTGAGCCACCGTGTTGCTTCTTCAA
Organism: Bothrops alternatus; assembly: GCA_034064705.1. Taxonomy (NCBI): domain Eukaryota; kingdom Metazoa; phylum Chordata; class Lepidosauria; order Squamata; family Viperidae; genus Bothrops; species Bothrops alternatus. The sequence continues at coordinate 1,224,975 of JARGCV010000065.1, forward strand.
ATCTACTAATGTTGACGCTCCATGCCGTCTAAATGCAAATATAAGAACTTTAACAATGGCTAACGTTTAATTTCAATCTGTAACTGACTGGACAAGGCAGAGAAGTAGATCAAAAGAGACCTGAACCAGAGTTTTGTGTGGTACATTCAAAGGAATACATTTCAAGCCCACAATAAGCCACGAACAACCCAATCCTTTTATTAGTGAAGATTTAGCACAGGTAGTCGCTGATTTACAAGACAGGGAAAAGTGACTTACAACCAATCCTCACATGATCAGAAATTGAGTGCTTGGCAACCAGTGCATAGTTACAACAGTTGCAGTATCCCTATGTCATGGGATTACTATTTTCGACTTTTCCACCCAGCTTCCGACAAGCAAAGTCAATGGGGGAAGCCAGGTTCATTTGAATAATTGTGTGATTCACTTAACAGCTGCAGCGATTAGCTTAACAACTATGCAGCTCACTTAACAACTGTTTGCTTAACAACGGGAAGCCCGGTCTCAGCTGTGATTGTAACTCGAGGTCTTCCTCATGTATTGCTTCCCTATTTTTTTTTTTGCTTCCTTCCAAGTTTGCAAGGGAAGTGCATTTTCACATTATTTGCTTTGATAAGCACGGTGGTCATTAAATAAGAAAGGAGGGAAAGGGTGTTTTTTTTTTTCCAATTCCTAAGGAAATTAGAGAATACCACAAACTTTATGGAGAATCCTGTCTACATCAACTTTTTATGACTGCAGAGTTAAAACCAAAAATAGATCAGATCGTTCTTTGACTGTGAGTGGAATCAGCATTTACTGTATATCTGGAAAGGAAGAAAGGAGGGAGGGGCTGAACTTATAGGAACATCATCGTAATTCCAATGCAACTTTGTATGACTTTTTTATTTATTTATTTAGCTTATGGCATCTACAAAGATCATGCAACCACTGATATACAAATTCAGTTTCAATAAAGCATCAGCAGGTAGGATATATACATATTTAGATAGATAGATAGATAGATAGATAGATAGATAGATAGATAGATAGATAGATAGATAGATAGATAGATAGATGGGTGGGTGGGTGGGTGGGTGGGTGGGTGGGTGGGTGGGTGGATGGATGGATGGATGGATGGATGGATAGATAGATAGATAGATAGATAGATAGATAGATAGATAGATAGATAGATAGATAGATAGATAGATAGATAGATAGATAGACAGATAGATAGACAGACAATACAATATAAGACATAATAAGTTAAATTAAGATAAAACCATAATAAAATCGCCAGAATATGGAGCCATAGTACTGCAATGGGATAGATGTTATAATTCGATATCTAAGGAAGCTCACCATTTCACTGCTTCTGATGTGGCTGCAGTGAGATCATCCCAGGTGCCTTGAAATTTGATTTTCTGACTACAAAATAGACTTCCTAACTCTAAAGCCAGGTTAGAGCTTCCTAGTTTGGCTAGCAAATCAGCCAGTGGAGGAAGAGACCTGAATGGATTTATTTTAGATCCTTTTGGACCAGAGCAGGTGACTTCTTTTTTTTTTTTTCCATTCAGTTGGAAACTGGGGAGGAAGCGACAGCAACAAACAATTAAGGGATCAAACCTCCAATTTATGAAAATGCAAGGATGATAAAGAAACAATGGGTGACAGCATTGTGGAAATGACAGCGATTCATCTCGGAGTAGGGCTGTTAACGGCTGGAAAGGAAGAAATAAATGGAACAATGAATAGATGCTTTTTACCAGCTTGTCATTAATTAGCAGCAAACACAATTCTTTTCTTGTCCTTTTCATGAGAAATACAAAATCTGAAGGAAGAACACAAGCACTTCAGCAAAATATATTGCTTGGTGTCACCAGGCTGACATCCACCTCCCAATGGAGAGGCTTCCAGGCAAAATCAAACTTCCAAGAGAGAGATGCTCAATTTCATTTCTGGATCACTTCCTCCTAGGACCTGTTTTCCTGCTCCACCTTCTAACTTTTGGAAACCTTGAATTGTTTAAAAGTCAAACTATTACAGCCTCTTATATTCAATAGGCACGTGTGCTTCCTGCTTTGTACACCAGCCAGTTTTGTTCAAGTGGGGGACAAAATACAGATAGTTCTCAATTAACAACAATTTCTGTTGTTAAGACAGTTGAGGTTTTGCCCCATGCAATCGTGTGAATCAGCCAATCAAAAAATAATATTTTTTTTCAGTACTCTTGGATCCAATTTCCTGGGCAACACAAACATAAGGAAAAGAGCTTAGTAACAAACATTTTTTTAAATAAAAGTAATACTTCAGGAATATAGAAATGGGCCTTTCAAAATCCTCCGCCTAATGTGTGGGCAGAATAATTGGATGGACAATTGTTTCAAATTTCTCAAAGGCAGAAAGTTCTCCAGTGCATCTATGAGCGTCTTCCATAATAGCTCAGCAGTTGACACTGAAGTATCTCTGCTTGGTTCCACCATAAAGTGGAATGAAGGTAGGAAAATGGATTAGTAGATGTTTAAAACATTATGGAACAATTCTTTTCCCTACCCTTCATTATTATGCAAACATGAATTATATATTGGTGTCTTACATACTTGAGTAATATGATATAGGAAATACTCCAGCGCTTCAGGTTTCCTGGAGCTGCATAACAAGATGTCATTAATACCCCCAGATGTTCTCTTGATTGTTCTTTAAAGATTGGTAATTGGCAAATGAATCTAGCTTAGCAATGCAGAATACAACAGGCAACGCTTGCTAGCTATCACTCTTTCTTTGAATCTCAATTTAGCTAGGTTTTCTCGGGGCAGGAGAAAGATTGTGGATCCATATTTCTCCAGCATTATCTTTGGCTCTCTTCCATGGAATATCTACATTCACCTGGATGTAAATCAATGGTATAATCCAATGCTTCAGGAATGGTTCACGTAGCAGATGCATTCATACATCATACACCAATGTAGTTGGGTGATCTGTACTTCAACGTGTCTTGGGAATCAAATGATAGCCTTAGCGTGTTGTGTGAATGAGCCTATCATGTTAATCCATAAACTGGTCTAACTATTTTGGCAAAGCAGGTAATATAAGTATAAGAATTGAGAGTATTGCTTTGTTTTTATTGATCTGGGTTTGTTAAACCAATGTGTGACTCATTTCTGAATACATAAGATCACAGTACATGGTGCTAAAGAGTACAGAAGATTCTAGATTTACCAGCATCCCACTGGTCCAAACCAATGGTCCATCTCTCCAATGCCCTTTTTATAAGAAAGGTCATACTGATAATAAATAATAATAAATAAATAAACTTATAATAGTTTATTTAATGACCATTTGAAATTACAACAGCACTGAAAAAAATGACTTATGACAGTTTTTTTTACATTTATGACCCTTGTAGTATCTCCATGGTCAGTTGATCAAACTTCAGACACTTGGCAACTGGCTCATATTCATGATGGTTGCAGGATCCCGGGGTCAGGTGATCCCTTTTTGGGACCTTCTGACAAGCAGTCAATGAGGAAGCCAGATCCACTTAACAACCAGGTTACTAACTTAAGCACTGCAAAGATCCACTTAATAATTGTGGGAAGAAAGGTCGTAAAATGAAGCAAAAGTCATTTAACAGCTTTCTCGCTTAGCAACAGAAATTTTGGGCTCGATTGTGGTCGTAAGTTGAGAATTACCTGTATAATAAAGGCATTGTCGCTTTCTGGCTCGAAAGAAGGGTCTGCGTGGGCTTCGGGCTCCGAGTTACAATGCCACAAAACGAATATATAGAGTTACATCGGAAGCGATATGGCTACCGCTTGGATTACCATGAGAAGAAAGGGAAGAAAGAAGGTCGTGAGGCTCATGAGCGGTCAAAGAAAGCCAAGAAAATGATCGGATTAAAAGCTAAACTGTACCATAAACAGCGCCATGCGGAAAAAATACAAATGAAAAAGACTATTAAGATGCATGAAAAGAGAAACAGCAAGCAGAAGAATGATGACAAGACCCCAGAAGGCGCTGTACCAGCATACCTGCTGGATAGGGAGAGCCAATCTCGAGCAAAAGTTCTTTCCAACATGATCAAACAAAAACGAAAAGAAAAAGCTGGGAAATGGGAGGTTCCTGTGCCCAAAGTCCGGGCCCAGGGAGAAACAGAAGTGCTCAAAGTGATTCGCACAGGAAAACGAAAGAAGAAGGCTTGGAAAAGAATGGTTACCAAAGTGTGTTTTGTAGGGGACGGCTTTACCAGAAAACCTCCAAAATACGAGCGCTTCATTCGACCAATGGGTTTACGATTTAAGAAGGCCCATGTAACACATCCAGAACTTAAAGCCACGTTTTGCCTACCTATTCTTGGTGTAAAAAAGAATCCTTCTTCTCCTCTCTATACTTCTTTGGGAGTAATCACAAGAGGTACAGTAATCGAGGTGAACGTGAGTGAGCTTGGTCTCATCACCCAAGGAGGCAAAGTTATCTGGGGAAAATATGCACAAGTAACCAATAATCCAGAAAATGATGGATGCATTAATGCAGTTCTACTTGTATAGTGATATTGCAGCTATGGGTGTGCAAGCCTTTCACACACACACAAGTGCTTCTGCAGACTTCAGATAAAAGAATTTATTTCGGAATAGCCATCTCATAAGACAAAGGACTGCTGAAGAACTGGCTTTTCTCCAAATATTATCAAAAATAAAAAAAATCTTGATTAGAATGGTAAATAGACTTAAAAAAAAATAAAGGCATTGTTATGGTTCCGACAGATGAAACTCTTCAAAAGAACTTCGAGGCATTGTTTACCTTAAAGAATCTTTTATTCGACTAGCGTAATATCAGCACTACATAATGGAAGCCAAAAACTGAATTCCCCTCCCCTGGGCACATAGTATCAAAGCACAATTCCCTCCTCCAATTAATAGTCATAAATCACATTCCCCAATTAGCTTGAAGCCCGGCTTCCTCTCCAGTTCTCCAGCCCGCCAATTCTTTATCAGCTCTGGGCTTAATAACCTTGATTCTCACACTAAGTTTAGTGTTGTTATGTCTAGCTAGACTCTCATTCACACACACCCTTCCGAGCATCATCTAACTCTAAAAGCGAAAGGGGAAAAGATGACTACATTTCCATCTGTTGTCAATGCAAAACATCCGATGTTAGCGTTGACAGGCATCGTCCATTGGATTGGATGTTCTCGGTTCTGAACTAGAGATTCTTCTGAGCAAATTAGGGTTTAGCTAATATTTTTCCCTCCTCCCTGCATCCCTCCACAGCTTTACTGATCTCAAATTAAAATACTTTCTGTTCAGGTAAGTTATTAAGAAATAAAAGAGTCATTCATGTCAAGACATACGCATCCACATGTATGAATTATGGGCAGACTACACTTTATATACCTATGTGTAAACACTTCCATCAGATTCCCAAATCTATAAAACAGGAGAAGACAAAAAAAAAGTAATTCAAAATGATAGCGCCTGCCTTTGGGTGTTCAATCATATTAATATTCATGCCCTCTTAGTTTTCCTTGTGCCCTCATAAATAAGTTATCTTTAACTGCAACTAGGGGAAGCCAAGGAGGAGGGGAAAAATATATTGTACAGTTTAGTACCACTTTATGGTTGACATTGATTTAAAACACTCCATAAGGGGCGCATAGCTGCTGGATCAATTAAGAGTAAATGCGGTCATGAAACTTGCATGAAGAACAGGCTGACAAAGTCATGGAGAAAACATTCTTCATGGGTCTGTTTGCTGCTTGAACGTCTTAGAACATCTTAGAAGGAGGAAAGAAAGAGAAAAGTTGTGTGTGGGGGGGGGAAAGGTGATATATTTCCTTTATTTAATACTCATTGATGGAAAAGCTTCCCCAGAGTAGAATGTGGCTCTCTGTTGAAGAATTTCTGATAGAAATCTAATTTAAAGAGTCACTTTAAAGAATCCATGGAGAAATTTTGGTTCCATCAAACAGGAGTCCCAAAGGTGCTTTTTTTCAAGAGGCAATTGGACGTTCTTTGGTTGTTGTTTTTCCTTGAAGATGTTTCGCTTCTCATCCAAGGAGCTTCTTCAGTTCTGAAGAAGCTGAAGAGCTGAACTGAAGAAGCTGCTTGAATGAGAAGCAAAACATCTTGAAGGAAAAAATAAAACAAAGAAAGTCGAGTTGTCTCTTGAAAAAAAGCAGCTCTGGGACAACCATGACCTAGAAGTCTCCATAGACATCAAACAGGAGAAACCCAGTTTTGAGCCAGTTTGCCTACCATCCTGATATTTTCTCCTGCCGTTTTTGAAAACATACTTTTCAAAAGGATGCGGCTATCTTGCGTGAATTTGTATCTCCGTGTCCACTCGCAGGCTACTAAATTCTGAAATGTTTAGCTTCATGCCTCTGGTAGTTAGGCAACAGAATTGCATTCTGGAACATCTCATAGGGCTTCTCGAAAATTCTGGATCCTTCTCAAAAACTCTGGGTTCTAAATTCTGGATCCTAATTCTGGATTCAGAACCTCTAAATTCTGGATCCTCTTATCCTAAAGTTCTGAACTGCCCATGTCCACACATGGTGGCCAGTGGGCTAGTCTAGTTTTATAGGAAAAACAATCCAAACATTTCTCAGGTAACCTTCAGTGACACAGTCAAGTCGCAAGAAGGGCTGAAACTATCCACGATCCATTTTAAATAAGTTAAAATGGAAGTATGTGGGATTAAAGAGTAAAAAGTGGGATCCAAGAAGATCTGAATACGTCCATCTTTTTTTCCAGAGGGACTTATTTTGGGGGATTTGGCCCACACCCACTTTCCCCTTTGTTACAGCTTCAAGGACCATGATGTATTCCTCAAGACACACCAGCAGATACAGGTTTTACAAGGTTTGTGTCCCTTGATGGACCTTTGATGAGAGTGAACAATTCATACATTTTTATGTTCTCCTGCCAAGTTAACATCATGCTTCTCTCTTTCCACAGAGACTGTCCATTTGCATTTTTTAAAAATGCAGATATTTTTTCTTTTTAAAAAAGTTAGGTTGGTGAAAGGAGGAGGGTACAGTCTCTCCTAATGTAGCTTTTTAAGTGGTTTCCTCTAATATAATGCTTTAAGGAAAAACATTGCTTCCTGTAATATATATGCCTTATATCTATTTATGTCCAAGATACCTACATCCTCTTTCTAATTACAGAATTACATTACAAAATTAGAGGATGAATTTTACTAGCCCCCTGCAATGTTTGCGGCAGTCTACGAAAACAGGTTCACCCCCCTCCTCAAATTGTGGCATTGATTGAGGTGTGCCCAATATCTACTTTGTTTAGGATATATTTGTTTCTTCCATTATGTTTATTGTTTTATTCATTAATTTTTTTAAAAAAATTGTTTTTGGGTACTGAATATCTTTTTAATCTGCTCACTGCCCAAAATTGAGTTAGACAGCCTTATAACTCTAAATTATAAATATGTAAAGTATAATTTTTTTTCCTAACCTATGTGTAATCAGAGAGAATTACATTACAAAATGAACTGCTAAAAAGGTTTAGCCCTGAGTCCTGTGTTTGTCAACATTTTTAATGAATTTACTGCATGGAGAGATGAAAGGAATGCTTAATAAATTTGCAAATGCTGAGGTAGATAAAAGCTGGGTTTTGCCCAATTTGACTTGGTAAAGGAAAATAATTCATTAATCAGCTCTATTGCCTGTGGATGTCTATTTGAAAAAGAGAGAAGGGCCTTGAAGAAGGAAGGAAGGAAGGAAGGAAGGAAGGAAGGAAGGAAGGAAGGAAGGAAGGAAGGAAGGAAGGAAGGAAGGAAGGAGAAGGAGAAGGAGAAGGAGAAGGAGAAGGAGAAGGAGAAGGAGAAGGAGAAGGAGAAGGAGAAGGAGAAGGAGAAGGAGAAGGAGAAGGAGAAGGAGAAGGAGAAGGAGGGACCTGGCAAATGTATGATTGGTAACAAGATAAAATGCAGAACCCAAATTTATTTCATATTTTAAGTTTTGCTAAGAACATTCTTGTGGATGTCTGAAGTTAGGATGGCTAAAAAGGAATGTACCAGATTTCTTTTTTAAAAAAAAAATCTGTCAATGATACTGCCAATCATTTCTTTAAAAGCCAGGTCAACAATTCTGCATTCTCTCTAGAAGTTTCATTGCTCTGTATAAGTAACAAAGCCATTGGTTGGGCACATCATCCACACACAGAAGTAAAGTAACGGATTGTGCCACATTTTGACAGCCACATGACGCCTGTACAAAATCATACTTTCTTGCTGACTCAAAACCCAGCACAGCAGCTGAGAAAGTATTTTATGTTGGGACTGTTTATTTTTTAAAATTGATTTTCCCAGACAGCTTATCATACATTAAAATCGGTGTGTGTGCATTAAAGTAATTTTCAAAAGCTGAATTATGTATAAAATTGTACAAAGGTTGAAGCAACGTGAAACCAATCTTTTGCACGGCACATTACACTGAATACTATGTTGTATGCTCTTAATACAGGGCTGGATATAAATGTCTACAGAAAATTGCAGGTAGCTCTAGACTCAGAACCAGAATTGGGACAGAATTTCTATTCCTAAGCAAAGCAATTGTCACGTTGCTTATTTTAAACTTTTTTTTTTGGCCATGATTATTAAGCATCAGACCTGCCCCACGTTTGCCCTATAGCAGGGGTGTCAACCTGCCGGCCCGCAGGCCAGACGCGTCATGCAGAAGCCGCGCCCACCTCATTGCTGGCAATGGCAAAACTGTCACGATATATTGCGCGACGTCATGTGACGTCACGAATTTGACATGTCTGCCCTATAGGCAACTCCATTTGTGTTGAAAGGTATACTTTACTAAAAGCCAAATCAAGCTATTCTCGAAAGCATCTGAGGGCAGGACAAGAAGCAACAGATGGAAACTACCGTAATCAAGGAGAGAAGCAACCTAGAACTAAGGACAAACTTCCAGACAACCAGTGGAACAACCTGCCTCCAGAAGTTGTGAATACTCCAGCACTGGAAATTTTTAAAAAGAGACTGGACAAATTTGTCTGAAATAGTATAGGGTTTCCTTGCCTGAGCTGGTGGTTGGACTAGAAGACCTCCAAGGTCCCTTTCCACCTCTGTTATTCTATGACATTTTAAGTGGTTTACAATATAGCAAAGCCAGAACTGAAGTTCTCACCAAACTTTCCCGGGTAACTTTCCCCCATTCAGTTCCTCCCCAATTCCTCTGCCTTGCTGGTCCCTTATCATCCATTTATATTTGAATAAATTGTTTTGGGAACTGCCTCTTCAATGGAGGGCTGGTTGGTGAGCCATTGCATTCCATTCCCAGCACTTTGACCTTCGAAGGTACGATGAGTCATTTAGCCTTCTCCACCCCTGACTGGCAGCTAGTGAATGCGAAGCTCAAGTGTACAATGGTAGTTCTGACACTAAGTGAATCACTACAGTTACTGTTCACATGGTCATTAAGTGAATTCAGCTGAATCACATGTTTGTTAAGTGAATCCAGCTCCCCCCCCCAAGCTGACTTTGCTGGTCGGAAGAGAGTTGGGAAGGTTGCAAATGGGGATCACATGACCGTGGAATGCTGCAACCATCATCAATACATGCCAATTGCAACCGCCTGAATTTTGATCACATGATTGCTGTGATGCTTGTTGGAACATGTCCAATCTTTGCAAATTTTGAATTGATCAGACCTAGATACCCCAATTTTACAAAAAAAACCCAACAACAACCCAACTCTCTTGGAGCCAGCGGTGGGATTCGGCCAGTTCGCACCAGTTTAGCAGAACTGGTAGCTAATTTTTTGTTGCCCAGGACCAGAGTGGACTTCCAGAAGCGGCATCCATGCAGAGAACCGGTTGTTCACATATTTGAATCCCACCACTGCTTGGAACTGCCTGTATTCTTAGGCTCTACTTTGATAATTCTTAGGTATTTGGTCAGGACTTGAATTATTAAGTTTTCAGCAGTCTTAGACTGTGAATCTAACTACAGATAATTAATAATTATAACAATACCCATAGCCAATGCGAGTGGAAACCGAAGCTTACGCCATACATCTCAGTAACCAGAGGAATCAGAAGAGAGGTGTTAGACTGCATCTTATCTTGGCTTTTTAGCTATTATTTTTCACTCTATTTTTATTTGTTTGTTTTCAGCTTTGCATAATTAATTGGAAACTTGAGTTAATTAATGCAAAAGCTGAAGCATATCCAACTGTTTCTCGCAGATGTCACTTGAAACGAGCTATCAAATTAACACCATATGACAATGACAGTTTTGTAAATCATCCTGTGACCCGACTTGCTGCTGAATATATTTCTGCCAAAAAGTGGTGGGGGGGGAATGCTTATTAGAACCAAGCCATGCCTATTGGCTATTTTGGTTTAATCTTCAAAAAAAAAAAAAAAAGAGAGAGAGAGAGAGAGAGAGAAAAGGTGTGAGGAGCAAGGAAATGTTTTTGGTTTACTTGCCTACAAGAATAGACAAGAACAGAGGTCTTCAAACTTGGCCCTTTTATGACTTGTGGACTTCAACTCCCAGAATTCCTCAGCCAGCGTGCCTGGTTGAGGAATTCTGGGAGTTGAAGTCCACAAGTCATAAAAGGGCCAAGTTTGAAGGCTCCTGGACAAGAGTGTTTGATTCCTATGTCACAATTCACCGTTGTATCTACAGGACTTTCAAGCAGACCATTTTCTGTTTGGAAGGAAACTGGAGCTACTTCTCGTAACATTGAGGCACCATAAATGCTTCCTAATCTTTTTTTTTTCTTTTTTGTCAATCATCTCAAGCTGCCATGTTCTCCTCTGGTGTGGACAAACCAGCTGGATCATAACTTAGGGAAATTAGATGGCAGAAAGGAATCCCCTCAACTGATGATCCAGCAAGGGAGACCTTTTTCAAGAAGCAGAACTCAAATAAAAACACATCAAGTCAGCCTTGGTTGATCAACGGCCGAGTGTGGAGCATAGCTCTGAGAACTCATGTTTAAAAGTCTTTGGTTCCCAGACTTGGATACTGGAACCATGCTGGTCCCTCAGCACACTGATTACAGACGTACACCTCAGAGACTAACACTGATGATGTTAGGGTAATGAAACATCTGCAAGAAAACAAGCAAGCTCAGAGAGCACCAAAGACCCTTCACTATTCAATGGTCTTATCCAATCACCTTCTGTTTACACTGTCCCTACTCGGAGTCAATCTTTGGTTGGATTTGGATTTCACTGTTGAGATACAGCTTTGGTGTAAGCAGCCCAAAGGGGCTGGTTGCTTGACCCTCATAGTGCCATCCTTTGGGAACCAAGGTAAGCCTTTGTTCTTGTTGCTTCTAATGAAGGTTATGGAGTCATGGGGATCTTGAGATCTCCTAGGCCTGTGGTCCTAAGACTGCTGATGCCTCTGGCTTTGCTACTGCATGCTACTGTTGCCAGTTCCATCAAGCAGTTCAAATGGACATAATACCTGTGGCTATCGAAAGAGGATCCTCACGTGACCTTAAATCTGGAACTACAGCTAAAATGTTGGAAGTGAGAGATTCCTCACCTTTTACTTCATAGATTTCCACAAAGTTGGACACCCCTAGTTGCTTGGAAGAGGGCTGCCTGATTTTCTTATAAAATGAGAGTTACTGTAGATCACATGTTGAAACGTAAACTAAGATTACTGACCTGGCATGGTTACATGAAAGTTGATACCATCCCAATGACTTCAGGTTAACTTTAAAGAAAAGTTATTCATCAGCGCATCCCTAAAATGTAGCATTCGGTTGACATCCCATTCAGAAATATAAAAAAAAAATGGAGGACTATGTTATCCACTGTTCACCTTGAAATGGTCTATAAATCCAAACTCCTCTTTTCTCCTGTTGGCCATCAGTTAGGTCAGGGGTTCTCAACCTTGGCAACTTTAAGACTTGTGGACTTCAACTCCCAGAATTCCTCAGAATTCTGGGAGTTGAAGTCCACAAGTCTTAAAGTTGCCAAGGTTGAGAACCCCTGAGTTAGGGGCACATCAGATTCATTCATCCCATAGGTGTGGCCAAGTGAATTGGCCTGCCTTGATAGCAATCAAAGCTAAACCCATCCATCTGAAAGACAACACTGCAGGAAATACGAATGGGGGAGTGGGCTTCTTCTTCCCCCCTCCCCAGACATTTGTGCAGCCATGAGTACCACCCTAATGAGACAAGGCATTTTTATTCAAGGCCACGATGAAACACTTCAGTTTCTGATGGCAGAAAACAGAACTAGGCTGTGATTGATAGCCTTCTGACACATCAGTCTTTCTGACTGACTCAAAAGAGCTTTCAAGATGTGGAAAACTGACAGCACAATTCAGCTCCTAAAAGTTCTCTCCCCCCCCCACTTGTTCTCCCTTTCCTTTTCCACAAAATAACATACTCAGTAATAAAAGTTTAAGAGGAAGAAGGTGCAATTGCTTGTAATGGGACACATGTTGGCAACTGCTTAACTACATCCCCATGAGATCTTTAGATTTGACCATGTCAACTGGAAAATGACTCATACTTATAACAACTTCTTCTTCTTCTTCTTCTTCTTCTTCTTCTTCTTCTTCTTCTTCTTCTTCTTCTTCTTCTTCTTCTTCTTCTTCTTCTTCCTCCTCCTCCTCCTCCTCCTCCTCTTTTAAAAGATCTCACCAGAGAACCTTTTTTGAATCATAGGTAAATATCTTGCCCATATTTGGATATTTTGCCCTGTGAAGGTGCTTTGGGACATTTAAGAGTCCTCATATAGCCTGGTTTGCAACTCTTTAAAGCAACCGCGTCTGCTCCCAGGATTGCAGGCTTCTCCTCCACCGTTGTAATCCTGGGATTGATGAAAAGAGCATGTATGAAAATTGCAAATAAGTAAGATGGATCCATATGAGAAAGGTGAAAAGAACAGAAGTCTGGAACTGAACGGCTGAGCTTTACACACTCCTAATCAAAGTTCCTTTACCCTTGAAGGAACAACTCACTGACATATTTGATTTCCGGTTACACTAAACCTTGGCTGGCTCAGGATCACCTACAAATCCCTATTGTCCATCTGCATGCTTGAATCGGCCTGGTGGATCAGCTACTCCCATGCTTGATATGCCAAGCCCTCTCTTTCACTGAAGCTACACATTAACAGCGATCACAATAACAACAACTCTGATCTATCAAGCATGCATACTACCGCGCCTATATTGTTAGATTCTCAAGACCAGCTCTTTAGGGGATTACATCTCCTTCTTAGCTTTTGCTCTTCAATAGGGCATTAATATTCTCTGAAAGGCCCCCACTCGTCAGAAGCTTTCGTTAAGATCACCCTGCTTTGATGTTTGTCTCCGAAATAGAATGACGAGGAATAACAGTTCAAAGTCTATGAAGAAACTCAATATACAAAGGATGTAGCACATCTTAATAAGTAATGAGAATGCCTTTTCCTTTTGTTGCCATTACAAAGCAAAAAAAAAGGGGGGGGAGGGAAGTTTATTATCTTTATGGGGTTACGGTTTCGTGGTGCTTTGTTAATAAATAGCCAAAGTTGTTCGGAGTTTTCGAATGTCTCCAGATAGAGTAGGAAGCACTATTAATAAACAGCGGTTCAGCCAAGGCAATCGATTAACAGTTTTTGATCTGGCAGGCATTTTATTAATGTGGCAAGCAGGTTGTTGAGTCTTGTTTTTTTCTCCCTGCAAAAAACTAAGCACATTAAACACAATGCGGCATGAGAACAGCTTTTGTCTTCTCTCTTCTTCGGGGAACCTGCAATTTTTTTAAAAAAATATTTGGATACTCGAGCTGGAGGTTGGTAATAGTAATAATAAGAATAAGAATAAGAATAAGAATAAGAATAAGAATAAGAATAAGAATAAGAATAAGAATAAGAATAAGAATAAGAATAAGAATAAGAATAAGAATAAGAATAAGAATAAGAATAAGAATAAGAATAAGAATAAGAATAAGAATAAGAATAAGAATAAGAATAAGAATAAGAATAAGAATAAGAATAAGAATAAGAATAATCACACAAACTGATTATAAAGCTAGACATGACCAAGTTGCTAAATTAATCCACTGGGCATTGTGTAAAAAATACGACTTGCCTGTGTCTGAAAAGCCGTGGGAACACAGAGTGGAAAAAGTGGTTGAGAATGAGAGAGTGAAGCTCTTGTGGGACTTTCCAATACAGATAGATCGCCATTTGGAACACAACATGCCAGATCTCGCAGCTGTAGAGAACCGAAGCGTACAGCCGATTGATATCACTGTACCAGGAGATGCCAGAGTCGAAGAAAAAGAGCTGGGGAAAAAAAATTACAAAATATCGCAACCTGGCCATCAAAACTGCACGATTATGGATGAAACGTGTAACAGTGGTACTCATTGTCATCGGGGCCCTGGGAACGATGTCCAAAAACTTTGCAAAATACATCAAGAAACTGCAGCTTCCTGCAATATCTCCAGCAATGCTACAAAAAAAAAACTGCACTACTCGGAACATCTTACATTTTAAGGAGGTACCTGGTTGACACCTAGGATGCTGGTAGCAACCGGTGTCAACCATCAGCGCCAGCCAATTTGAATGTTCAATTGACTGAGGTTCATGTTTAATAAATAAATAAATAAATAAATAAATAAATAAATAAATAAATAAATAAATAAATAAATAAATAAATAAATAAATAAATAAATAAATAAATAAATAAATAAATAAATAAATAAATAAATAAATAAATAAATAAATAAATAAATAAATAAATAAATATTATAAATAAATAAATAAATAAATAAATGAATAAATAAATGAATAAATAAATAAATAAATACATACATACATACATACATACATACATACATACATACATACATAAATACATAAATAAATAAATAATACCAAGGAGAAGAGAGCAACTTTTCTTTGATGAACCACTTGTAACGTGAGATGCTTCAAGGAAATGATGGTGGAGGCCTCTAGCAGGACGCATAACAAGCAACCATCCTTGTTGTTAAATGAATCACTGCAGCTTGTTAAATTTGTAACACAGTTGTCACATGAATCTGGCTTCCCCCATCGACTTTGCACGTCAGAAGTTCGCAAAAGGGGAATCACATGAGCCCGGGACCCTGCGACCATCATAAATATATGGTTCGGCTCTCAGTTTTGATCACATGACCCCCCATGGGAATGCTGCCCAGCTTTTTTCTTCCAAAATATTCACCCTCTATATTTCTGAAGTGGAAAAAACATCACATTGGGTAAGGCAGCCCCATGTTCGTGGCTCTCCTTCAGCAGTCAGCAGTATCATAAGTTTTATTAATAATAAAAATACCTTCTGGTGCCCTGATTTAGGAGCCAAGTAAATATACTGTTTGATATAAGATAAAGCAGAGTTGTAATTTTTTTTTAAAAAAAAATTCACTGTCTAGATTATTGAACTGTGTAGTATGTGTGTGTGTGTGTGTGTTTTAAAAAAATGTACTTAAAATTGGCAGAGTAGAAAAGCAACTTAATTCTATTGTCACCTGCCCCACACAGTCTGATTTTATTAAGTTATCTTTTCAAGATTTAGGGGGGAGCCACCTTGCTTTTATTTCAATAAATTCCCTCTCTCTTTCTCCCGCCCGCCTCAGCAAATCAAAATAAAAATGCAGCCCTCGTTTAAGCTAAAATAACTGCCTTTACAGTGAGGAAGTTGGCAGTTATTTGTCCGACTTTCTCAAGCCCATTGTTCCTATTCTGGAGTGTTTATAGCTTCCATCGCCTACAGCTAACATCTGAGCTTTAGTGAGGTGATATAATAATTTCATTAGGTACTTTCAGTTTGTTTCTGACAAGTACCAATTTCCGAACAGTGTTAAGTATTCAATAACAATACCAACAATAATAACCTTTTCCCTCACCGTCGTTTAGTTTCCAAAGAGGATTGATTTCACCGCTCAGAAATGTTGTTGTGTTTTTAATTACCACTCCCCACCTTTTCATCAGACAAAAGCTGGCATAGATTATGAAGGACAGTCATAGAAATTTTAGTTTCCTGAGGCATAGATCTAGAAGATGCTCAAATGCTCTGAAAGAGGAATTTACAAAAGACAGTGAAAGAAAATATGAATTGTTTCTATACGATTTCTCCCAAGAGTTGAAGAGCATCAATAGAAGAGAATATTTGAAGCTTGAATTGTGGGGTCCTGGTTGCTTTCTGAGCTCGGTGGTTTTCTTGAAGATATTTCATTACCCAACTAGGGTAGCAACTGATGATGTTATCTAGTTGGATAATGAAACGTCTGCAAGAAAACCACCAAGCTCAAAGAGCACCAAGGACCCCACAGTCGTCATTGTCCTCCTCCTCCTCCTCCTCCTCCTCCCCCCAAACTCCACTGCCTTCTAGCACTGATGATGTTACTTAGTTGGGTAACAAAACACCTGCAAGAAAACCACCAAGCTGAGAGAGCACTGTATCCCACAGTTGAAGAGTAATTGGTATTAAAAGGTTTTGATCTCAAGTGCAGAGTTGGAAAACCCTCAAATTTCCAGAAGTTGTTGAATGAAAAATCTGAGCATCCTCCACAGTGACAATCAAATAGGCAGGTGCAATATTATGATACAATTCACAGCTGTCCATATCTGCCATTTTCAATTTTCCATTCTTTAATTTCATCCAGTGTTGTGGCAAAAATGTTTTCCTTCCTTCCTTCCTTCCTTCCTTCCTTCCTTCCTTCCTTCCTTCCTTCCATCCTTCTTTTCTTCTCCTTCTCCTTCTCCTCCTCTTCCTCCTCTTCCAGATCATGATGATCATGATTATGATGGTGATAGAGACTAATCAATGTCTTTGTTAGCTTCATAAATTAGAAAAATAGAGCCCTCTTTTGCGAAGGGAGAAAATCTCCAGGAAAATAGATTATTTTGTCCATTCTACTTCTCCATTTTTCACCCTCCATAAATAATGCATCTCTCAGAATGACACTTCCTTTTGTTTTGAAAAACTTGCAAGAACCCAGAGCCAGATTTTTGAAAACTCTCCTCTCTCTCTCTCTCTCTCTCTCTCTCTCTCTCTCTCTCTCTCTCTCTCTCTCTCTCTCTCTCTCTCTGTTTTCCTCTAGAACCTGCCCTGTGTTTATTGTCTAACCAAATGCGACATTGTATGCCTGTGTAACTGGGAAATGGGAGGGAGGTATGGAATGATCAATTGAAAGCCCAATCAAGGTTTAACAGATAGGCCAGCAGTCACCCCCTGTTTGATATCAAAGGTGTTTTATTTCTCGTCCCTTTTTCGTGTCACTGAAAGAATGCTTCCTACGTGTGGATTAATTAAAGTGTAAACATTAAATATTGATTGATGCATTATCAGCCAGCAGCAGTTGCCTCCGCTCGGATTGATTTCCACAGTGATTTATTGTCATATTTGTGAAGTCATTTCACTTGATAACAAAGAGAATTAGGCTACTACTTTTGCCGGTCTCTTATGTTCATAGCTTCCTCTCTGAGGCTCTTTTCTCACCCTTCTGTTGCCGAGCTTGAAAATGTCTTTATTGAAACAAAGAAGCATTTTCATAATGCTGTTAAATCTTTGGACTAAGTTCAGCTGAAGTCGAAATGGAAGAAATTCATTTATAGCCTTATGTATGAATGAAAATATATAGAGATCTTTGCTTGATTACTCCAGCAGATTGTCTAAAAATAACATCCTGTCCAGGAGGTGAGATCCAATAGAATAGAATAGAATAGAATAGAATAGAATAGAATAGAATAGAATAGAATAGAATAGAATAGAATAGAATAGAATAGAATAGAATAGAATAGAATAGAATAGAAAAAAGGAATAGAAAATAGAATATAATAGAAAATGGAATAGAATAGAATAGAATAGAATAGAATAGAATAGAATAGAATAGAATAGAATAGAATAGAATAGAATAGAATAGAATACTTTATTGGCCAAGTGTGATTGGACACACAAGGAATATCTCAATAATTATTTTTGAGAGAATAAATAGGAGATTGAAATGAAAGTCCACTGGAATATATCATGGGTCTAAAATCAGTGAATTTCTCCCTTACCACAGTTACATTAAGGCAGATTTCCCTAACTTGGTGTTCTAATTTTTAATAAATTGTTTCTCAATCATCTTTCCAAAGGGTTGCATAGTCCAATGTCAGTGGAAGGTGCCGACACAGATAAATTGATTTTTTTGCCAACCTCCCCCCGCTCTGTTTTTTTTACAAAACAACAACACCCACCTCATCAGAGAAAGAAAGGAAAGGAAGGAAAGATCATGGCTAAAGAAATCTAAAAACAAAATCCTAGCAATGAATAATCACAAAGAAAAACAGTCCAGGTATTTGCAGCCAATCACATATAAATACAAATCTGACAATGTACTTTCTCTTGGATTATCCCAAACTGCTTAAAGTTTCGAAAAGTAGGTGTCCTCTTTTTTTTAGCACCACTATTCCAAGAATTGATCATCACAGATGTACAAATGAGGTCTAAATTGCCCTTGGAGCTGTTCATGCAAATTGTAGTTGTCAAGGTAGAGATGTCAAGGTAGAGATGTAGTTGTCAAGGTAGAGATGTCAAGGTAGACTCATCTCATTGAGATACAGAATCCACCATCTGATCCCAAGAGTAAGGCATTTGAGCCCCTTGTGTAGCTCAACAGATGTGGACTCAACCAATGGCCAGCTGTAGAAGTGCCCAACATTTCAAAAAGCAAGGAGAATGGTTATGGATAAGGCCTCTCAGTAAGTAAGAACTCTGAGGGGTCCTTGGTATTCTCTGAGATTGGTTGTTTTCTTGCAAACATGTCATTATCATTGATGATGTTACCTCATGAAATGTCTGCAAGAAAACAACCAAGCTCAGAGAGCACCAAGGACCCCACAGTCCTCCTTCTCCTCCTCCTCCTCCTCTTCCTCCTCCTCCAAAAACAACCAACAACCAAGCTCAGAGAGCACCAAGGACCCCACACTCCTCCTCCTTGCAAATCCCACTCCTCCCTATCCTACTCCAAATTAGAATCTGAAAAAAAATCTTGAAAGCTCAAGTTCAACAGGCTTCTATTCCAGACTTTTGAGTTCCCAACTATATTTCCAAACAAGTGTTCAGTGCTCACCTTCAACCAAGTGTCTGACATTCTCCTGAACTGATTTCCCACTGGAATTTACTTCTACTGACCAACTACACTGTTATTTCAAGCAGAACTCTCCTACTGCCTGTTTTCATTCAAAGCTCTCCTACAGAGCAGAAAGAAATAGAATCAATTTTTTTTCCCAAACCGTGTGCAAGGAGTTTAATTCTGAGGAAACCTCAGATCAGAGGCCCAATTCCATAGGTATTTTGCTTGATGCTGTAAATTCCTGGAGGATGTAGTTCTAGATGATGATGATGATGATGATGATGATGATGATGATGATGATAATAATAATAATAATAATAATAAAGTTGGAAGGGACCTTGGAGATCTTCTAGTCCAACCCCCTGCTCAGGCAGGAAACCCTACACCATTTCGGACAAATGGCTGTCCAGTCTCTTCTTAAAAACTTCCAGTGTTGGAGCATTCACCACTTCTGGAGGCAGGTTGTTCCACTGGTTAATTGTTCTAACTGTCAGGAAGTTTCTCCTTAGTTCTAGGTTGCTTTTCTCCTTGATTAGTTTCCATCTGTTGCTTCTTGTCCTGCCTTCAGGCGCCTTGGAAAATAGGTCAGAAGTTCTGGAGAAAACGTGTAGAAAATTCAGAGCAAATTTGTGCGCATTGTTGAACTGTGAACCACTGTAGATATTGAGTTTATGGTTGAATTCATGTAAAAATCAGCATAGTCCAAAGATAAACTACAAATTGTCAGGTAGATGTTATTCATGCAAAGGCCATTTTTTTCCCAGATGTCTCTATTGCTTTCTGTCTCTTCCAACAATAACTTGGCTTGTAACATGTGAATCTTTTTATCACCAAAATCTGGGCTTACTCAAAAGATTCTGGACTCTGCAGAGCTCCAAAAGTCAAGTCAAGATGTGATCCTTAAATTACCCAGTGATGGTTACTCGATCACTTATTGATTTTAGAAAGGACAATGAGAGCTGAGGTGGCCACAATAATAACAGCTCTGTGACCTCGGTGGTGAGAAACAAAATGTATTCATGAAATGGCCTTGTTACACATTAACAAAACTGTGTATGTTTATGTGTCACTTGCATTTACGACATTTTTTTTTTTTGCCGTGATTTAACATTGGAAGAAGGAATGCTAGTCAAAACCCACTGGAATCAATCATAGGCAGAGGGCTCTCTCTCTCTCTCTCTCTCTCTCTCTCTCTCTCTCTCTCTCACACACACACACACACACACACACACACACACACACACACACACACACAAACAGTAATAGGAAACTGGTGTTCTGACCAGCTAGTAAAACATTAACCTTAAACCAGCACAGCAGTGGCTAAACAACAAACTGAAGGTTGTGGGGGTTGGGAATAGCAAGATCTACTCTCAGTTTTGAGGCTCTAATTCCAATTGAAGAGTTTTGTCTAAGATGGTCTCTGGGCAGTGCCAACTGGCCCTTCCCGGAATAATAGCAGTAGTACTTAGACATTTATGCCACTTCATAATGCTTTAGAGCCCTCTGTAAGGGGTTTATAGAAACAGCATGTTGCCCCCAGCAATCTGGCACCTCCTTCGACTGACCTCAGAAGGATGGAAGGCAGCAAAAGAAATTTGGACAAAAATACATATCTGGCTAGAAAAGATGTTAAGAAAACGTGTAGATTTTAAACCATGACTATTTTTATTAGGTATATTATCAGGAAAATATGATAAAGAAAATGTATATTTAATGTTGCATGTATTAACAGCAGCAAGAATTGTATCTGCTCAGTCCTGGAAAAATGAAGAAACACCATCTGAAGAAGAGATAATCGAGAAATACTGGACTGTGCAGAAATGGATAGACTTACACTGAATTAAAGAAAAGAGAGACACAGCATATTTTCAAATATGGGGTGTATTTTATCAATGGCTGGAAAAACAGGGTAGAGATTAGGAATTTAATGTGTATTATTAAGTAAAACAAATGGACCTAGACAAAATGTTGTTTATTAAATGTAGAAAACTAATAAAGCATTATTAGAAAATTTATATTCCTCCAGATCTTCTTCTTCTTCTTCTTCTTCTTCTTCTTCTTCTTCTTCTTCTTCTTCTTCTTCTTCTTCTTCTTCTTCTTCTTCTTCTTCTTCTTCTTCTTCTTCTTCTTCTTCTTCTTCTTCTTCTTCTTCTTCTTCTTCTTCTTCTTCTTCTTCTTCTTCTTCTTCTTCTTCTTCTTCTTCTTCTTCTTCTTCTTCTCTTCTTCTTCTTCTTCTTCTTCTTCTTCTCCTTCTCCTCCTCCTCCTCCTCCTCCTCCTCCTCCTCCTCCTCCTCCTCCTCCTCCTCCTCTTCCAATTACAAATTGCCTGTCTTTGGTGTGTTATTTCCTGAAATTGTATGTAATTGGTTTTGAAAAGTCTGAAACGTAGTTTTGAAGTTGGCTAAAAGCATGCCTTCTTGATCACTGCTTACATCATGTTATTTTGCACTTCCTGAAAATGGATTATCTTTGATAATAAATGCAAATTAGGGGGCAATAAATTACAAGTCAAGCCATGTCTGATTATATGGAATATAATTAACTCCAGATTCTTTTACATAGTATTTATCTTAATAATCATCTCCTGTACAGTAAAAGGGCATAAACTTGCTTCTTTTTCATTTTTTCTTCCAGTTATTATATGCCATTTTTTAAAATAAACAACATAGTGCAGAATTTAGCTCTAAAATGAAATGATAATTTTTGAAAGAAAGATTAGAAATAAATGAAAAGTAAGGTATGTTTCGCCGTTTTGTTTGAGTTATTGAATTTTTAAAGATTTCTTTCGTTGATGGTTTCCCAAAATTGTTTCTAAAATAGTTTTTGTGTGTGTTTGTGTGGAGGTTCTATATTTATCTTCTTATCATTATCTCATCTACATTTTGGAATTATTTTATTTTGAAAATGAGCAAGAGAAAGATTTTGCCTGGAATTTAGATAAAGAGATGGCCATATTCTGCATTTTATGATAACTATATATTCTTTACCTGCAATACTCTGGTTTGGTCAACAAATACACTTAAATGAATATATTTATTGCCCAGTAAGAGCTTTGCGTGTTTGAAACAAATATTTTATGGGATGAAAGTCATCAACAAGGGAGGCCTGAGGGGGAACGAAAACCTGTCCCTTGGGAAAGATAATCTCAACAAATAGAGAGCAGTTATAGTTTAACTTCATACATGATAAACAATAATGCATTAATGTTTATATTAACTTCTCCTGAACTACCATTTCGAGCATCTTCCTGGGAAAGAAGATATTCATGTATTTCGTTTGGATTAGATCTTTCCCAACATGCCAATTAGGTCCAGGTCCTTATGTTTTCCTTGGACAGTAGCAGAATCCCATCCAATTATTTCTAATCTTAAGAAATCTCTCCCACCGTGTGTGTCTCTGAGTGATAATTTCAGCCTTTCCTGTAAAGGCTCCCTTTTCAAACTGTCCCTTGATAATTGCTGTTAGGACTTAGACAAGTAAGTCTGTTAGGACTTAGACAAGTAAGACTATGCCAAGGCCTCACTCAGGTTGCCCTGTGCTAGAAAATGGTCTGATTTTTATCCAGGAGATTGATGTTTGTCTCACCCATCTCTTAGTTTCTTCTTTTTCTTACTTTTTTTCCCTCCAGTTTGACAGCACAGGTTATAAAATGTACTCACCCAATCTCTGTGAATGGCCAAATTAAGGAAAGCATCCTGCATGGGTTTCCTCTAATCCAATGGTTCTCAACCTGTGGGTTGTGACCCCATTTGGGGTCGAATGACCGTTTCACGGGGGTCGCCAACCACCGCAGTCCGCCATTTTTTTCCCCATTTCCTCTCGGCCAGTCGTGCCGCGCATGCGCGGTTCGACCCATCGCGCCGCGCATGCGCGGTTTGGCCCATCGCGTTGTGCATGTGCGGTTCGGGTCATCGTGCGCGCGCTGCGCATGCGCGAATCAGCCCGTCGTGCCTCGCATGCATGGTTCGCCGCGCCGCGCATGCGCGGTTCAAGTCGTTGTGCGCACGCTGCGCATGCACAGTTAGGCCCATCGCGCGCGCATGTGCAGTTCGGGTCATCATGCGTGCGACATGCATGCGTGGTTCAGCGCACCGCACATGCACGGTTCGGCGTGCCACGCATGCACGGTTTAGCCCGTTGCACGCACGCCACGCATGCGCGGTTCGGGCCACCACACATGCGCAATGCGGGCCGCCCCGCCGCGCATGCGCGGCGCAGGTCGGGGTCGTACCACGCATGGGCAGCACAGATGGGGTCTCGGCCTGAAAAAGGTTGAGAACCGCTGCTCTAATCCATTAATAAGTCAGGGATTAATAAGTCAGGGATCAGTTGGAGAAGACTCCTGCGAGTCCCCTGGACTGCAAGGCGATCAAACCAGTCAGTCCTAGAGGAGATCAACCCCGACTGTTCTTTAGAAGGCCAGATCCTGAAGTTGAAACTCAAATACTTTGGCCACCTAATGAGAAGGAAGGACTCACTGGAGAAGAGCCTAATGCTGGGAAAGATGGAGGGCAAGAGAAGAAGGGGACGACAGAGAAGGAGGTGGCTGGACGGAGTCACTGAAGCAGGAGGCGTGAGCTTAAATGGACTCCAGAAGATGGTAGAGGACAGGAAGGCCTGGAGGAACATTGTCCATGGGGTCGCGATGGGTCAGATACGACTTTGCAACTAACAACAAACAACAAAGTTGGAGGTGGTTTAGAGCAGGTGTCCTCAACCTTGGCAACTTTAAGACTTGTGGACTTCAACTCCCAGAATTCCTCAGCCAGCTTTGGAATTCTGGGAGTTAAAGTCCACAAGTCTTAAAGTTGTCAAAGTTGAGGACCCCTGCTTTAGAGATTTCTTTGAAAGCCCAAGAATAGACTCATAACAGCTTGTTTCGTGACTGTTCAAAGTTAGAATGGGACTGAAAAATGTGATTTATGACCGTTTTTTTCGTTTGCAACCTTTGTGGTATCCCCATGATCACATGATCAGAATTCAGATGTTTGTCAGCTGATTCATATTTATGACGGTTGCCGTGTCCCAAGGTCATGTGACCCCCTCTGGCGACCTTCTGACAAGCAAAGTCAACTGGGAAGTCAACAGATTCGCTTAACGACCAGGTTACTAATTTGTCAACTGCAGTGATTCACTTAACAACCGTGGTAAGAAAGGTCATAGAATGGGGCAAAACTCACTATACAACTGTCTCTATAGCTAAATCCTGAAAGCATGAAAGAGTTTTTCATTTAATTTTTCGAACATTTCACAATGCCAAGGAAGGAAGGAAACAATTGCTCAGGACCACTGATAAACTCAACTTCCTTCTTCTGGAAGGACATCATGAAATAGAAAAAAAAAAAAACCCAAGCAAAGAAGCGGATCATAAGGTTGTTATTGTTTTTTTAAAGAAAACTAAAAAAAAGCTTAATAATATTCACTGCTCTTTCCCCCTAATTCATGCACTGAAAACCAAGCAAATGAGGACACTAGTCCATTACATTCTGATGACAAATTTTCTTCCAAGAAGCCGTGGTTCAACTTCAGGTGACTTCCCATGAGCTCCTTCTATTACTGTCAGAGCTGTCAAGTTTGCTGTATTGACAGCTGGCAAATTGTTTGTCCAGATGTTTCCTCAAAGGTTTACCAAGATGTGAAATTTGGTTGTGTTCGGTCTCCTTAAAATGGGACCCTGGATGGGGCATTTTTCAAAACAGAACATAGTTTCCAGAGTAGTAACCATGATAAATCTGTTTTGATGTTGTTTTTATTGTTGTCATTAATTAAAGCGATAGCCTGCTTCCTTTGGAGAGTTCAAAGGGTGATTAAATATCTGTTTTATCCCTAAAGGAGCAACCTTGGAAGTAGATTAGACCCAAGACAGTGTAGCTGATCCAAATCAACTGTCGGTTGAATTGGAACTTAAAACTGGATCTTCTGCATCTTAACTTGATGCCTTAATTGTGATACCTTACTGTAACACACAAACCCCTTCTTGTTTCAAAAATATCCATTCCTTCAACTACAACTACAACTAGATTATCATAACCCTAAGACACTGGAGTGAAATATCATCCATTTTGAGCACACATTCCTGCTGGATTTCCAATTAGGCTGGAGAGGACTTCTGTTCAAAGACTTTAGAAGCTTCTGCTGGTCATCACTGGGTAAGTGATACTAAGGTAGGTAGGCAAGTGGTCTAATCCAATCTAGGGCAGCTTTTGAAAGCTCAAACTACTTTGACCACGCCTACCATCCTAGAATGGTGAGGTGGCTCAGCAGTTGAAGTCCACAAGTCTGCAGCAGTTTATCGGCTGCAGTCCGGGTTCAAGACCCAAGCGCCATGCAACGGGGTGAGTTCCTGTCCTCACCCCAGTTCCCGCCTACCTAGCCGTTCAAAAGCCTGAAAATGCAAGTAGATTAATAGGTACCACTTCTGTGGGAAGGTAATAGCACTCCCTGATGTCATGCTGACCACATGACCACGGAAATGTCTTCAGACAGTGCAGGCTCAATGGCCTTAAATGGAGATGAGCAGTGCCTCCTATTGTTGGCAACAACTAGCACAGTAAAATCTGCAGAGACTCCCTGGACCATCCTTCCAGCTCCCCACAAAATAAATTGTATGTTGTATGAATGTGTTTTAGATTAAATGAAATGTGTTTTTAGATTAAATGGTTAATTGTTATTGTTAAATTTCTTATCTGTTATTGCATTATTGCTGTAAGCCGCCCTGGGTCCCAGGAGAAGGGCGGCATAGAAATTTAATCAAGAAAGAAAGAAAGGAAGGAAGGAAGGAAGGAAGGAAGGAAGGAAGGAAGGAAGGAAGGAAGGAAGGAAGGAAGGAAGGAAGAAAGGAAGGAAGTCAAAGAAAAGTTTTGACACACTTTCTTAAGAGAGTTTTTGATTGGAATGAGATACGCCTGTGGGTGACTTTTGATCTTTACAGGTTACTTATTCTGAGTAAGGTTTTGTGGTTTTTTTTCCCTTTCTTCCAAAGGGACCGAAGAAAGATAAATGGCATTTGTGCTACTTTTGCTTGAATTGCAGCCTTTTCCATTGCTTGTGCTAAAGAGATCCATTAGTGCAACACAATAGAAAACGTTGATAAATGATGGGAGATTAAACTTTGGACAATGCATTACAAGAAAAACCATAAACCGCATTATTACTCAGACATAAACCATTTCCTACTTGGATGACAAGTAGATTTCTTCTCCACAGGGGACTGCATCTCACCCCAATTCTCATTATTCACCACCAATATATCTGTAGCAGCCAAAAAAAAAAAGGGTTCTCATCTCCTATCTTTCTTTTAAGTATCATAAGAGGTCCCTGGTGTGGTTGGGTTTCTCTGAAATCTATAGAAATTCTAATTCAAGTTGGACCACATCCATGTATCATCCCATCAGTGGACCATTGCAGATGAGACCAAAGAAACTATCTATCTTCTTTCCTGCACTTTCCACAATACTATATTTGCTACTATAGAAGAATAACAGAACAACAGAGTTATTTTCGCCAAGTACGAAAATCAGGAAACCCAGGCAGTTCAAATGAATATATACATTTCTTGCAAGCTTAAGTTCTTTAAAAGAATCTGAGCTACTAACGGTCAAAGCAACTTGGTGGTAGATAAGAGTCAGAGGAATTCAAGATGGGCTGGACTTAGATCTCTTGTGGGTGTGAAGGGACTCGAGACTGATGAAACACTTGATCCCTCCCTTGGGCTCAGCTTGGTCATCTCCTACAGTTGGAAGGGACCATGGAGGTCTTCTAGTCCAACTCCCTGCTCAAGCAGGAGACCCTATAGCATTTCACACAAATGGCTGTCCAGTCTCTTCTTAGAAACCTCCAGTGATGGAGCATCCACAACTTCTGGAGGCAGGTTGTTCCACTGATTAATTGGTCTCACTGTCAGGAAATTTCTCCTTAGTTCTAAGTTAGTTCTCTCCTTGATTTGTTTCCATCCATGTTCTTCTTGTTCTGCCTTCAGGTGCTTTGGAGAATAGGTGGACTCCCTCTTCTTTGTGGCAGTCCCTTAGATAGTGGAACGCTGCTATCATGTCACCCCTAATCCTTCTTTTCATTAAACTAAACATACCCAATTCCTGCAATCGTTCTTCATATCCAGAACTTTAGTCATCTTTGTTGCTCTTCTCTGCCCTCTTTCTAGAGTCTCTAAGATGTAAAACATTCCACAACTGATTAGATAAGGGGGTGGGGAGTGGACCCTGGTGGATAAAGCTGAATATGAAACCCAAAATGTTCATATGTGGCTTTCCTTGTGTCCATAACAGAATAACCAAGTTGGAAAGGACCTTGGAGATCTTCTAGTCCATCTCTGAGTTCCTCCCTTCTGTTCTTTAAAAGAAATAATGAGATTTATATCAGGCAGCTTGTTATACTCTAATGAGTGATGGTATTAAAGCAAAGGTAGATTGGACATTACAGGGCTGTCATAGTTATAGCTATCATTTTTCATTGACCAGGTTGTTCATAAATGTTCTCCTCCTTCCATAATTGTTCTGTACTTACAATCTTTCTTCAGCGTTCCTTAGCTTTACAGACCTACAAAGGTCATAAATGGGAGGATTAGGCACAAAGTTATTTGTTCATTACCTTCATACGATGAACGGTTACTAAATGAGGCAGTCACTCAGCGAGGACTATTCTATAGAAATGAATGAAGTCATGGTAAACTTTTCAGTTCTTACTGCTGCAGCCTCTGGAGCAGCAAGGTACAAAAAGAAATTGCTTGTTCTTGTCCTGGAAGAACCTTCTCTTGACCTCATTCTTCTCGGATTTGTTGAACTACAAATCCCATCATCCCTTGTCCCCACAGGAATTGTAATTCAGCAATCTGGAAGGGACTGTGTCAGCAGAAGCCAAGTTAGAGTTTTGCAAACGTTCACAACTATTCCTGAACAAAACGTGAAGATCTTATAAATAACAATATCCAATAGTTTAATTAGACTTAGTCACACATTGCGTAAATTGCAGCTCCGGCTTGCGAGAAGATTCTATAAATCATAACCTTTTGGCAACGTTTCCTAAAATATTTACACAAGCCCTCCTACTTCCCAGTTTCCAACTCAGAAAAGCTGCACAGGGTGAGTAATAGCGATGCTTTTTAAAAATGAAACAAAACAAAAGTTTTCATTCAAAGGCTACTTTTAAGTGTTCATAAAAAGGGAAATGTACAGTAGAATGGGGTAAGAACAGTTGCGCAATTAGCATAAGAGACATTAAAACCCTTCCTATAATCCAATGTACATGTCTCGTTAGATGCGACAGCTATTTCTGTACTTCTTGTATGTAGCTAACATACGGTAGAAGAAAAAGCAAGCAAATTCAGATTCAAGCCAATAATATTTTTCCATTCAAGCAAAAATCAGAGCAGGTTCCAAATTCCATGTCCTTTTTTTTAAGTACTCAGAGATTAATTAACATTAATTAATAAACAGAGTAACTAACAGAGAGGAGTTAAATCATATAAAACCAGACATATCTCGTAAGACAACCGTCTGATTTACTTTGGCCATGTCATGTGTGCAAATTTATTGGAGACATCCGTGATGCCAGGCATGGTTGGTGAAACAAGAAGATGGCTTGATAACATCAAATCTGATACAAAGATGGACATCCATCAACTGAGAGAAACTGTGCTTGACAGACTAGCATGGAGAGCACTTGCTTATAAAGACGTCAAGAGTTGGATACGACTAAATGGTTAAAACAACAACACAGAGAACGGTTCTAGAAGTTTCATCAAACTCAAATCCCTTTTTATAGGACACAGAATAACCTCTGATTAAACCCAGTGCCTCATGTTTCTTTGTAGGTGCACAGACGAAGATAGCCCAAAGTAAACTGAATAAAATGTGCTTACTCCTCAAATGTGAAGCTACTGTGACATTCCCCACAAATATCTCTTTGGGCTTGCATTATAGGAAAAAAAGGGGGGAGTTGTAACAAGATAAGCAATTATTTTATGATCCTTTCGCTCCCCGAGCGCAGCTAAAAAAACCTTCAAGGTGTGTTGCTTTCATTCTCCAGGAGGTTCAGACGTGCTAAGTGGAGAATTCTGCAAGTTGAAGCCCGACTTCTCTGGAAGGGACCTAAATCAGAGGAAATCTGTCTAAAAGGAAAAGGAATGAATTCCAAAGGGAATGCCTTCAGGGAAAATAAATGAGTGTTAAGGAGGAAATTTACTCAGAAGCCACAAGCTTCTATAAGGGTTTCTTTTGGAGAAAGATGGTGCTGATGTTGGAAGGGATGTGTGCATTTTTGAGCTATAGTTGGATTACAGTTTATGTAAACTACAAGATCTGATGGAAACCTTCCTTCCCACAGTAAACAGATCTATTACTTTGCCCTACTGTTGCCTAGAAGTTTAAGTAGTTTTTTTTAAAAAACAAAACAAAACAAAACAAAACAGCAAGTAATGGAAGAGAAAACACTCTTTCTGTTTGGAGGCATCCTTGTTTTGGATAGTCACAGAAGAATGCTGAAATCAGCCTTCACTTTTCTACTTCTTACTCAAGGTT
The DNA here is from genome assembly GCA_034064705.1 of Bothrops alternatus. Lineage (NCBI taxonomy): Eukaryota > Metazoa > Chordata > Lepidosauria > Squamata > Viperidae > Bothrops > Bothrops alternatus. The sequence continues at coordinate 1,254,580 of JARGCV010000065.1, forward strand.
CCAATGAAGGAGACTATTTGTAGCTCAAGGCTGAAGTGAGGGCTTCTTGGTGCTCTCTGAGCTTGCTTGTATTCTTGCAGATGTTTCATTACCCAGACTAGGTAACATCATCAGTGCTAGTAAGGAGTGTGGTTTGCTGTCGGTTTATATTCTGATGTTTTGCCTGTCTGGGTGGGTGAGTGAGTGGGTGGGGGCCTTAGGGATTCTTTGGCTGGGCTGTTTACTAATGGCTCTGTGGCCTTTTCTTGATTGGAGTCTTGCTTACTTCATTGTTGGTCTGAAGGTGACCTACATATACAAGAATACTCAAGGTTCTTCAGTATTTTCTTTTGGTAATAAGCTTAATTCTTCAGAATGAAAAAGGTCTTCTGCAGTCACAACGTAAGCCTAAGACTGAAAATCAGGCTTGTCAGATGCTATATTTTTCCTATCCTGCTCTATGGAGTAGAGAGTTGGTCTCTGACAGAAGGCCACCTGAAGAGACTAGAAGCATCTGAAATGTGGATTTACAGGCGGCTGTTACACAGAAGCTGGGTTGACAAGATCAGAAATGAGGAGGTGATCAGCCGCCTGGGAAAGCCAAGGGAAATCATCAAAACAATTAAAAAATGAAAATTAGAATATTTCGGACATGTGATGTGACACCCAGAAAAATACGGCCTACTCCATTTAATCCTCCAGGGAAAGATTGAAGGCAAACGAGGTCCAGGCAGAAGAAGAACGTCGTGGCTTCAAACTCTAAGGGACTGGTTTGGACAAAACTCAACAGCACTTTTTCGTGCAGCTGCTGATAAAACAGGATCGCCAACATGATCGCCAACGTCCGATAATGGATATGGCACAAGAAGAAGAAGAAATAAGCTTAATCTTATTTGATGGTTTCAAGATGGTGGATGCTTCTGTTCCTGAGTTTTTGTTAGCCCTTCCTCTCTCTGCAATCTTCCAGTCAGTCTAGATCTACAATCTGAAAACAAAGCACTCTAGATCTCTGCTGTGATCTTGTAGGTCTCAGCTTTGATCCTTATCTAGGCAAAGAGCTAAAGAACCCATGTAGCTATCAATAAAGGAGAATATTGTAGCTCAGGGTTGAAATGTCCTCGGTGCTTTATGAGCGTGGTGGTTTTCTTGTAGATGCTTCATTACCCCAAATTAAGTAACTTCATCAGTGCTAGTGACAGACTAGCAACTAGCATTGATGAATGTCTATGGAGATTCTCAGTCATTCAGGTCATGGTTGCCCCCAAGGTTCTTTTTCAAGAGGCAACTGGACTTCCTTTGTTTTTCCTTGAAGATGTTTCGCTTCTGAACTGAAGAAGCTTCTTGGATGAGAAGTGAAATGTCTTCAAAGAAAAACAAAGAAAGTCCAGTTACCTCTTGACAAAGCAATTTAGGGAGAACCATGAATTGGATGACTGAGAATCTCCATAGACCTTTAGCTATGCAACAGAACTGAAGAAGCTTCTTGGATGAGATGTGAAATGTCTTCAAAGAAAAACAAAGGAAGTTCAGTTGCCTCTTGAAAATGCACTTTTGGGACAACCATGACTTGGATGACTGAGAATCTCCATAGACATTCATCAGTGCTAGTTAGGAGGTCCTCACTACATGATGAAGTTACCTAGTTTGGGTAATGAAACATCTGCAAGAAAACCACCAAGCTCAGAGAGCACCAAGTAGGATGTCTCAGTAGACATCCTCAGTGATCTATGAGAGACACCGAATATCGCTGGACAGAGTCAGCCTTCTCCCCAAACTATTGAGATCAAATCTATTCTGCAGTAAAATAGATTTGAGTATAGGAACACTTTCAAAGCTCTTCTCCAGTGAATGGTGCATCGGAAAAACATTTCCCTGTTCCCAGCCACTTTTATGAATTACTGGTAGTTACATTCTAACAGTAAGCGTTTTCTTTTCTTTCTTTCTTTCTTTTTTTTGGCTTAAAATAGGAAAAGAACCCTGTAAAAACCCCACAATGGATGTCCTTACTACATTTCCAAACATCAAATTCAGAATTATACAAGGGTTAGACAGCCTGGTGGGTAACTACATTGGCCTTTCATGTCTCATTATGTTGTTAATTAGCTAATGTTTGTAAAGCACTTTGAAGATGAAAGACACCCATATACATTCCAAGTATTATTATCTCTGGAGAACTGAGTTCAGCTAAGAGGTGCCTAATTACACATGCAATAAATTAGATTTAATGAATCTTTGAATCCTGGTTTGTGTTTGTGTGTGTTTCTCTCTCTCTCTCTCTCTCTCTCTCTCTCTCTCTCTCTCTCTCTCTCTCTCTCTCTCTCTCTCTCTCTCTCTCTCTCTCTCTCTCTCTCTCTCTCTCTCTCTCTCTGTGTGTGTGTGTGTGATGTATGAGCTTCGATCAGGCATTGTGATACACGGAAAGAGGTTTTTGCTGAAGATAGAATTGTACAGTGTATGAAAATCAACCAGGGGAAAATAAATTGTCCAACAAGGCTTAAGGGAAAAAAGACAGTTTTGGAAGTTGTGGTCATTTCTCTTGTGAATTTAAAACTGCTCTGTACCATCTCCAGAAACCAGGTCCTGCATGAATGAATCAGCTACATGCATATGAAAAACTTGCTACATGAACACACTTGCCTCCAGAAGTTGTGAATGCTCCAACATTTGTTTTAAGAAGAGATTTGACAACCATTTGTCTGAAATAGGATGGGGTTTCCTGCCTAAGCAGGAGGTTGGACTAGAAGACCTCCAAGGTCCCTTCCAACTCTGTTTATTCTATTCTATTCTATTCTATTCTATTCTATTCTATTCCTTATTCTCTATTCTGTTCTATTCTATTCTATTCTATTCTATTCCTTATTCTCTATTCTGTTCTATTCTGTTCTATTCTGTTCTGTTCTGTTCTGTTCTGTTCTGTTCTGTTCTGTTCTATTCTATTCTATTATTTAGCATTATTCTGTTCTATTCTATTTAGCATTATTCTATTCTGTTCCATTCCATTCCATTCTATTCATGTTGTCCTCGACTTACAAACACAATTGGGACCAGAATTCCAGTTACTAAGCAGGATGGTTGTTAAGTGACCTGCACCGAATTTTACCACCTTTTTTGCCACTGTTGCTAAGCAAAATTGCTGCGATTGTTAAATGAATCACACAGTTGTTAACTGAATCTGGCTTCCTCTATTGCCTTTGCTTCTCAGATGCCAACTGAAAAGTTGCAAATGGTGATCACGTGAACCTCGGGATACTGCAGCCATCATAAATACATACCAGTTGCCAAACAGCTGAATTTTGACCTGGTGATCACTGGGATGCTGCAGTAGCTGAGTAAGCATGAGTACCGGTTGTAAGTCACTTTTTTCAATGCCGTTGTAACTTCAAATCATCGCTAAACAAATAGTTGTAATTTGAGGCGTCCCTGTCTAGATACAGTTGGCTGCTTGGAGAAAGAGGGGGAAAAAACTAGCAAATATGATGTAACAAAATTAGATTCTTGCCTCTAAGAGTGAGTTATTTTGGGAGATCCTTGGAACGGGACATTTTCACTCTTCACTGTCTGGATCAAATGTCTGCAGGAAACCAAATGCAGAAGCATAAATTTCCACATCTGAATCAGAGGCCATGAACTTGTGGCATGAAAGATCCGTCCGATTCTGGTTTCGCTTTTAAGGATGAAGCTTTGGCATTGTTTTGTAGCTGCTTAAAGACTACTGAGACGAATTTACTTCTGAAGCTCGAATGAACAATAGGTGATAGACTAGAAACAGTAGATAGACCATATATAAAAGAAACACCAATCAAATAAAATGTACCAGGCGTATAGTTGAGGCTTGATGTGAGGAGTGAGGAATGTTTACTAAACCAGACGTTCACAAAAACTGATGCTTAGAGTTGTATTGCAGGATATATGATGATTGCTTTTTAATATGAACTTATGTTTAATGTTGACGGTTTTAATAAAATAATTTTTATTTAAAAAAAAGGTAGTTGGTTTATAGTTAAACTTGGATATAAGGAGTGAAGAAGGTCTACAAATTTAAAATGATTGTATTAAGCTGAATGGCTTTAACTTGAAATTTTTTTCTTCTTCTTTGTTTACATGTACAAATGGATATCTAATAATAAAAAATGTTAAAAAAAAGAAAGAAAAAAAAGAGCAGGACGTGATCAGGATCAAACATCTCATTGGGAAACACTGCAAGATTGTGGTCACTTCATAAACCCTCTTTATTTATGACAGCGAGTGGATAAAAACAAAGGTCACCATTTAACTAGAGGAGGCACCTGGTTTTCTGATATGTTTTTATCTGGGTTTGGCCCATCTCCAATACTGCTTTGAGTTGGCTTTTCAGTCCATTTACACTGAGTGGGACTCCATGAAACAATGGAAAACTGGTCCCCAGAGCAGAAAAGGGAAAAATCTGCCTTAGTTTCACGGATTTCCCCCTTCAAAAATCTCACAATTTGCCCTGAAAGAGAAAAGCATATCCAATGTTATCCAAATCTTGTCCATCACACAATGGTTAAACTCATATAACACCCTTGGCTACCTAATGGCTCCATTTTGTGGATTTACAAAAAGCAATGTAAGCACACTTAGAATACCATGTCCAGTTTTGGTCACCATATTATAAAAAAGAGCACCTAAAAGAGCAACAAAGATGCTGAAAAGAAGGACGAAGGGTGACATGATAGAAGTCTTCCAATATTTGTGGGGCTGCCACAAAGAAGAAGGAAGTCAAGCTTCAAAGCATCAGAAGCAAGAGATATCCTAACAGTGAGAACACATAATCAGTGGAACAGCTTGCCTCCAGACATTGTGGGTGCTCCAATACTAGAGGTTTCCAAGAATATCTTTCAGAATGGTATAGAGTCTTCTGTTTGGGTAGGGGGCTGGACTAGAAGACCTCCAAGCTCCCTTCCAACTCTTTTATTCTGTTATTCTGTGAAACAAGCCAGTTAGGCTAAGTTATGAAACGCTAAACAAAGTTAAAACAGTATTTGATTTCTCCTGAATTCAGTGAACATCCTGGAAGTTTCAGGAGGTTACTTTTGGCCAACTCCACCACACACAGAAAGTCTACTTCTCCTTCTGGCTATTTATAAACCTATAAACGGGCCTTCCAATTTTTAGACCGTAAGCATGAATTGCTTCAAAAATTAGGAAGAATTTGCATTACTCTCCATCTTCATTTAGGTTTTGAAGGAGATCTAAACTTGTCTGGATCTTAGCTTCAGGTGTTCAGAGCAACAAAGAAAGTTCAGAGACAGCTTCTCCTCTCTCCTAAGTTTCCTAGTGATATGAATAAGGAGATGGTCACCTCAAAAATCTTACAAATGAGACAAAACTCTGAGTTGCCTTCAGCAATCAAGGAGACTGTGTGTTCCCATCAACAATTCTTCGGCTAGTTCGGATCAAGCTATCTGATCATAGTCTTCCCAGTGAGATGTGTTCCATTTATAGAATAGAACAGAACAGAATAGAATAGAAGAGAAGAGAAGAGAAGAGAAGAGAAGAGAAGAGAAGAGAAGAGAAGAGAAGAGAAGAGAAGAGAAGAGAAGAGAAGAGAAGAGAAGAGAACAGAGAATAGAAGAGAATAGAATAGAAAATGGAATAGAATAGAATAGAATAGAATATGGAATGGAATGGAATGGAATGGAATGGAATGGAATGGAATAGAATAGAATAGAATAGAATAGAATAGAATAGAATAGAATAGAATAGAATAGAATAGAATCTTGAAGGTCTTCTACTCCAACCTGCTGCTCAAGCAGGAGACCCTATACCATGGCTGGCTCAGGAATTCTGGGAGTTGAAGTCCATGAGTCATAAAAGAGCCAAGGTTGCCTACCCCTGCCCTATACCATTTAAGACAAGTGGCTGTCCAGTCTCTTCTTAAAAACCTCCAGTGATGAAGTACTCACAGCTTCTGAAGGCAAGCTGTTCCACTGGTTAATTGTTAGAAAGTTTCTCCTTAATTCTAGGTTGCTTCTCTCCTTTATCAGTTTCCTTCCATTGTTTCTTGTTTTGACTTCTGGGACTTTGGAAAACAAGTTGACCCCCCTTTTCTATGTGGCAGCCTCTCAAATACTGGAACACTGCTATTATATCCTTTTCTCTAGACTGGCCATACTCAGTTCCTGCAACTGTTCTTCATATGTTTTAGTCTCCAAACCTTTAATCACTTTAGCTGCTCTTCTCTGCACATTTTCCAAAGTCTCGACATCTTTTTTGTAATGTGGGGGACCAAAACTGGATGCAGTATTCCAAGTGTGGCCTTCTAATTTAGATATAGCCTGGATCCCCAGTTTGCTATCCAACATAGCTATTTCTTTCATCGTAAAACTTTGCTTTTCTCTTTTTCTATCTTTGGTAACAGCATACATCTCCTCTTGCTGCTACGTTTCTGAAAAATAAACTGTTAGCTCGGTATCTCATCTTCCAAAACCAAACCGAAATCCAAACTAATTACAGTTTGAAAATTTATATTTTTCTCCATTCAGGCAATCCAATAAAAAGTAACTTTAGATATAGCGTCTACTCTACCCTTGGGCTGCGATTAAATGCTTTAAAAGTGCTGCAAGCTTCTCGGCTAATTTTTATTTAGTTGCTTGTTTACCATGAAGCAAGATTTGATCCCCAGGGTTTGTGATTTCAGGCTTTTTACGAGAAAACTCGGGGAATTATCAACCCATCTGAGTGGCCACCCTGCCCATTTCGTCCCATCATGAAGTACAGTAAAGCTTGTTTTTGAAAGTCATTTCATATCACATCTGCACAGACGTGGAACACGAGAGGATTGGAGCCACGGCCTTTTTGTCTGCAGATTTATTTGTGGGTAAGTTCCTTGATTCCTGTAAGCAAAACAGATAAGATCAGAAGCAGTCAGGGGAACCATTGCGTTGGCTAGATTTTATACAGGCTATTTGGGGGCATCTATTTGAGCTTTCAACTCATCTGAAAGAGTATGGAGTCTTCACTCACATCACCGGCAGAGCTGGGAGAAAAAAGCTCTCCCTGAACTCGTGTGTTGGCTGGAACCTCTGAAGGTAACCTCTCCAGAAACTCCCTTCCAAATCTAAGTCAAATTCTTCCCATTTTTTTTTTAATGATTCAAAACTGCTGTCTGTGCAGGCGTTATCTAGAGCACTGTTTTCTGGTATTTGAATTAGTGTTGGGCATGAACAACCTTTCCAAAGTCTTCCCCAAGGGTCTAAACCAGGGGTAGGCAACCTTGGCTCTTTTATGACTCGTGGACTTCAACTCCCAGAATTCCTGAGCCAGCATGGCTCAGCTTGGAAACCTCTCCCTGTCCCCTTAGCATGGCTGGCTCAGGAATTCTGGGAGTTGAAGTCCACGAGTCATAAAAGAGCCAAGGTTGCCTACCCCTGGTTTAGACCAATCAGTTGGGTGATCAAGGAGAGAAGCTATCTGGAACTTAAGAAGTAATTTCCTGACAACGAGACAAGTTAATCAGTGGAACGACTTGCCTCCAGAAATTGTGGGTGCTCCAGCACTGGATGTTTTTAATAAGGGACTGGACAACGATTTGTCTGGAGTGGTATAAGGTTTCCTGCCTGAGCAGGGGGTTGGACTAGAAGACCTCCAAGGTCCCTTCCAACTCTTTGCTCCCAGTCCAGCCATCCAGCTTAGTACTGTATGAATAGTCATCTCAGGCGTTTCTCCACGGTTAACTTGGACATGTCTGTATGCTAAGAATTCAAGGCTTGAACCCTGCACTCAAGAACTCTCCTTCACGGAGAAAACACTATGCTTTGGCTGAAATTACAATACTCTCCAGCTTCTTTTTAACCCCCCCATCTCCCCCCTCCCCAAATACTCCTGATCACAGAATATGTTTTAAAGCCGCATATTTAGCAGCCGACAAGTGTAACAGTAAACACACTTAAAAGGTGAGGCAGAGTTTTGACAAGAGATAGGCTTTGAGGAGGGGAAGGAGAAGCAGCCCCGGCTTAAATTTGGCAAATGAAACCTTTGCTTTCTCTTGCAAGTCATCTAGGCCCACCAGGATTTGCATAGAGATATGATATCTGTTATACTAATTATATCTATTTGCGCAGGTAAAAGCAGCCATACCCCTGAGCTGTGGCACCTATTAACGGATCAGGCAAGGCTGTGTGCAGCTGTGTTTTGATCGCTGGGAAAGGTTTCCTGGCATCCGAGCACTGAAATCACCTCCTTCAGGTTGACAACTGCATCCTAGCTCCTCGCAAGCAAAAAAAATCAAGGGTTTGGAGAAGGAAGAGGCAGAGCAGAACCACAACAGATTAAACAGGAAAATAACCTTCAGTCGTCATGGCCCTGCAAGGTCACGCCCAACTTTTTCTCCCAATGCTGGTTTACTCCCCTCCCCTCCTCTGTGCACTCCTGGCTTGTAAACTCAAAGGTCACATTTGGGGGATGTGGGTGGCACATCTCTCTCCCTGAGGATCTTTAATTTTGAGGCTAGCTTTCACAGAGCCTAAAATCTGTGTGTAAAAAGTTGAGTTAGGTACAGGGAGATTATCATCTATCTTGTATCTATGGCTACGGAGAATCTCAGTCATCCAGGCCATAGTCAACCCAAAGATGCTTTTTCACGAGGCAACAGGACTTTCTTGTTTTTCTTTGAAATAAAAGAACCACTTCATAAACACATGGCACAACATAGGAGAACAAACCCAGCAGGACAAGATTCAGCAGTCCATCTGCATTTTAAGAGATGAAGGCCACTCTTTCGAACACAGCAAAGTCCACATTTTGGACAGAGAGGACTGCTGGTTTGAAAGAGGGGTCAAAGAAGCTATCTAGGTCAAAACAGAACAGCCCTCTCTCAACAAAGACAGAGGGATACAACATCATCTAGATCAGATATGTCAAACACAAGGTTCGGGGGCTGGATGTGGCCCGTGAAATGGTTTAATGTGGCCCGCGAAGCCATCCTGGAAACAGTGAGGAACAGGCCCCTCTGTCTTGGCCCTGGCCCAGGCCGGCCGGGAGCCAATGTACAATTTTGTGGTGGCCATCTTGGCACTTGCCCCGGTGGACCATGCCTTGGCATTTGCCCCGGTCCCACCCCCTTCTGCCAGAGACCCTCAGATCTGTCCCACTCCTGCCCAGGGTGCCCTTGGCACGAATGATGTAGAACTGGCCATGCCCACCCAGTAGGCCACACCCACTCTATCCATGCCCACCCAGTAGGCTGCACCCATTCTGGCCACACCCACATCCTTCAGGCGCTTTGGAGAATAGCTTGACTCCCTCTTCTTTGGAGCAGCCCCTCCAATACTGAAACACTGCTATCATGTCCCCCCTCGTCCTTCTCTTCATTTATTTGTACAGATAATTCTCAACTTACAACAGTCCCTTTAGTGACTGTTCAAAGTCACAGTGGCACTGAAAAAAGGAGACTTATGGCAGTTTTGGACACTGATGACCATTGCAGCATCCCCAGGATCGCATGATTAAAATTCAGACTACTTGGCAACTGACTCGTACTTATGGCTGCTGCACTGTCCTGGGGTCACGTGATCCCCTTTTGTGATCTTCCGACAAGCAAAGTCAATGGGGGAAGCCAGATTCATGTAAGAACCATTTTCCTAACTTAACAAAAGGCAGCGATTCGCTTAACAACTTTGGCAAGGAAGGTCGTCAAGGGGGGAAAAACTCACTTAACGAGCGTCTCATTGAGTGACGGAAAATTGGGGCTCAATTATAGTGGTACGTCAAAGTCCACCTGGGTTATATTTAACCATCCCACAAGACTGCATTGCTGTCTAGTTCCTTATTGCATTTTCACTTAACCTTTTGTCCTTAGCCTGGCTAAGCCTCCTATTACATTTCCCCTCCCCCCCCAGGGGATTTTTCCCTTCTTCCCACCCCACCACCCCCGTTCTTCCTTCCTTTTACCCAGGCGATTCCAGACCGCTATCCGTAATCTTCCCGGTTCCAGGAAAGACGCTGTAGGTTTTTCTTTCTTTCAAAGTGATTCTCCTTCTGACATTGTTTCCTGAGTTCACAGCTAGCATTAGGTCATTGCACTTGGCTGTAGCTTGCTTTGTGGTGCTGAGCAATTCCAAGCCCTTCTTTCCATTTTCCGTTCTCCTAGCCTCTCTACCAGTTGTTGCTGAGATAAAATTTTCAAAACTCCGTCCTCCGTCCTGAAGCTAATTTAAAGAGGATGGGTTCTATTTAAAGCTGCAGTGTGTCACTGGTGAACCCATCTAGTGATTGACAAAACTGACTGGGGAAAGCCACTGAGAGAGAGAAATGGCGGAGATGTTGAGGTTGTTCTAGGCTCCTTATGTAAGGATGACCCACCTTGGAAGGAAGAATAGAACAGAAATCTCACTACAGGTAGTCCACAATTGAGCCCAAAATGTATGTTGCTAAGTGAAGTGAGTTTTGCCTAGTCTCCAATCTATTCTCCAAAGCACCGGAAGGCAAGACAAGAAGCAATGGATGGAAACTAATCAAGGAGAGAAGCAACCTAGAACTAAGGACAAACTTCCTGATGGTGAGAAAAGTTAATCAGTGGAACGACTTGCCTCCAGAAGTTGTGGGTGCTCCAACACTGGAGGTTTTTAAGAAGAGATTGGACGTCCACTTATCTGGAATGTATAGGGTCTCCTGCTTGAGCAGGGGGCTGAAGTAGAAGATGTCCAAGCTTCTTTCTGTTTGCTGTGTTCTATACCATCTGTCGGCCATCAGGCCATCTCCAAGTTCTTTTATCTTGCAAGCTCCTGCAGTCTTCACTGGCTTTCTTGGAGGAAGTTTCATTTGATAACTTTAGCAAACTCAAGGAAATACCTGGCATATGGGGAAGTGTCAAAGGATTCTCTCTCCACAATGAACTGGCAGCCCATGTAGAACTTTTCCATTTGCTCTTTGTCTTCTTGATATGCAGACATTTATGTATCCCCTTAAGCTCTCTCCACAGAGCTGAGAATATTTGTTTCCTTGAATATGATTGATTAGATGGGGTGTTTCTTTGAAGTAGTGTCAGCATCTCCCCAGGTGAACTTCTGCAGCATTCAAACTGCACTTATCAATGTCAGGATTTCTTTCTTTCTTTCTTTCTTTCTTTCTTTCTTTCTTTCTTTCTTTCTTTCTTTCTTTCTTTCTTTCTTTCTTCTTTCTTTCTTTCCTTTCTATATTTACATATCTACATATCTATATAATATCTATCAATAGATCGATAGACATATTCTATCTATCTATCTATCTATCTATCTATCTATCTATCTATCTATCTATCTATCTATCTATCTATCTATCTATCTATCCACATGCATACATACATACATATATACACAATACATATTGTTATTTTAAAATTTATATATTGTTATTTTAATACATATTTTAGAATACACATCTTCTGCTTTTATACATAGTCAAATGGAAGAACATTTTGACGCAAAACAGTCTCATTTTAGTCTCTCTTCTTACATGTTATTTTACATGTTGCTTAGCCTCGCCTCGCTGTTCTTTCCCTGATAATATTTAAAGATGCCTTCGCTGATATCTAGTTTAATGTGTAATCTTTTGAACCTCTAATTAAACCAAAGAGAGAAACTGGGGGAGGGGGGAACATAAGGAAGTGTTCTACAAATAGCAAATCTGATGACGCTCAGCGTGGTTATTATTGTCCATTTCTCATTTTATGTAAAAGACACCCTTGCGCTTTCAAACAATAAATAACTGGATCTGATATTTATAAATGACCTTCCCTTTTTTTTCTTTTTCTTTTTTAGCAAATCCATATTTCCAAGCCAAGGGTTATTTTGGAGCCATAACCACTTTTTAAAGGAATATGGGCATGGTGTTGCTTTTCTCTCCTAATCTTATCCATTTTTTTTCTAGTGGTCATTTTTTTTTATGCCAAGGTTCCACCCATATCCTTCTCTTAGAGTTGAAAAACTCCCATTGATATGAAATCTGTCAATGATCATTGATTACAGCAGGAACAAAGACTCAGTTGAGACCCAAACCCAAAGGCTGGTTCACAGATTTTTCTAAGCCATAATATATTTGATTTTGGTTTAGAAAGTTTTGTGAACCCAGCCATCTTTGTTTATAAATTTTGGTTTGTGGCATAAATGTAATATGGGAGGCCCACTAGTTTTGGCTTATTGGTTTAGGAACCTGGCTCACTATATGAATCAGATCAAAGTCCAAAGTATCAGCACTAACAAGTGAGATTAAGGTAGCTTGAAGGCTTATACATCATTTGAAAATAAGCCATCTATACTTAAAAGTAATTTTATACTAATGGTAGGTCTCATTTAATTTTAAGGCTTTTTAAAGCTACCGTTGTTGTTTTTTTTATAATGGCAAGAATAATTTTTCATGCGTGTACATTTTTTGGGAAAAGAAAAGAAAAATTATATATAAAATGTTAAAGGAAATTCCTTTCCAAGAAGAAAAATTACAAATAGAGTACAAGGAGCTGAAACAGCCTCAATGTTGTTAATAAGCCCCCTCAGAAGCCTAATGTTTTTCCAGATACACATTTTGCAATTATTTAGCAGGTTTAAATAAGTTGCACCCCTTATAAACGATACACCGTTTTAGTGTTAAGAGAAAACATTTATACATTGCCAGGAATGGCTGCAACTGCCAAGGCCACATTTGGTTCATGCAGGCAAAGGATCTTTTGTAAACTAGCTCATCAATGATATAAACCTTTTCCTAATACAACTTTTCAAAATGACCCGTTAGTTGATTAACAGTCCTATTGTGTTGAATCTCATTTGGGGCAACTGATCTTTGACAGCCACCAGCCTCGCCTTTTAAAAATACATCTTAGGGTTGGATGAAGATCGAAAGACCAAAACGGACATGCCCTAAGTAGGAAGAACTAAATTTTCTCTAAAGTTTTCTTTTTCTGTTTCTTTCTTTTGTTTTGGTTCTGCTGGATATTTCTCCGTTATTTTTCTTTCATTTTCATTTTGACTGTATTAACACTTGCTCATCTTATGCAGCTGGTTTGTAAATAGGATCTGCTTGACTTGAATCAGCAAATTCCCAAGGCTTCAGATGCTTGCAAAAGGGACTCCCTGGCTAAGCTTGAGTAGGCACTGAGTAGGGAAGAAAGATTCCAATCTTTGTTTCGTTGTGTAAAGACAGGAGGCCAACAGACATCCCCAACTGCAAATTGAAATATTGGCTTTGAAAAGCCATGGCTCTCTTCTCCAAAGAGAGGAGCAACCCGGAACTAAGGAGAAATTTCCTGACAGTGAGAACAATCAACCAGTGGAACAACCTGCCTCCAGAAGCGGTGAATGCTCCAACACTGGAAGTTTTTAAGAAGAGACTGGACAGCCATTTGTCTGAAATGGTGTAGGGTTTCCTGCCTGAACAGGGAGCTGGACTAGATAACCTCCAAGTTCCCTTCCAACTTTATTATTATTATTATTATTATTATTATTATTATTATTATTATTATTATTATTATTATTATTATTATTATTATTATTATTATTATTGAAGTACAATTCCAGTTACAACTTATGACCACATTTGAGCCCAAAATTTAGGTTGCTAAGTGAGACAGTTTTGCCCCCATTTTACAACTTTCCCTGCCACAGTTATTAAATGAACCCCTGCAGTTCTTAAGTTAGCAGGCTGATGGTTAAGTGAGTCTGGCGTCCCCATTAACTTTGCTCGTCAGAAGGTCGCGAAAGAACTTTGAGGCATTTTTTACCTTAAGGAATCTTTATTTGAGAAGCATAGCTTGGGCACTAACACAGTTGAAGCCAAAAACTGAATTCCCCTCCCCTGAGCACATAGTCTCAGAGCACAGTTTCCTCCTCCAATTAACAGTCATAAATCACATTCTCCAATTAGTTTGAAATGCAGGCTCTCCCTCCAGTTCTCCAGCCCAAGCCAATTCTTATCATCTCTTATTTCAATAGCCTTGGTTCACACACTAGGTCCAGTATTGTTATGTCTAGCTAAACTCTCATGCACATTCCTCCCCCCAGCATCATCTAACTCTAACAGTAAAACATAAGAAGAAAATGGTTGCATCTCCAACTGTTGTCAAAGCAAAAACATCCGATGTTAGCAGCGTTGACATCTATACAGGTAGTCCTCGGCATACAACCACAACCGAGCTCAAAATTTATGTGATTAAGTGACACATTTCAGTGAGTTTTGTCCCTTTTTATGACATTTCATGCTGCAGTGGTTAAGTGAATCACTTAGTTGATAAGTTAATAACCTAGTTGTTAAGTGAATCAGGCTCCCCCATTGACTTTTGCTTAGTACATGCAATGTTAAATATAGACTTTGCTTATCAAATTTTTCAGGTATTATACCTAATAAGAAAAGTTCAGCTTTGGGAGGAGCAGCCAGAGGGAGGAGCAGCCAGACACAAAGGGAGAGACTGAGAAAGAGACAAACAGACCTAAGAAGAAAGAAAGTAAAGTCAGCATGAGTAAAAATTCCAAGCTCCTTTCCACCAGCGCAAAAAGGATTCAAAAGGAATTAGCTGACAACACCTTAGATCCACCTCCCAACTGCAGTGCTGGCCCAAAAGATTGCAATCCTGCTGATCCCCTTGTTGGAAGTATTGCAACTCAGTATATGACTAACAGAGCAGAGCACGACAGAATGGCCAGACAGTGGACCAAGAGATACGCAACATAAACTGGATTTTTGTCATATCTTTGTGTTAAATCATCTGTGACAGAAAGAGCTGCTTATGATTTTGAAGGGGTGGGACAGGGAAGGGGAGAAACTGAAAAAGAGTAGGGTATTTCTATAACAGAATTTATTCAGTCTTTTATTTCCTGAAATTTTGTTGTTACTTAAGGTATCTTGCTACAGTAGACAGCTAGAATGGGAGTAGCATATTTTAAGACTGTCATTAGTTCAGCAATAGTAGCTCTACTATAGCACCAAGAAGAATGTAAACTAATCTGACAATTGGATGAGGGTGGGAAAGGATGTTTGCTTGCAATAGATAAAAAAAAAAATACAACAGCTTAATTTATGGGTACATATATTTGGCATTTTTGTAAAATTTCTTGCAAGGCTTGCAATTTAATTTTCTTTTAACTTGGTTTTATTTGTAAAACAATATTGGGAATATTTTCCCTAGGGGAGGTGGGAGAGTTTCATATTTAACACATCTTTTACAAGACTACCCTTTCATTAAGTGCAAATATAGGGGTGCAGCTAAATTGCCATCTCCCCTAGCATAGGGAAAATAGTTCGCGGATTCATTTTTCTATGCCAAGTTACCTTTGTGAAAATAAAGGTTTTAACTGGACTTGGAGCAACCTGTAGTGAAATACCTTAAGCTGTTTAACTGTAAGGCGTGGAATAGGAGTTACTCAGTGGATTGGTTGTATGTTGTGGGCTATTTAAGTCTGCATTTGTTACTGTGCTAATAAAAATATGTACAAACCCCCTACTAAAAAAAAAAAGAAAAAGAAAAGTTCAGCTTTAAAATCTACATGTTTTCCTAACATCGTTTCTAACCGAGTGTGTATTTTTGTCCAACTGTTTTTTTTTTTGTTTTGTTTTAACACAGGTCCACCACAAAGGATAATAGATGCCAGATTTCCAACACTGACTAGAGATATTTTTAAACATTTTTGCTGATCTAGCAGGGGGGTAAGTGCCCTTGTAGAACGTTTTATATGTGTTTTCTTTGTAAGAAGTTGCCATTGTTGATTTATCATTTCTTTCCCAAAGATTTTGCCATTTCTCTAACTCTATGTTATACCCAAAGTTTTTTGCCCATTATATCATTGTATCTTTCACTTGTCCATCCTCCATTTTCAAATTTAATAGACAGTTATATAGTTTCTTCATCAGTTTTTCATCAGAGGTTGACGATCTCTGATCAAACATCGCCTGCTCTTTATAAAAGTCTCATATTTTCGCATCTTTATCCTATCTCGATTGCATTTCGCATCTTTTTTTTTAATTATAAAAAATCTTTTATTAAAGCAATCAACATTAATCATAATAGCATACTAAAAAGCAGTCAACATAAATCCTGAGATACAACAGTAAGTAATAGTCTTTGTATACGTAAACCAGGGGAAAGTTTAAGCTACCTGCTATCCAACTTAATACAATCAATTCGATTTTGTAAACATTCTTCACTCCTTATGTCAAGATTTAACTATAAGCCAGATGCATTTTATTTGATTGGTGTTTCTCTTGTATGTAGTCTATCCACTGTTTCCAGTCTATCATATATTGTTCATTTGAGCGTTCCTTCAAATATGCCGATATTTTAGCCATTTCTGCCAAATGTATTACTTTCAAAGTCCATTCTTCTATAGGCGGTATTTCTGGCTTCTTCCAGTATTGTCCCACCAACAGTCTCGCTGCTGTGATCAAGTTCAGAATTAAGTTCGTCTCTGTGGTAGTGCAATCTTTTATGATCCCTAACAAAAACACCTGAGGTAGAAATTCAATACGCTTTTTCAAAATGGTTTGGAGTGTCCACCATATTTTTCTCCAGAAGGCTTTACTTTTTCTACATGTCCACCATACATGCATCTTTATCCTATCTTGATTGCATTTGCAGTTGAGGCCACCAGGATAATTCAATGCTGTGTTTCTATGGGCAGAGACCGCTTCAGTTTCTTTCCTATCTGTCAAGGAAGACATCCAGCTTGGAATTTTTCTCAATTTTTCCTATCCTTTCCAAGAGGCAGAAGAGCCACGCGGCCCTCTGAGAGACATTAGGGGGGGAAATGCAGATTTATAGTTAGGGTAGGGTCATCTGCGACCCCTAGTAAAAGGGGGATGATAATGAGTGACTTTGACAGTGAAGGGCACCCATGTTTGTCTCTGCGTAAGGTTTATGTGCCTTCAATTTGATTCCGCTGGGTTATTACTCTAGGTAATGAAATCTCGAAAATAGCCTTTCTGTCGAAGAATGAGTTGTAGCTTTGGGGTCTTGAACTGTAAGCCAGCTCAAATCCCCATTAATCGCTCAAGGACTCGTTCTCAACCTAAAGCAGAGGCTTTGCAGCCTGGAGAGCACATGGTTCTTCCACACTCCCCTAATGAAAATATGGGGACATCCAGAGTGGTTGGGGTTTTGTTTAAAGCAGAGGTGTCCAACCATGGTAATTATAAGACTTGTGGACTTCAACTCCCAGAATTCTGGGCATTGAAGTCCACAGATCTTACAGTTTCTATGTTGGACACCCCTGCTTTAAAACAAGTAGAATAGTCCCCTTCCATCTGCTCTGCTTTCTGTCATTCTCTTCCCTTGCCTCAGCCAGAAGGAAGGCAGGACTATGGCAGCTAAGAAAAGGTTTGGCTTCCGTCTTCTGTTTTTCCCTCCTCCCAGCTTGGAATCTGATCTGTTATCCTATCCTCCAGAAGGAGAAGATGTCATGGGAGATACTGTATCCCCTTGGTCACTGGTGGGGCTGCCATGTTAGATATCTTTGCCACCTCCCCAACAAAGCACAGAGGGGACAAAAAATGGTGGACAAAACCCTCAAGGAATTAAATAGGGACCAATTATGTTGGGAAGAACACCTGGGAACAGGATGTCCTTTTTCTGCATAAACAGAAAAATATCCACCATCCTAAGAAACCCCAAAGACAAAATTGAATTAAAAAATCAAGGAGTATATGAAATCCCATGCACCGCTTGCCCCACCATATACATCGGACAAACCAACAGAAGAATAAGTGCACGCATTGAAGAACACAAGAACTCAGTCAAAAAAGAGGAACCAACTTCTTCCCTGGTCCAACACCTTAAAGCCACAGGACATGAAATTGACTTTAAAAAGACCAGATCTATCACCAAAACTGAACACTTTAATAACAGAATAATCAGAGAAGCCATCGAGATAGAAAAACGCCCACACAGCATGAATAAACGAGATGATACCTCCTGCCTACCAGCCATTTGGAAACCCGCCCTTATTGACAAACGATTCCCTAGCACAAAGATTGACACCAGACCCACACTCACGAAAACCACACAGGATGTCGCCACCACACATCCACGCAAAAAGAAAACCCAAACCCACACCGATGATGAGGCACGACCACAAACCAGAAGCCAGAACACAGCTGCATCATTAGCCACTTTAAACCCCTCCAATCCATACATGAAGCAAACTGACACCCACCATGAAGATGAGGCACAACCACGAACGCGAAGCCAAACAACAGCAATGCAGCTCACCATCTCAAATCCCCCTGCAACTCAGACTAACCCAAGCACAACAAAGCCCCCACCCAAACAGAACACTCCCCCAGCCATTCAGAGCACAGCCAACCCACATCCAATCAGAGCACAGCCAAGCCCCTAACTAATCAGAACACAGCTTCACCCAATCAGAACACAGCCAAGCTCCCACCCAATCAGTTCATACCCCCACTGGCAGTTAAAAGGAAGAAACAGCTATGATCACACATTGCTCCTAGAAGCATGAAGCCGAAAACACCAGCCTGAAGATGACAAATGGGACTTTGTTGAAACGTCGCCAAGACACTTCCAATTTGACACGGGAGAAAACCCGAATAACCAAAGACCTACATACAAACACCCGCGAAAACCTCAGAAAATAGATAGGTAGACAGACAGACAGACAGACAGACAGACAGATGTAGATATATAAATATATACCGTAGATATAGATAGATATAGATAAATAGAACAAATGGGAGAGACTCAGGCTGCATTCATACCAGCCCAGGATCTTTAGTTGGAAGCCAAGACGGCAGGAAACGAGGACCTGTGACATTTAACGTGCATAGGCTGACTTGGTAATACATCTCATTAGTGGAAATCAATACATCTCACTTGGATGAATTTCCAGCCAACTTCTCCTCCCCCCCTCCCCCAGGCTTAAAGGCCTACTCCCGAGTAAAACAAAAGGCCCTCTGTCACCTTGCAGTTCTTCTCCTTCACCTGGTGGTAATTGGACCTCACGTTGCAATTCGGGCCCCCGATCTGCTGCTAATTACAGATATGGACAGGAATGACCACAGGGGTGTTCCTTTCATGACATCAGCGAAGCTAGAGGAAAGTCCCGCAACCTCAGAACAATGGCATAAATTGCTCCTCCGTGAGGCTTGTTTTCAAAGCTGCTTCTGTGGTCTCCAAAAGTTGCGTTAAACTTTTTACATTTTTGTTCCCGCCCGATTTCATTTTGGGTGAAGGATCGAGCCCAGGAAAGCCAAGATATTGAGCTATTTTGCTTCCGGTGGTCCAGGTACCAAACTGGAAACCGGGAGGCCATCCCACCGGAGACATGAAAGCCGGCTGAGTGACTTTGAGCCAATCACCACGAAATGGTGAGTTCTAGTGCCGCCTTGGCATCAAAGCCAGCTTGTGCCAATCACCAGGAGACTGGGAGTTCTATTCCCACCTTAGCCATAAAAGACAACTGAATGACTTTGAGCCAATCACTAGGAGAGTGAGAGTTCTAGTCCCACCTTAGCCTTGAAAGCCAGCTGGGTGACTTTGAGCCAATCACCAGGAGATGGTGAGTTCTAGTCCTGCCTTAGCCATGAAAGCCAGCTGGGTGACTTTGGGCCAAGCACCAGGAGAAGGTGAGTTCTAGTCCCAATTTAGGCATGAAAGCCAGCTAGGTGACTTTGGGCTAATCACCAGGAGACTGGGAGTTCTAGTCCCACCTTAGCAACTGAAAGCCAATTGGGTGACCTTGGGCCAGTCACCCTTTCTCAGCCTGACCCACCTCACAGGGCTGTTGTGGGGGAAAATAGGAGAAGGAAGAAGATGCATTCGACATGTTCACCTCCTTGAGCTATTTGTAAAAATAATAATGGTGGGATATAAATAAATATACAATATAAAATAAAGATATGACTTCCAACTGGAATTTCACCTCTAGCTCTGGGAGTGCAGGAGAGAGAGATGAAAAAGTTGCCTTCACCTCAAATACTACATCTACTTTGTTCTAGACGATACTTCCGAGAACTATTTTATTTTTATTTATTTATTCACTGTATTGAATTTATTTGCCCGCCTGTCTCATAAGGAACGAATCTTGAAGCAATACCCAGGCAAAGAACAAAAATCGCAAGGTGCCTATTATTGTAGAATGGATTGGAAAGGCAAAAATTCAGGAAATGTTAGCTGTATTGATTTTATTCCTCTACAAGGTTTGTTTGTATAAAGTTTCAATATTACACGTTCTTAATTCCAATTCCTTATTGAATCCTGGCCTTTGATTAAAAGCATGGATTTTAATTCATGTACTGACAAGCAAATTGAAACGGGGAAGCCCCCGTTACTGTTACAATGCTAAAGATGTTTTCTTGTCCACATTGCTCAACACACAGTCAATATGTTATACTTCTCTTATCTTTTTCCAAGATCTATTTTTTAGCTCAACTACTTGAGCAGGAGTGGGCAAGCAGGTAAATGAAGGGCAAACTCTTAATCCTACTTGCTGAGGGATAAGAAACTCTGAAAGTATAACTTCCTTCAAAGTAACTAAGTGTTATCCTTTTGTAAAATTACAATTGTACAGATAAAAGCTAATGTACACTATATAATTAATTTTTAAAATTAATTTCTGAGTCCATTGTTCCCAAATTTGCTTCAATACATTCAGTGTTAAGGCACATTCTATGTTAACAAGTCAAAAAGGTGTTGGTTTTGCTCTTGTGCTGCATTTCATTCATCACAGATTTTAAACACAGTTTTTAAAATAACGTATTAACCTGGAGATACTTATAAACCAATTTCATTCCGGAACAGAAAGTCTTGTAGTAAATAAGGAATGCCATATTTGGTTGATGTGTTTTAAGTTCTTTTCTCTCTCTCTCTCTCTTGCCCCTCCATTAGCAAATGCATTTTCTCCTTTATGTAGTCACAAGAAATTCACCTTTATTAAATATCCTGAGTTAATTCTCCTAGCCGGCAAAGAAAAGGATAGAATTTTAAAGACAAATGGATTGATCCATTGGTTAAATGCTGGAGAATCAATTGACAATAAAACTTTTTAATCAGCAGATGGGCCTGTTGAGTCAGAATATCAGTTTCTACCTGATCAATATTACAAAGTAATAATCTTGCTGCTCAAATTAATAAACAGCAGGGGCGAGGGGAGAGACATAAAAGAATGAGAGCTGTAACAAGCACACACATTTCAGCAACTGATAGAAAATTAGGCTACATTGAATGTAGATATGGGGAGACATAAGCCTAAGACTGAAAATCAGGCTTGTCAGATGCTATATTTTTCCTATCCTGCTCTATGGAGTAGAGAGTTGGTCTCTGACACAAGGCCACCTGAAGAGACTAGAAGCATTTGAAATGTGGATTTACAGGTGGCTGTTATGTAGAAGCTGGGTTGACAAGATCAGAAATGAGGAGAAGATAAGCCACCTGGGAAAGCCCAGGGAAATCATCAAAACAATTAAAAAATGAAAATTAGAATATTTCGGACATGTGATGCAACACCCAGAAAAATACGGCCTACTCCATTTAATCCTCCAGGGAAAGATTGAAGGCAAACGAGGTCCAGGCAGAAGAAGAACACCGTGGCTTCAAAATCTAAGGGACTGGTTTGGACAAAACTCAGCAGCACTTTTTTGTGTGGCTGCTATAAAAACAGGATCGCCAACATGATCGCCAACGTCCGATAACGGATATGGCACAAGAAGAAGAAGAAGATGGGGAATATTTGATGATCCAGATGTTGCTGGGTTGCAGTTCCTAGCAGTTGACAATAGTGAGGAAGGCTGGGTTCTGCTACATTTAAAGGGAGACTGTGAGTTCTAGTTTTGATGGGTCTTTGGTGCTCTCTGAGGCTGGTGGTTTTCTTGCAGATGTTTCATGACCCAACAAGGTAACATCATCAGTGCGAGAAGGGAGTGAGATTTACGAGGAGGAGGAGGAGGAGGAGGAGGAGGAGGAGGAGGTGGAGGACTGTCAGGTCCTTGGTGTTCTCTGAGGCTGGTGGTTTTCTTGCAGATGTTTCATGACTCAACTAGGTAACATCATCAGTGCTAGAAAGGACTTTTCTCTCACAATGAAGATGTTACTCATTTGGGTCATGAAACATCTGCAAGCTCGGAGAGCACAAAGGCCTCTCATTTCAATCCAGAGCTACAAATATGCTCCCCTTATTAGTTCTAGATTTTGCCTTTGGCACAAAGCCAGCTGCATGGTCTTGGGCCCGTCCCCCTCTCTCAGCCCTAAAAAGAAGACAATGGCCAACCTTTCTGAAACACTTTGCCATGAAAATTGCACGAACGAATCCAGGCAGTTGCCACGACTCAAAAACTGACTCAAAGACACGAATCATCCTCATCTCCAAGAACAACATTTCCATTCTGCGGATAGAGGTATATTAAGTGGCTGAGTCTCCTTCGTTGTCCAAATCTCTAGTCGCTTGTCGGTAAGTTGGTCCCTGTCCCAAATGTGAACTTGAAACCGAACACTGAGCAGACTGCACATGTGCAGAATGGAGAGACCTTGGCAGCAGAATCAAAAGAGGGGGAAAAGGAAGACAAAATTAATCTTGCAAATTCTGACATCTCCCACCTCTGCTTTAAGTTGCAGCCTTCCCGGCTCAAATTAAGATGCATTTCTCTCTCTCTCTCTCTCTCTCTCTCTCTCTCTCTCTCTCTCTCTCTCTCTCTCTCTCTCTCTCTCTCTCTCTCTCTCTCTCTCTCTCTCTCTCTCTCTCTCTCTCTCTCTCTCTCTCTCTCTTGTTCTTTTCCAGCAGCAGCTGGCCAGATGCCACCAGAGCAATGAAAGCCACAATTCTGGCACTCCAAGAAATGGAAGACCACAAGCAAAGAAAGCAAACCAGGCTTCCTTGTACAAATCTATTTTATCAAGAGATGTGGTGACATCTCTCCCAATGCAAGGGAATCTCTGAAGCTCAGCATGGAGCTGTGGACTCCTTGGTCCTCTCTGAGCTTGGTGGGTTTTTGCCTGCCCAAGTTCCGTGACCCAACAAACGGTGTTCAAAGGTACCGGTAGCATGACATGTCAACACTTGGGTGGGAGGGAGGGAGAGAGAGGAGAAATCGCTTTCTGCAAATAGGAAGGGGGGGCAGGTAATTGCCAAAGGGTCACTCTCTCCCACCCCCTCCTTCCCCTCTCCCTCCCTCCAAACACACATACCCAAATGGCTGTTTTAATTAAAAATGCTATGATCAGGTTGGCTGATCCAAACATTTGCTTAAAACATGTAGAAGTAGCATCCTTTGCCTGAGTCAAAAGCCTATCTTCCTACAGATCCTTAGACTGGAAGGAACACACACACACACACACACACACACACACACACACACACACACACACACACACACACACACACACTGAAAAGTGGTGAATTCAGTAAAAGTGTACTTCTGAACTAGTTATTCAGTGATCTAAGCCAGGCAGGATCTGTGCAGCGGATTGCAAGGTGAAACCGCTGCAGAAAAGCAGAGAATGGCTCCAACTGTGGTATTTAGGCTGCTTAAATCGGATGCAGCCAAGATGCCACGGATGCAGCCAAGATGCCACCGGCAAGTGGACGATAAAAAAGTCCCAGCCTTAAAAGGTTTCACAGCTCCCAAGAGGGACTTTTAACTCATTCCTTTGTAAAGGCATTGGCTACTTTTTGTGTTCTGGATCTAATGCATAAGGAAACTCGAGGATCCAAGCTAATCTTACCTTTTTAAAAACATCTTGCAATATAACCTCCTGAGGCTTTTCTCCTCCTCCTCCTCCTCCTCCTCCTCCTCCTCCTCCTCCTCGTCTTCCCCACCCCACCCATTTCAAACCCTCAGTATGAACAGAATCTTTGAGAAGTAACATTGCTCTGTTGCTTCAAAGCCATTCAGGACAGTTATAATAAAATGGAAAGGGGTTAGATTAAGTTAAAAGCTGCCTAGTGGAGTATGGTAAAGGGGGGCTTCATTCTTGATCTTCACTGACAGGTGGAGAAGGATGTTGGTAGCCCTCTCAGTGGTCACGTTAGGATCTGGAATCCCGGAGTTAGGAAAAAAAAATACCCACTAAGAGTGGCAAGAAGGAATAGTATGGGAATTAAAAATTGAGGAATGTCTCTTATTTTTCTTGTTTATACTACACCAGCCTTGTCAATGTGTAATATTTGGCGGGGGGGGGACTTTCTCCTCTTCATTTCTTTCCTGCTCCCTTTCCTTCCTTCCTTCCTTCCTTCCTTCCTTCCTTCCTTCCTTCCTTCCTTCCTTCCTTCCTCCCTTTCCTTCCTTCCTTCCTCCCTTTTCCTTCCTTCCTTCCTTCCTCCCTTTCCTTCCACCCTTCCTTCCTTCTTCCCTTTTCCTTCCTTCCTTCCTTCTTTCCTTCCTTCCACTCCTTCTTCCCTCCTTCCTTCCTCCTCCTCGCTCCCCCCCATTTGTTTTTACTATCTCTCTATTCCTTTGGCTCAGTTGTAATTCAGTTCTTAAGCTATAAACAAAACATGGATCGTTTCTTAGATGTCACTAATAACAACTACACGTTCCTTGGTCAAGGCGGCATCTTCAGCAATAAATAAAAGGCGGAGGGGGCGGATATGGAGGGTGGTCGCGGCGAAAGGAGAACGACCCGTTTGAAATAGAGCGGAGGGGGCTTCCGGCCTCCCCATCCCCCACCCCCGTTTTTTTTTTAAATGGAGGGATTGAAATGAAATGAATCGCTTGATCGCAGATCATTTGAAAGGGGGGGGAGAGGAAGCATTTAGTGGTGAGGGAGGGGCGGAAAGCACAGCCCAAGCTAATTTAGAAAGTGGAGTTTGTTGTTTGGAAGGAGCAGAAGTTCAGACCTATTTCTGGGGATTCTTTGGGGAGATCTTTAATTAATATTTACGACACAGAGGTTGAAGAAGTCCGTTTGGTGCTGGGATTTTTGATGGAGAAATTCAAAATCCGCGATTAATACTTTTCGGAAACAAAGGGGGTTATTCGGAAAAAGAACTGGAAAAAAAAAACCCTAGGAAAAAGTGATTTGGAAAACTTGGAAACATAAATTTGTAGATAATCAGGCCAAAACCAGGGAACGGGCATTTTCAACCAATAACTGAAAGAAGTAGTGAGCTATTTAAAAAATGACTACAAAAATTGTTAAGTTCTATATTCTGTGTCTCTCCCTCATTCCCTCTTCCTTCCACGACTATGCAAAAAGAAATATGTAAAAAGAGAGAGGGAGAAAGAGAGGGAGAGAGAGAGGGGGGGGAGGGAGAGAGGGAGAGAGGTCAAAGAGAGCCAACTTCCGACCTTTGTCCCCAAAATCTCTCCTTTACGAAATATTTCATAATTTGGGACGCGGGTGGGATGAGGTGGGGGAGAGACGTTTTGTTCCTTGATTTTTTAATAATTTCTGTTCTTTGCTGAAACGGCTGCCGGACCCGACTTATCGATCGTTTTACGCGGACAGCTTCAAAGGGTTTTCTGTCAATTGGCTGCTGCGTGGGGGACAAACTTACACACACGCATGAGAGTGTGTGCAAGCGTGGGAAAACTCAGCCGACGCCTCCCAGCAGAAGGTGTATGTATAGATTTAGATACAGATATATACCATGGGGAGGTGTGTAGGTATTGGTGCGGGAGCTACCACTCCCCCCCAAAAAAATCCAGAGAAATCGGAAAACATGATCTGTGGGATCCCAAAGGTGTTTCCTCCCTCCCCCAAAAAAAGGCAACTGGATTTTCTTCCTAAGTCCAGTTGCCTTTTGGAGGAAAAAAACACCTTTGAGACAACCACGACCTGCGCAACTGAGGATCTCCATAGGGACCCGCGTGTGTGGAACCTTTGCTTGGCGCTCCCCAGAGAGCGCGGGATTTTCTCTGGAGCGAGCGAACGAATAAATTGCAAGGACGAACCGCCTTTCCCCGACCTCCCCCTCCCCTCCCCCCCGCTTTGATTATTATATAAATGAGGCCTGTTTTGATCGGAGGAGAGTGGGGGTTAATTTGGTTTTTCAAAGAAAAGGGGAAAGGAAATAAATGGATGAAGAAGGAAGGAAAGGAAGGGGAAGGGAAGGGGAAAGGAAAGGAGAGAAAAAGAAGAAAGGAGCGGAAAGGAAGGAGAAAGGAAAGAAAGGAAGGGGAAAGGAAAAACGAGAAAAAGAAGAAAGGAACGGAAAGGAAGAAGGAGAAAGGAAGGGAAGGGAAAGGAAAGAGAAAGGAAAGGAAGGAGAGGAAAAGAAAGGAAAGAGAAAGGAAAGGAAGGAGAAAGGAAAGGGAAGGAAGGGAAAGGAAGGAGAAAGGAAAGGAAAGAAAAGGAAGGAGAAAGGAAAGGAAGGAGAAAGGAAAAGAAAGGAAAGGAAAGGAGAGAAAAAGGAGAACGGAACGGAAAGGAAAGGAAGGAGAAAGGAAAAGGAAAGGAAAGGAGAGAAAAAGGAGAACGGAACGGAAAGGAAAGGAAGGAGAAAGGAAAGGAAGGGAAGGGAAAGGAAGGAGAAAGGAAAGGAACGGAAGGAAAAGGAAAAGAAAGAAAAGGAAGAAGGAGAAAGGACACGGAAAGAAAGGAAAGAAAAAGGAAGGAAAGTTGTGGCGCTCGCAAGCGCACCTCGCCAGGCTAACCCAGCGCCGAGGATGGCTCGCCCGCCTTTGCTTCCTCCGCTGGAAGTGCGAAGTTGCCCCCCTGCCAGCTTCCGAGTCTCCCCCCTCTCCTTCCCGTACGATCCTCTCCCTCTTCGGCCTCCCCCCGCCGAGCGCTTGTCTGCTCTCCGAGGTTTGATTTGCATTGCGGAGCATCGCCTCCACCTCCTCCAGAGATCTTGCGTTGTTGTTGTTGTTGTAGTAGTTGCTGCTGCAGGTTTTTTTTTTGTTGTTGTTAAAAAAAGGGGGGGGACCGAACATCCCACAAGCGAGGCAGGCATCTACATCTCGCCTTTTGCTACCCACCCCCCTCCCGCAAGGGAAGAGGAGGGAGCGTTGAGAGGCTGGTAAGGGTGGGGGACAGGGAAGCCTGGATACAGTTTGCTTCGAAGTTGCCTTCCAGGCGGTGACGTTTAGTGGAAGGGTTGCTAGGAAGAGGGGACGAGCGAGGGATGGGGGGGGGCGGTTCGTAGGAAAGCGGCACCCTCCTCCCCCCTCCCCACAATTCCCTCCATCTGGATGGAGGTGGGCCGAACAGCAGGAAACAAACAAACTCATCCGAGTCAAAACGCCCCCGCGGTTGGCGAGGCTACTCAGAAGTAAGTCGCGCGGAATTCAAAAAAAGGGCCTTTCTCCCAGTTGTAAAAGCCGGCCGGCCCCCCCCCCCGGTTTGGTTGAAAAGCGCCCCGCCGCCGTTGCCTTCCTTCCTTCCTTCCCTCCCTTGCTCCTTCCTTCCTTCCTTCCTTTCTCCTTCCTATCTCCCTCCCTCCTTTGCTCCTTCCTTCCCTCCCTCCCTTGCT
The DNA here is from genome assembly GCA_034064705.1 of Bothrops alternatus. Classification (NCBI taxonomy): domain Eukaryota; kingdom Metazoa; phylum Chordata; class Lepidosauria; order Squamata; family Viperidae; genus Bothrops; species Bothrops alternatus. Next base: position 1,281,900 of record JARGCV010000065.1, read on the forward strand.
CCTTCCTTCCTTCCTTCCTTCCTTTCTCCTTCCTATCTCCCTCCCCCCTTTGCTCCTTCCTTCCTTCCTTCCTTCCTTCCTTCCTTCCTTCCTTCCTTCCTTCCTTCCTTCCTCCCCAAATCAATGAGCCAGGCGCCGCTCAACTTTTACCACTTCCACCCGGCGGACTGGCGACCCACGTTGCGCGGAACCCCGAGGTCGGCCCGTTTTCGGTTCCTTTAGTAGCGATCCTTAAGCGCGGCGATCCTGCGGAAGGTTTCAAAGCGCGCAGCCGCCGCGGAGACTTGGGGGGGGAACACGCGGAAGGGGCTGGAGGGAGGAGGACCAAGTGGGGTGAAAGACCCCCCCAGGCGCGGGCGGGGGGGGGAAGCCAAAGCCTGTCCCGCTCCCACCCCCAGCTCCGTGGGTGACAAGCGCTTGGAAAGCGAGCTAAAGGCGCAGGAGACGCCTCTAGAGCAGGAGACGGCCGCATTAAAGTGGATCGCGGACAAGGTCCAAATTCAAAGATTTTAGGAAGAGGGTCGGTTAATGTAGGGGCCACCTGTGCTCCTGGTGCGTTGGTTCCCCCCCCACCGCCCCCGTTGTCATTCGGAACAAAACCCGCGCAAAGTTTCCGAGCAAGAGAAACCACAAGGCGGGGAAGGTGGCGGCGAACAGCCCCGTCCCAGCCACGCACCCCCGATCCATCTCTGCCGAAGGGTGTCTTTAAATATTCAGAGCAAAATAATAACACCCACAACTCGGATTATTGGCGTCATTTTTCAACCCCTGCCCGAAAAGCGGACTGGGTTTTGTCTTTGGGTCAAACTGGTTCTCGGTGGAAAGACAAGGGGTTGCGGGTAGGGGAGAGAGGCGGGGAAGCGCGTAGAAACCGGGGTGTGTGGGGGGGGGACACGCTTGCGTGTCTGCCCTCACGTGTGAATGGCTAACTGGGCGCGCGCTAGCCACCTTTGTTCGTAGAGTTGATGGGTTGGCCCGCTTTCTCCGCATTGGCAAAACCTGGCAAAATGTAGACGTTGTGTTGGGTCAACGCGCCCGTGCGGACCTTGAGACATCCAGCTGGTGGGTGTTACCACAACTACACAAAAAACCCGGGGAAAGGGTGTGGTGAGTTTCGCCTGTTTCGCCGCTGTCAGGGGTGATAGTTCTGTCTACGCGATGCAGCTATTGGTGAGACCAAGTTTCGCCTTTGCCCGTTTCGGTTCAGTCCCACAGGCTTCAGTTTTTGGTGTGTGTACGCACTCGTGTACTCGTGCATTCACCTCTTTGTGTTTAAGGCACACGGAAACCTGACAGAAGGACATTTGGGTGTGGGGTTCGCCTTTGCCCCTTTCGCAGAATTTGCCCATCTCGCGCCAAGGTGAAAGAAAAAAAAAAACAACACCCCACAATCTTGTGTTTTTGTTTTTTGTTTTAATTTACATAAGGGTTCTGCCCCTGCCCACCTCGGCAGAATTTCGCAAATCCAGTTCTTCTAACGAACCAAAGAAGCCCGGCGAAAAAAGGGCCAAAATTTCCCAGCTGGGTGTTTGTTCTGTGTCTTTTGCACCGCATCATTTGAAATGGAAATGAATCGGTCCCTACTTGTAACAGAAACAATGTGCATACAAACTGACAGCTCGGGAAAAAACCAGCCTCTTCTGTCACCGACCTTCAGAAAGAAGTAGAAAGAGAAGGGTGGTCGTGCGAGGCTCCGCCGACTTCGTTTAAACCTGGTTTGCCCCCTGGGCGGAGTCGCACGTGTGAACGCCGCGTTCTGCGCCTGTGGGTTGACCCGTTTGTTTGTTGACTGATTCGCACAAGACTCTCAAGATGGTTGTGCAAATGAGCCCAGTTTGGGACTTCGGCCTAATACCCCGAATCAAGAACTAACCAAACGGGCCTTGTTCTCACCACCCCTTGCAGGCGCCGTTTTAGCTGAGTTTTAATCTCGTTTAGGAAACGGCGGCAGAGTGAGTGGTGAGAACAAGGCTGAGGCAGCGCTACCTTTTGAACTGTCCTGCTAAAGCAAATGGGGCCGCTGACTTCGCAGGAGCGGAATACACGCGTGAATTGATATAGCCCCGCACGTTTTGGGTGGAGGGTCGGCAAGGAGGGGGGATTTTTGCCCTTAGAAGAAGTCCAGGAAAATGCCTCTCAGATAAGCGCCTCTCCACTCCTTTTTTTCTCTCCTAGCCAGCTTTTCACAGTTCCCACATTCAAAGAGTGGAGTTCCATTGCCTTTTTTTTCTTGTGCGACCCCCTCCTCCCACAGCCCCTACCGCCCGGACAGAAGGTGCCCCCAGGTCCACCCACTTTACCTAGAGACAGGTGAGCGAGGCGAGCATCAAACTTGCGGATGCGGTTGGGAAGACTAAGAGCCACCGCTGCCCGCCGCGATGCGCCAGGCCGGCCCATCTCTTGACTCCTGGCGGGCAGGCGTCTATCCTTGCCCCCCCTGCCCCTCCCCAAATCTTTCCGCAGCGCTTCGCCACCAGGCGCCCAGGCCCGCAGGTTCTGAACGCGCCGGGCGTTGCCTTTTCGCGGATCCGGAGGCCCTGAATTTGGGGAAGCAGGCGCTCCCTCTCCGCCAGAGCAGAGGCACCCCAAAAGATCACGGAGGTGCCCCAGTTCCTCTCCGGGGCACCTCTCTCTCTCAGACCAGAGAGGAAGGAAGCGGCTTCGGAGTTAAAGCCCTGGGCGAATCGCAAAGCGGCGATCCTGGCTGTAAGTCAGAATCACAGGAGCGCTTACTGGGGTGCGGGTGGGGGGGGCTTGTTTGTCGGCTCCCTTCCTGAAATGCCATCCGAATTTTGGGGGGGAAGGGAGGGGGGCAGAGATGACAAACCAGCTTTCACCAGAGGCGCCGGAGGAGGAGGGAGAGAGGGAGGGGGCGGAGGTGCAAAGAATGGGGGTGGGTCTGGGCTTCTCCACCCGGAATACCATTTGACACCCCCACCCCCCAACAGCGGAGGGGACGAAGGCAAGCAGACGCGCGCGCCCTTCGTTTGGAGCGGGGAGAAAGGGGCCAAGCCCGGATGGCAAAAAAGAAAGTTCCCCAGGAGAGGGAAGCGGAAAGATGCGGAGCAAAAGTAGAGAGGAAAGAGGGAAACTTTCACGGTGAGGGAGAAATAAAGAGTAAAGTGGGAAATTCAGGGAGGGAGGGAGGAAAGACGTGGGAAGGAAGGAAGGAAGGAAGGAAGGAAGGAAGGAAGGAAGGAAGGAAGGAAGGAAGGAAGGAAGGAAGGAAGGAAGGAAGGAAGGAGGGAGGGAGGAGGGAAGAAGATAGAAGGAAGATAGGAAAAAAGGAAGGAAGGAAGGAGAAAGCAGGGAGAAGGGAAGAAGATAGAAGGAAGAGAGGGAAAAAAAGGATGGATGGAAGGAGAAAGAATTAAAAAAAAGAAACGCGCAGCAAACGCAAGAAAGTAAAAGTAAAAAGTCAAAGTCAAAGAAAGAGCAGAAAAGAGGAAAGAGAAAGGGCCAGGAAAGGACAACGGGGGGGGGGCTGAATGAAAAGTGTCGCCTGCAGGCGGCTGTCGCCTCTCCCTGGAGACCCCGCCCACTCCCCAGGCCCCGCCTCCCCCGTCCCCAGGAGTCGGCCCGGGAGACCAGCTCGCTCGTTTCCGCCACCCCCCCTCCTCCAGCCGCCTTCTCCGGGAGACTGATCCCCCCCTCAGCCAACCGGAGCCCGCCTCTGCCTGGGAGAAGCCCGCCCCTCCCCGGCTCGCTCTGGAGCTAGGAAGGTAGTGAAAGAGGGGGGGGGGAAGCAAAGAGGCAAAGAAAAGTTTGCGAGAATTGTGGCGGGGGGGGGGGGGAAGAGAGAAGAGAAAGCGAGAAGGGAGGGAGGGTCTTCCTACCGGTAGTTTGAGCCCCCTCCGGGTTCCATGATGGATGGAGAGGCAGGGAGGGAAGGAGGAAGGACGGACGGAAGAAGGGGGAGGGGAGGAAAAAAGGGGGGGCATTTCCAAGATCTGGCCTGTCTAACCCTGGAAATGGGGAGGGGGGAGTCGGTTGAGGGTGCCCCCTCCCCACCCTCTGGGCAGCCCCTAAACCGGCGCGCGGATGCTTTGCTCCGCGGGCGAGGCCGTTGGGGACTCGTGGAGCCTTGCCGCGAAAATGGGGGGGCGGAGGGGGGGGAAGGAAAGTTTGCGAGTGACAGCCACGGGTCCTGCCTCAGCCTCTCGCGTGGGCTGTGCTGGGCAGGAAGGCCAGCCGGGCAATCGGACTAAGCTTCCCTCCTTCGTTTCCCTTCTGGCTCTTTCTCCTCTTCCTCTTCCTCCCAGCCCCCCCTCAAAAAAAACTCCCCACCCGTCCCAGGCCAAGTTTTGAGGTTCAGAAGTCCCTTCGGGATGCGCCCCCCACACTTCTCCCTCTCTCGCACCCCCACCCCCGCAGCTAGGGGGAAGAAGATCCCCTCCATCCATCTCCCCATCTGCCTCCGAGCAGGCCTTTCCCCCCCCTTGTGGGAAGATGTGTGTGTGGGGGGGGGAGAGAGGGGTGCAAGAGATCTCCACTGTCCAGCGAGGGGAGCATCCCGGCCAGATCCCGCGATCCCAAGCCCTGCTTTCTAGGAAGTCAAAACCCTTGTCTTCGGGAACGGGGATGGGGGTGGTGGGGGCATCTCTCTTGCAAGCAAAAGCGCAGATCAAAGAGGAACGGGCTCCCCACACACGCGCGCGCCTCCAGGCCCGTCAGACCTTGCCAGGGTGGCCAACTGGGGCTCTGGGTTCGAAACCTGCGCTCGCCCCCAATCTGACCTCCGACCAAAAAAGGGCTTCCGAACTCAATTCAACGCGGAGGGGCCCGGATCCGGGACTGAAAACAAACAAACAAACAAAACAACAACAACAAAAACTCCCAACTCCAGAGAAACAGAAGAAAGAAGAGAAGAAAGCAACTTGCCCTCCCCTCCTCTTCACATCCCCCTCCCCCCCAAAAAGGACCCCAAAAGTTGGGACTGGGGAGGGGAGGGGAGGGGGGGTTTCCCTTGCAGCTCATGCCTCTAGTAACAGGCCCGGCGGAGTTGCCAAGAAGGTTTAAAACAAAAGCAAGCAAACAAACAAAAAAAAACACAACAAAACACACACACACACAAAAAAACTGTCTCCAAACAAGCTTTTCTGGAAGGGGAGGGAGGGAGGGAGGGGGGCGGGTGATGGTCCTGCGACCCGGGTCGCCTGATTGGGCGGTCGCCTGGGAGCGACAAGGGTCCCCGCCCAATCAGAGGCTAATTGATTAAGGCGAGCGGGTTTGAATAGAGCTGGCCCCGTGCCAATCGCCTTTCAAAGAGTCCCCTGTATGATTAATCGCGGTGCATTATTGATAATCGCAATTATCGCAGGACACATGCGCGGTGCGCGGAGGATCGGGCTAGCCGGAGGAGGAGGAGGAGGAGGAGGCGAAGGAGGAGGAGGAGGAGGAGGAGGGAGGGGAAGAGCTAAGAGGAGGAGGGGGGGCAGGCTCGATTTCCGTAATTTTGAGAAGATTTTTTTTTCGTAATTTTTTATTCGGCCCCAGCTGATGTTTGAGCCAGCATGTCGCGGAGGAAACAGGCGAAGCCGCAGCATTTCCAGTCCGACCCCGAGCTGGCCTGGCAAGCTCAACGCAATGGTGAGGGCTTGGACCTGGGCTGGGGGGGGGAGAAGGGGGGGGGAGAAAAGAGGATCTCCGGGGGAGGAGGCGAGAGAGAAAGCTGCCTGGTTGCCTTGGGGCTCTTTTTGGATGGGGTGGGGGGCGTGAGGAGTGGGGGGGGGTCCTGCCAAAGACATTGGCCCCCCGACCGTCTCCGGTGGGCGATCTTGCCTTACTTCCCAGAAGCCTGCGCCAGCTTTGCCCCCCCTCTCTCTTCGATCCCCCCCTTCCCCTCCCAAAAAAATATTCGCTCTGAATTTTTGCCCAAACAAACGCAAAGAAACTTACCTACCTTGGGGGGGGGCGGCTTAGAAGAAGGATGGAAAGGCGGGGCGGGGGGGGAGGCGGGCAAAAAAACAGGGGGGGGAAGGCGAGAAAACAGGGAGGAAAATAAAACCACGCGCTTTCCCCCCCCCCAGGGTGGGGTGTGCGGGGGGGGCTGGTGAAGAACCCGGCACGAAGTTGATCAACTGGAGATTTTGGGTGCCTTCCTTCTTCTGGAGAAGTCGGTTCCCGGATGGGTTGGATCGTCTCTGGCCCTCTCTGTGTGTGTCTCTCTCTCTTTCTTCTCCCCCCTCCCCCAGCCCCCACTTCCAAGGAGTCCTGCTCTGACTGGATCCTTTGCGATCTGCCAAGCCGAGAACCGGATCTCTCACCATTACTCAGGCTGCTCCCCCCTTTAACACACGGACCTACCACCGTGCCTACTCAGTAACTCCAAAGTCGAGCTTAGAGTGGGGGGGGCAGGCCCTTAGGGAAAGGTGGGGAGGTGTTGATCCTCTGACACCCCCCACACCATCACTCCCAGGATTTTTTTCTTTCTTTCTTTACGGGGTGGGGGGCAGAAGCGATCCCGGCCTGACCCACTCGGAAAAAGAGCTTTCTTCCCAAATCTTCCCCCCCCTTTCGCCTGCCTTCTCTCCTTCCCTTTCCACCCCCACCCCCATCCCATAAAAAAGCGGCTCCTGCAAGTCCCTTCCTTTGGCCCCTTCCCTTAAATTTTAGCGAGGAGGAGGAGGGGGGGAAACACACACACACACTCGCGGCAAAACACCCACGGTTATTTCGGCTGCGGCGCGTAAAACCGATTTCGTAAAAAAATAATAATAAAGGGGGTAAAGGCGAGCGTGGCTTTTCGGCTCTTTCCCGGCGCAGATGGGTGAGTGTGATCCCTTGGCCGGCTTTGTTTTTTTTTCCTCCTGGCTTTGCGTGGCATCCACCGGCGCCGGAAAGTTTCCTAGCCGGCCAGTTCTCCTCTTTCCCTCTGCCCCCATCCCTCTCTCTTTCTCTCCCTCTCTCTTTCTCTCTCTCTCTCCCTCTCTCCCCCCCCCTCTCTCTCTCTCGTAAACTTGCGAGCGATCCTCGCTTGTCACTTTGGGGTCTGTTCTGAAGGGCATCGCACGGGGGAAAAAACAAACAAATCCGGGAGTCTGGCGCGCTTCGCGGGCACCCGCCGCTCGTGGGAATCTGAAGGCTGGGGAAAGTTGCGCGGAGAAGGGGACGGAGAAGAGGTTGCTTGGTTGCTAGCAATCTGCCCTGCTCCACCAGCTGTTTGGGGAGTGGGCGTCGGGCGACCTGGACCCCTTGCTGCTGCTGACCGCCGTTTATTTTTTCTCGGTTGGTTAGAAAGCGGGTCGGAATCGGATCGCGCGCGCGAATTGAAAGTCGGAGCGGAGCGGGAGGCTAAACAAGTGGCTTGGTTTCTGAGTGATGGGGAGGGGGGGATACAGCAGAAAAGGGGAGAAGCTGCAACCGAGGGACACTCTTCTTCTGCCCCCACCCCCAAATTCACGGGCGGTTCCGAGAAATTGATCAGATTATTTTTCTCTTGAGAAAAAAAAGCGACGGGGAAAAAAAAATAACGAGGACCTGTTTGTTTATTCCTGCCTCTGTTGGGGTGATCCCGCTAATCACCATCAGTGGTTGAGGAAGCTTGCGAAAAAACTTGGGTGGGTTAATATTAAAGAAGATTTGGGGAGTGTGTGTGTCTAGGGGGGAGAGCGCGAATTGAGCCGCCCAACTTGTTTCGGCTCCTTGGAAAAACTCAGGGTTGAAGAAATGTAGGAGGAAAAAACAAACAAACGAAAGCCTGGCTTTTCCCAAACGGTTTTTTTTTTCTGGAGGAGAAAAGCTTGATCCGGTGGATCTCCTTGCCGGCTTGGGAGTATGCCTGGGATCCTCTCTCTCTTTCCCTTTCTCTACAGACCTCGCTTTAAATCTTTTTCATCCCTTGACTTTTCTTACAAGGTCGTTCTCGGCCGGGATCCATGGCAAGTTTCTGGGTTGCATCTGTTAAGGCACGCATACAAAGGTTAAATTGTGTTTAAACTGGGATTAGCGCTTGGAGGTGGAAGGTGAAAAGAGAGGGCAAAAAGAGAGAGAGGGAGGCTGGGGTGGAAAGGGTGATAATTTCTCTTGTTTGCATGTGTATGGAATTTCTCCTCCCAGGCCACTGGTGGGCCCAAGAAAGAACTGTGACTAAAACTTCCTAGCAGTTGTGCTAACATATTTGGAAGGATGCGAGTTCTGCCTATTCCTCCTATCTATCTATCTATCTATCTATCTATCTATCTATCTATCTATCTATCTATCTATCTATCTATCTATCTATCTATCTATCTATCTATCTATCTATCTATCTATCTATCTATCTATCTATCTATCTCTATCCACACATATAAACATACATACTTCCTTCCTCTATCAGAAAATATTTTTTATGCCCTGAAGCCATCTTTTTAAAATTTCCAATATGAGCTCTGCCTCTGTCTTCCACAGTGCTATTTAATATCTCTCTCTCTCTCTCTCTCTCTCTCTCTCTCTCTCTCTCTCTCTCTCTCTCTCTCTCTCTCTCTCTCTCACACACACACACACACACACACACACACACACACACATTGTTGGTAAAGAAACTCTTCCAGCACTCAAACTTTTCAGCATCCTAGCCGCCAGAAGGATAAGAGGTTTATGTGGGTGTGTGTATGTGTGCGTTTTCCCCTATCATTTCCCCCCATCTCACACACACTGCCCCTCACCGTGTCCCTCCCTCCCTCTCTCCTCTTTTCATGTGGTTCAAGAGGCTTGAAAAAGTTGGAGACTAACCCAGCCACTCCAAGGTGCAGACAAGCAAGTCAGCTTTTTGCTTTTTCCTCAAGGGGGGGGGGATACATTTTAAAAATTAAGTCTTGCTTCCATTTTTTCTTTTCTTTCTTTCTTTTTTTTAAAAAATGACAGTTATTTCCTCTAATTTCTCAAGTCCTTGGCAACCATTTGGAGGCATTTTTGAGCACTCTTTGGAAGAGTAGATACTCCTTTAAAAGCTGGGCTAGAAGATGTCCTCTCTGTATTCACTGCTGTGTTTGTCTCTAAGCCCAGGTATAGATTTCAGTAGAATACTTGAAATCCTGTTCCTTTGTTGAGGGGTCCTTTCTCCAAAAAGACTTGTAACAAAAGAATTCTGTGATCTTCAAACTGAGTTGAGAAAGGGAAAAATAATCTCTTCTTTTGAGGAAGATCTTGGTTCCAATCCCATTCCAATCTGAATTTCTTTCTTTCTTTCTTTCTTTCTTTCTTTCTTTCTTTCTTTCTTTCTTTCTTTCTTTCTTTCTTTCTTTCTTTCTTTCTTTCTTTCTTTCTTTCTTTCTTTCTTTCTTTTCTTTTCTTTTCTTTTCTTTTCTTTTCTTTCCTGCTTCTGTTTAGGCCTTAGTAGGATCTTCAGGTTGTTAGCCATATCCCTCCCCCTTATAGTTTAATGCTTGGATCCATGATTGCTATGAAAGAAAAGTAATTTTATCTCTCCAGATTTTTCCTGTTCAGTGATGTGCTGGAGAGAAAAAAAGTTTTAATCAAAACACATTGATATGAAGGAAAATGACAATTCACTTTTCTTAGTTGCTGACTTACTTCAGTTAAATAATGCATCCTTCCTTCCTTCCTTCCTTCCTTCCTTCCTTCCTTCCTTCCTTCCTTCCTTCCTTCCTTCCTCTTGAAAGAGCAGTGAGTTGTAGAAATGTTTACCTCCTTTTCTTCTTCTCCCAATAACTCTATTGCCAGCAATACTTCTAGCTTACAACTGCCTTACATAGTTTGACCAAATTTGCCTGCAGGCGATGCTTTGTAATAGTGTTAACAGGATTGAGTATGTTGTAATAATAGTATACAGTGGACGAACCTTTGCTGAACGCCATCCATGTCAGGGCAATTTGCCTTTGCATTTGATCTATTTTTCAGGAACATGCATTTTTGGGAAACTGTGTGTAGCCTCCAGTCAGGGTATCGAAGTGAGATTAAGTGGGGGTAATTAAAAGCTCACCCTGATGGCTGTAAAAAAAACCCCCCGATATATTATTTCTTACAAACAGAATGGCCTCTATGTGTGATGATTTGGGGTGTTGTTACCGGTAGCAATCTCCATTGTGAATCAGGCGTTTGAAAGTTTTTTGGCCTGCATTGTCTTGCTCTCCGATTTTGGGTTTTTTGTTTTTTTTTTGCTAGTTTGAATTAAACACTTGCTCAGTTGAAATATAACTGAGAGTTTGATGTGATCTTTTTCTCCCTGTTTATTTATTTTTTTTAACCTCTTCATTTCGTAACAACTTTGGAGGCAGAGAAGAAGGAAAGATTTGAAATTTTTAAACTATATTCAACAAGTTATACATTATTTCCTAATTACTTTTCCTGGGAAGAATCTCCATTCATTGGAATAGAACTTACTACTGAGTAAAATATGCAGACTCATGGAGCAATTCTGCAACTTAATGGTATTCCAGCTTCATTTTGAGCTGTGCTGTCTTTTTTCCTGCAGTTTCTTAAAAGTGTATGCTACAAAAATATGTTTCATTGCAGAATTGCCCTACAAGATTGGGAGAAAGCACACGTATCTGGAGAATGTAAGATATAAAGAATTCCCTCTCGTTCTAGGCAAAACATTAGAAATGGTTATGATTTAATATTTTAACACCTCCTTACTTTATCTGTGTGAATCCTGTTACAATTCTGTTTTCAGGGTGGGCTTTGTAATCAATTTTTTTTAAAAAAAGGCTTTGTTGTGCTTTTTATGATTAGATATTCTTCCAAAGATGGTTGCTGCAATTATCTGACATTTTCCATTCTTCAGTCAGAGACTACTAAAACCACTTGGTTTGATATGGCAGGTTAGCCTGTTTAAATGGCCCTTTGTGCTTCTGCCTAGAGGTAAATAATTTTTTTAAAATGGCTGGGCTTTAAAAAAAATATATATTTCAATTGGGAAAACTTGTCTCCATTTCAGTTAAAAGTTCTGTGTGAAAAAAATATACTTGACATTCTCAAAACATCTCAACATCCTTTTTTTTTTTTTGTTGGTCGGTGCTTTGTCCTTTGCAAACTTCATTTAATTTTCGGCCGATTATCTCAAAGTGGCTGTTTCACAAACAGATCCTCTTTCTCTAGCTTCCCTCTCTAGTTCCCCCACTGCCCCCCCACCCAACACCACCATCCCACCCCATATTTACACTTCTGGCTGTTTTGTTTGATAAGTTCCTTCAAAAAGAAAAGTGTCCTGTAGGTGTAGAGAAACATTGGTGTTTTATCAGAGCAGCAAATCCAACCCACCAACAAAGGAGAAAAGGAAGCAAATGGGAATTGGGGGGGGGGAATGGTGGGATTGAAAAGGGGAGGGAGAGAGAGAAAGAAAGAAAGAACAAAAAAAAAACAAGGCAAAAAGTGTTGGTCAAGAAAACCAGTCTATCTGGCTTTTTTTCTTTCTTTCTTTCTTTTTTTTGGCAAGTCTTCTCCTAAGCTGGGATGGCTCTGGAAGCGTTGGTAGAAACCACGGTTTGGATTCTGGAAAGGGGAAACTCGTCAAGCAAAGCCGGACCCACTGGATCTAGGGGAAAGTGAAGAGTTCAGATGTTTTAACCTTTGCCAGCTTCCTTCCAGCCAAAGGTGACAAAGTTCAGATCACAACGCGCAGTTCAATCTCTCAGCTGGTGACCTCCACATAGACTTTTGCCACTCACTTAGCAGGAAGTTGATAGTTGATTTTAGCTTCGCCTTATCAGCTCCGCTTCTTGACTAAACTCTTATTCCCTTGTTACGCCTCTGGATATCGGACCCCCAAAGGGAAGAGTGACAGCCAATTGTAGCAGCTCCATCTTTTTGCACCTTTCCGCCACCCCTACGAGTGGGATCTGGTTTCTTGTTCTTCTGCCAATGTTTACGGAACTAAAGTTGAGATATTAGGACATTCTACCGGCCCTCCGCCCGCCCCAATTTGTTTCAGGCTTGCCAGGATACAACTGTTCTGGAGTTTGAAGGGGGGGGGAGAAGAGAGAAAAACTGTTGCAAGTGAACCCCACCACCTAGTGTTCATTTTTTTTCTCCCCTTTCATTCTGAAGAATGAACCCATTCTTTCCTGTTTTAGAAAAATAATCGCTGGTCTGGTCTGGTACTTCGTTTTTGCAACTGAAATGCATTTGTTATTATTTTTGTTAATGGGCCATAGTCTTCACGTATTCAATCCCCAGTGGAACAAACTTTTTCTGATATATAACATGAGTTGAAGCATGGAGATATATATGTGTATGTGTGTATGTATGTATGTATGTATGTGTAAAATCCATGCCCCAACTCCTGTCCCTAGTTTTAAATACAAAGAAAGACAGGAGCATATTGAAACTTAAGAAAAGTCCCTTTAATAATGTCTTTTGGAAATATCTTAGACAATGCTGAGCTCTGATTTCATTTCATTTCATTTCAAATAGAAGTGCAAGTGGGAATTGTGAAGACTCAGTTTGAAGGGGCTGTGTTTTGTGCATTAGAGAAAAGGGGTGCCTGGCCTAAACCTTACATCATTTTCTTTTTGGGGAATATAAAATCTATTCTCGTAATGTGGAGGAATGAACTTCAAAGGGTGTTATTCAGGAAGCAGGAAACTTTAAAGACCTGCCTGAAGACACCTTGATGGGGGCGTTTATTATTCCTTTTTCCAAAATGGTGCAAGATAATTTTATATTTGCGTTTCTGTGGTCGAGCCTATGTCTCCAAAGTCATGCAAAATCCCTTGTTTCCAAGAGAGCAATACTGAAATAGTTTTGAGTTGGCAGACGAATTCTCGCCATTTTTAAGAGAGACCAACAGATTGGGAGCTGATTTCAGGCCTTGCCAACATACAGTTTCTTGGGATAATTTTCAGAGTTTTTGGTTGTTGCTGTTTTTTTAAAAAAAGGGAACAGGATTGCAATCGACCTTTCTTATTATTTTGCTTGGGTTTGATGTATTGCTGCATTTTCTATTTTAAAAGTACAGATTGAAAATTCATTTAAACATTTCTATCCTAAGAGACAAGAACACTGAAATCTCAACTGTCAGGTTCCATTGTTTGGGATAACTAATGTCTCCAGTTGCTACAATATATTTTTTTTAAAAAAAGATCTCCCCCCCCCCCCATGGCTTCTTATAAAAAAGGCAGGGGGAGGAGAGAGAGAGTGAGAGAGAGTGAGAGAGATTTACTGTTTAAGCTATAATGCATTACACCATTCCCAAGGCCTTAAACCTGCTATGTGAATTGCACCTAAGAAAAGATCTGTAAACTTTTTAAGTTGTTTTTGAACAAGGGTTGAAGCTGGTAAGAATGCTTCCTGGTTTCAATCAAGCAGAAGTGTGGCAGGATGTTATTAAAAATGTATCTTTGTATCTTTTTTTTTATTTTTATTTTGCACAATGGGAAATGGAAAAGTGTGTAAAATTCAATTTTGGGGGAAACAAAGTCCTTTCGGTTATTCTCTTGAGGGAAACTTTGCAGGAATAAAAAAAACTTGGTTGTTGTTTTTTTAAAAATGCACTGTCTTTTCCTAAAAGCAATAGCGTTCCCTTTTCCAAAATAAATGAAATGGGTATGTTAATATGTTTAATGTTAGCATGTGGGGCACAGTTCTTGACTGTTAGAGAAAGTATGGACAACTCTAGAAAAACTGCAAGCCTTCTCTGTTTGATATTTGAGTCTTTTTTTTTTACTTGCCTTCTAGTAAAGGAGAGAAAAAAGTGGGTAGGTTAAAATATAGAACAGAATCTTTTGCAAATTGGGCAGATAATGCAGCATTATAAAGGTGGAAGAGAAGGATTTAGGACACATTTTGATTTTTTTAGCCCACGCGTGTGCTATACGTTGGAAGCAAATCCATTGTTCTGCGTATAATTCATCAGTTGCTTTTTCTGATTTCCCTCACTAGTTATTTAGTTTTTGAATCTGTCATTATTTGTCTAAGCACAGCTGACCAAGCAAAACCATGTTTTAAAGTGGGCTTTATGTTTTGATAAATGTGATCTAGTTGAAAAAGTATTTTTCGACTGAATGCCGAGCTTAATAGAACATGCTGACATAATAGTTTTAATGCATTTTGTTCAAAATGTGTGAATAAACAGAATGGCCTTTGTTCCTTCATAATTGGCTGGAAAAGTAGAGGGAGCATCATCATTAGATATGGAAATGGGAGAAGAGAAAAGAAAAAAATGTTTCACCTGACATTATTCAGAACTGGCTCCTGTACTTTTTGAAATGAGCATCTAAAAAGGATACAGCATTTAAGATTAGTTGTCAAAATACAGTGCTTTAAATTGAGTGTACGTACGTGTGTGTGTGTGTCTGTGTGTGTGTAAGTACACACACATATACACACAAGTATATGTAGTGTTAGACCACAAAATAGCCACAAGGATGTATGCAAATTGTTGCATTTAATATTTTACTTCTTGCCAAGCAATCAAAATCCTAAAATTCTAATCACGTATGTCTGCTAATAGATTCCTAGTTACTAACTTCAATACACAACATTGTCGAACTCCCCCCCCCCTGTTTTCAAACTCCGGAGACAGGGTAACTTAAAACAAAAGTGTGCATCTGGCACCCATGTCACACACTATATGACATTTAAAAGGGGGGGAAATTGATGCCATTTTTTATTTTATTTTTTGATAGGTCCAATGACTGTTTTGATTGGTTTTAACTTGTAAAAAGAAAAGGGGAAATTGTATATTCTCTCCCTTTTTTGTCTTCTCCATCCTCAGAATTTTTTTCATGTTTCTCCCACCCACCCCACTCCCTTCGAAGATTTAATTTGGAAGTCATGGAAACTACCTATTATCTGATTTTAGTGTTGCAGGAGAACAGGGAGGGAGGTAATCCTTGAATTAAATGGGCTTTCCCCCCCTTCCCTGTCTTTCTAAGTTGACCACACACACTCAGTACAAGGGAATTTTTTGTCCTCATGCTGAGAAAACAATAGGGAACCATCCTTCCTTTGAATTAGATCAGCTAGTCTGAAGGCAGAGGAAGAATTTTTTTTTTGAGGAGAGGGATAACGTTTAATTTACAAATGGATCTTGGTGATAAGAAAAGGCAGCAACTAGTGATAACAAACCTGAAATGAAAGGGACTTTTTCTTACCCCTCCCTAATGAAAGATTCAGAGCTATTGCTTAAACAATCGAGAACAGTTAAAAGCAAAGAGTTTTGATAGGGTCACAAACAAGGAAGATTGCACGGCATAATCTGCCTTAACAATCCAAATTGATTTCTTATTGTATAGAAACATTTTCTCTTAGCTGCTCATCTTCTTTCTTTCTTTTAACCCATTTCATGCTCTTCGCGCCCCTCCTGCCTCTTATCCAGAAATGTAACATATTTTTAATGCTGTTTTTATAGATGGGAGCTTATAATCTAACCTCACCTGTGTGGTAGTAAAATGACAGTGACTTTATGGAGTTGGCAGGCGGTGTCTAGTCTAAGTGGGGCTACCCTATGTTTTACCATGGTATAAGTGAGGTTAGAAGGAGCATGATTTTTTTTTTTTAAAAAAAAAGACTACCTCCCATCGATCCGAAGCACCTGTCACTGGAAGCGAGTCTTATTGATTAGGAAGGAACCGGTTTGCAAGCGATGTAGTGGTTTACTAGCTCCTCGGTAGTTCCTAAAAGTTCAGGGGGCTTGTTTGGAGAAAAGACTTTTTGAAAGCTAAAGCTAACAATATGTTTAGGCACCTGTGGAGCCAGGCCAAATGTGTTTATCAGAAAAGAAATTGCACTGCATAAAAGTCTGTTTGGGCTTTGCTGAGCAACAATAAACTTCAAAGAACATTGAGGTCTTCGGCTAAGTGCCATGAGAAAGATTGAGCAACAAACCCTTGATTGTGAAAAACATGGATATTCTTCTCTGACAGGCCATCCCTTTCTTTTGCCCCTAGAAATAACAGAATGAACAAATGGAAAACAAGGCTTTGCGGGAGAAGAAACAGTTAGCTTGTGTGTTCCTTAAGAGCTCAAAAGATTGTTTTGTTTGTGGCCAACCTGAAGCTCTGGTGACATGCACTTTTTTTCTCCTCTGTGTTCGCCATCCCAACCTGTTCACTTTTGTCCATGACTGATGGAGATATGGAAGGACCACAGATTAGTTCAGGGATAGGGTGAGTGTCCAACAGATTTTTGAAGCAGCCAAAGATGAACAAAGGTTGAAGGAAACTTAAAGAGTCAAATGAATCAACAGATGGTTGGTTTTCCGTTTGGTGGATCACGAGGTGATAAACAGAACAAAATGGACAGAACAATCAGTTTCTTGCTATGGAATTTGATTTATGCCCCATGTCTTCAATTCATGCTATTTTATATTACTATGCATTATTTGGAGGACCCATCACCTTAGACATGAATGTCAATTTAAAGGTCTACTTGTGCAGCCTTAAAACTCAATGGACAATTTTGGGAATTTATATTTGTTCTCACCCTGCTTTGTGTGCATCTGATGGTCCAAACTTGATTTTATTCTGGCCACTAAAACGTCTTTAAAAAAAAAAAAACTGTAAGGTCTACAGGTTTTCTTGCCAGTTTTTAGCAAGTAATGTCATCCAAAGGCGAAAGGGAAGAATGAATGTCCTTCCTAGATGAAAATTTGAGCATGGTATATAAATACCTTACTCTGCTTTCATCAGATTCCTGAAATGTCCCCCTTTTTCTATCTATCATTTCATGGAGAGTAGCTTAAAGAGTTTATGTTGTCTTTGTCACAAAGAAAACTTAATGTCTGATGGTCAGTTTGAGCATTGGAACATTATCCTTCAGATTTCATATTTCTCTGAATTGGGACACGATATATGTTCCACCCAGGAAGTGCTTGAAAGATTTAAAACCTCTATTCCTGCAGAACTGGGATTGTAGTGCAAATACCTATGGAGCTGAATTCTGTTCCTAGTTGTATTCCAATTGTAGCTCAATTCGTAGTTTAAAAAGCCTGAAAGCTCCATGTTCTATTTTTCTGTCCTTATGTTTTTGAAATCGGTGCAAGAAGATAGGCATTCCTTTGTAGAAAAATTATAATAATTATCTTATAATATGTTGTTGTGCTGAATAGAACTGGTGGGATACCTATCACACTGATCTTGGGCAGAGAGCTATGCAATCCATCATTTTTGTTTTGTGAACTCCTTTCCCCATCACGAGGTTGAATGTTTAAGGATCATCTTAGAAAGACACAACCCGTCATATTCTATAGATTCACATTAGTAACTTTTTTTTTAAAAAAAAAGCTAATAGCAGACTAGGACACCCTTAAGTCAGGGTCTGCAACTTTAAGACTTGTGGACTTCAGCTCCCAGAATTCCTCAGCTGGCTGAGGAATTCTGGGAGTTGAAGTCCACAAGTCATAAAAGGGCCAAGTTTGAAGACCCCTGACTTAAGTGACATGGAAAGAAAATTCTGTAACTCTGTTGCTGTCCCTCGTTAAAAGGAAAATCTTTAGAAAAATGGAGGACATGAAACCTGAGACTTTAAATAACGACATATTAATTCAGTGATAGGCTGACTGTCCAAGATATTTGAACAGCCAAAGATGAACAATCTTTTTTTTTGAATTTATCATTTATTTATTATTTAAGAATTCATATAGTTGCACAACTTGAAAATATGTAATTTCTGATGGCATACAGTTCTAACCACAAAATTACAACATTCTCAACAACAAACATGACTCAAAATAAAAAAAATCATTAAGATGAACAATCTTGAAGGGAAGATCAGACTCAAATGAGTTGGTTGAGTTGAGACGGTTGAGTTTTCCATTTTTCTTTCTTCAAAAAGGAGAACCAAAGGGAGAAGAACTCTTTAGGGATGAGATTAACTTAGCATCTCCTCTGGTTGGCTTCTTTTTTCCTTGTGACCTATTTATATTTCTGTACAATTGTTAATTTTGCTTCTTTTTCTCTCTCTTTCTCTTCCCCCCCCCACCCCACCCCTTGCCTTGGGCCTATAGGAGACGCGCAGAAGAGTCAACCCAATCGGACCCACAAGACAAAGGATGCCCATGTCTGTGGCAGATGTTGCGCTGAGTTCTTTGAACTTCCAGACTTGCTACAACACAAGAAGACCTGTACTAAAAACCAACTGGTTTTAATTGTGAATGAAAACTCTGTATCTCCTTCAGAAGCCTTCCCTCCTAGCCCCCCTAAAGATAATTCCGATGAACGGAAGAACAATACAGATAATAACGTGGATCAAGTTGAATGCAGCAGCGTTCCTGAGCAAGGCGACAAACTTGACAAGGAAGAAACTATGGATCTAGAGTCTTCTTCCAGTGTTAGCAAAAGCACTAGCAGTACTTCCCAGACCGTCAACAGTAGTATTGCAAGCAGTAACTGCTCCACAAAGGGTACCTCAGCTCTTACAACCTCTCTACCTCAACTGGGGGATCTAACCATGCTGGGCAATTTCTCCATGATCAATAGCAACGTTATCATCGAGAACCTTCAGAGCACGAAAGTAGCGGTGGCCCAGTTCTCTCAGGAAGCACGCTGCAATGGCACCTCAACCAACAAGCTGGCCGTCCCTGCCCTAATGGAGCAACTGTTGGCTTTGCAACAGCAACAGATCCATCAGCTGCAACTGATTGAACAAATCCGTCACCAAATATTATTGCTGGCTTCCCAGAACGCAGACTTGCCAACGTCTCCCAACCCACCTCAGAGTACAGTACGAGCATCAGCCAACCCCTTGTCGACGTTAAGTTCCCATTTATCCCAACAGCTGGCTGCAGCAGCTGGATTGGCACAAAGCCTGGCTAGCCAGTCTGCCAGCATTGGTGGTATGAAACACCTATCTCCTCCTCTACAGCTACCTCAGAGCAATTCTGGCAACACTACGATTCCATCCAGTAGCGGCTTATCTGCAAGTATTAGCCTAGCTACCGCAGCAATTACAACGTCACCGTCTGACAAAGTGATTACAAACGCTGGTGGTCCACCACTTGGCAACCCACCAGGGACCGTGTCATCATCGCCAGCTTTTGCAATAAGCAGTTTATTAAGCCCTGTATCAAATCCACTTCTACCTCAACCCACTCCTAGTAACTCTGTGTTCCCCAATCCTTTATCCAATCTCGGAACACCCGCAGAGGACTTAAACTCGTTGTCTGCTTTGGCCCAGCAGAGGAAAAGCAAGCCGCCCAATCTAACCGCCTTTGAAACGAAAAGTAATTCGGATGAAGCGTTCTTCAAACATAAGTGCAGGTTCTGTGCAAAAGTTTTTGGGAGCGACAGTGCCTTGCAGATCCATTTACGTTCTCATACTGGGGAGAGGCCGTTCAAATGCAACATCTGTGGAAACCGGTTTTCCACCAAGGGGAATTTAAAAGTCCACTTCCAACGGCATAAGGAAAAATACCCTCACATTCAAATGAACCCATATCCAGTACCAGAGCATTTAGACAACATTCCCACAAGTACGGGGATTCCGTATGGGATGTCCATACCACCAGAGAAACCGGTCACCAGTTGGTTGGATAACAAGCCAGTGTTATCAACTTTGACCCCATCGGTTGGCCTGCCACTTCCACCCACAATTCCAAGCTTGACACCTTTTATCAAAACAGAGGAGCCTCAGCCCATTCCCATCAGTCACCCTTCATCTAGTCCTCCATGTTCTGTCAAAAGTGACTCTGGCTCCATTGATCCTGCAGGGAAGAACTCCAATGGGAATCTGGCAGAAGGGGAAATGGGGGCTTTGCTGTCTTCAAGTGACAAACCAGAAGAAAGCATGCCCAGTGTTTCCTCTAGTGTGAATCATTCTGTAACCTCCCCAGCGGCAGAGTCGGATTCCAGCAATGCGGTTGCTTTTACCAATCCACTGTCTCTCATGTCTGACCAGTTTAAGGCCAAGTTTCCATTTGGAGGGCTGCTGGATGGAATACCAGCCTCGGAGACCTCAAAACTGCAGCAACTTGTAGAAAACATTGACAAAAAGGCAAGCGATCCAAACGAGTGTCTCATTTGCCATCGAGTGCTCAGTTGCCAGAGTGCTCTGAAAATGCACTACCGCACACACACTGGTGAAAGGCCCTTCAAGTGCAAGATCTGTGGCCGGGCCTTCACTACAAAAGGCAATCTAAAGACCCATTACAGCGTCCATCGTGCCATGCCACCATTAAGAGTGCAACATTCCTGCCCCATCTGCCAGAAAAAGTTCACCAATGCAGTTGTGTTGCAGCAGCACATCAGGATGCACATGGGGGGCCAGATCCCTAACACACTTGTGACTGACAACTATCCTGAGTCAATGGAATCTGATACCGGCTCGTTTGATGAGAAGAACTTTGATGATCTGGATACCCTCTCTGATGGGAACATGGAAGACTGTCTTGATAGTAGCGTACCAGACACCCCTAAGTCTGCAGATGCATCTCAAGATAGTTTATCATCCTCCCCGTTGCCACCAGAAATATCGAGTATTGCTGCTTTAGAAAACCAGATGAAGATGATCAATGCAGGGCTGGCTGAACAGCTCCAAGCGAGTTTAAAATCTGTGGAAAATGGATCAGTCGAAGGAGACATTATGACAAACGATTCTTCGTCGGTTGGGGGTGATATGGAAAGTCAAAGTGCTGGAAGTCCTGCCATTTCGGAGTCTACCTCTTCCATGCAGGCCTTGTCCCCATCCAACAGCACAACGGATTTCTACAAATCACCAGGCATGGAAGACAAACTGCTACGGACTTTACCGAATGACTTTGCCAACGGTTGGCCTGTCACCCTTGCCAACGGTGGTGCTTTGGACTTGACATCAGGCAATCCAGAAAAAATGGTGAAGGAAGAGCCACTGGGCATGTTGTTTCCTTTCCGCGATAGAGGCAAACTTAAAAACACGGCGTGCGACATTTGTGGTAAAACGTTTGCTTGTCAGAGTGCCTTGGATATTCATTACAGAAGTCATACCAAAGAGAGACCGTTTATTTGCACAGTCTGCAATCGTGGCTTTTCCACAAAGGGTAATTTGAAGCAGCACATGTTGACACATCAGATGCGAGATCTACCATCACAGCTCTTTGAACCCAACTCCAACCTTGGCTCAGCTCAGAACTCTTCCTCCGTCATACCTGCAAACTCTCTCTCGTCCCTTATAAAAACCGAGGTCAACGGTTTTGTACATGGCTCTCCTCAGGACCACAAAGAGACACTGCCCAGTTTGCTTCCTTCGGGACCTTTGCTGCCTTCGGCGACGTCACCAGTCTTACTTCCAACTCTGCCTCGGAGGACACCCAAGCAGCACTTCTGCAACACGTGTGGAAAGACCTTCTCGTCTTCCAGTGCTTTGCAGATCCACGAACGGACCCACACAGGAGAGAAGCCTTTTGCTTGCACAATTTGTGGAAGAGCTTTTACCACCAAGGGCAACCTTAAGGTACTCTCCCTCCCTCCATCTTACAATGCTCTGCTTTTTTCTCTAGCTGCCCACTTGTGCCTGACAGGATTCACATTTTGCGCTAAGCCATAATGGATCGATTTGGTGTTTGGTGTCCCCTGTTGGGTGGATTTAGCCCACTGAGTTTTGCAAATCGTGGTGTTATGGCTTGGAGTGCGGTGTGAACCTCAGGGAACCCTTGGTGTATCTCAGTGCTTTTTGCATGATGAACATCTTCTGTACAGGTAGTCTTTGACTTACAATCGTTTGCTTAGTGACCATTCAAAGTTACAAAAAGCGACTTATGACCATTTTCCACACTTACAAGCGTTGCAGCCTCCCCACAGTCAACTGATCAAAACTCGGATGCTTGGCCACCAACTCATATTTATCACAGTTGTGATCTGTTTTTTGCAACCTGTGGACAAGCTAAGTCAATGGAGAAGCTTGTTTCACTTAACAATTGTGTTACTAATTTAACAGTTGTAGTGATTCACTTCACCACTGTGGCAAGAAAGGTTGTAAAATGAGATGGGGGGGACTCACTTAACAAATGTCTCACTTAGCAACAGAAATTTTGGGCTCAATTGTCGTCGTAAGTTGAGGGTTACCTGTATATCCAGCAGGGTTTTCACATGACTTGTGAAAGGCTGTATCCATGCATTCTGAAAACATGGTCATTTCAACCACGGTTTTTCTAATGGGTGTATACCTTCCATGCTTTTTCTTTTTCCAGGGATAAAATTGCAGCTAGAAATTCTATTGAGTGCATAACTCTTAGATTGCCAATCCTGGAATATTAAGTGTATAACATTTAAAAAACAGAGGAAGGAGTTCTTTTCTTAGATATAAATAGATTACAGGGTTTACAGGTAGTGTTTGAGTTACGACCGAAATGAAGCCTGCCCGTCACGGTCATAACTCGCCAAGAGTCCTAATAATTTTGAAAGCTTTTTTTGCGGCAGTTGTTAAACAAATCCACAGTCATTAAATGAACCAATGGTTCACTACAGGAGGGTCTTTGCAGCAAACTGGAAGTAAGCACCAGTTTTTGGCAAAACCATTGTAAAACCTGGTCATGTGACTGAAGGACACTGCAAACAGCCATAAATAGAGTTGATGAGCATCTGAAGGGGGATTCTGACCATTGAACTTCAAATCTGGGTCATAAGTACCCCCTCCCCCCATAGGTCCATCAGAACTTCAAACAGTCCCTAAGTGGCTGGACATAAATAAAGACGTGTGTGTGTGTGTGTGTGTGTGTGTGTGTGTGTGTGTGTGTGTGTGTGTATCTGTGTATGTTTGATCACGTCATGTGCTATCCCTGTGATTTCATAGTGCAGAATGGACATGGATTTTTTGGGGGGGATTTTGGGAAAAGCTACGGGAGGAGAAGAATAAATATATTTGTAAGGGCTGAGGGACCAGGCTTTGATGGGGTTCCACCACCACCCCGCAATCCTTTTCTTTGGATCCTTCTGCATACTTTTCCTGATTGTGACTTTCTCTGTAACTCCTTCCTTATCTTTCATCCCTATTTTAAAAATCAAAAATCTGACCAGAATTTGCATGTGTGTTAAACAGAAGCACGTCCATTCCCTTGCAGTCCCAAATTGAGCTCCCACGAGATAAAAATTCAAAATTTAGAAGTATTTAAACTTTAGACATTTAGATAGAAATTCAAAATTTAGAAGAAATTTAGAATGGGATCATTTCTGCTAAATGAGAAATTAGTTAATTACTGCTGCTGCTACTACTACTACTACTACTAGTAGTAGTAGTAGTATTTTTTTGCTGGGGCAAAGTTCTTTTTTTTTTTTTTTTAACCAAAGCTTCAACTCTTAAGATTCTAGATTTTATCACTGACTCTCCTGCATGCGTATAATTAGAAATGTTGGTAAAGCAACTTTTAAATGGAGTTTTGTTCTCCTGTTCAACCCACTGCCTGGCTGAGCATTCCTCTAGGATTTGTTGCAAAAGATATGAAATTAAAACATTGGTATCAGGTGTCATTTTAACGTCAAACGGTCATATAAAAACTGGGCAGGACTTGAATCACCCTGTTATTTATTTTTTTATTTTTTATTTTACTTAAATTTTTATGCCGCTCCTCTCCAAGGACTCGGAGCGGCTAACAACATAAACAAAAACAACATCTCAGCATTTCAAAAATCTAAAACCAAATCTAAAAAGCATTTAAAAGACCCCCAAACACATTCATCATTCACACACAATCACAGTCATCCCCAGGCCTGCCGGCATAGATAAGTTTTTAGATTCTTCCGGAAGGCCGGGAGAGTGGGGGAAACGTGGACTTCAGGGGGCAGTTGGTTCCAGAGGGTGGGCGCCACAACAGAGAAGGCCCTCCCCCTAGTACCCGTCAGACGACATTGTTTCACTGACGGGACCCGGAGGAGGCCGACCCTGTGTGCTCTCACCGGTCGAAGGGAAGTATGTGGCAGAAGACGGTCCTGTAAGTATCCTGGTCCAGTGCCATGGAGGGCTTTATAGGTAATAACCAACACTTTGAATTGCGCTCGGAGACCGATAGGCAACCAATGCAGCGTGCGGAGAGTTGGCGAAATGTGGGCACAACGTGGAAGGCCCACAATTGCTCGCGCAGCTGCATTTTGCACTAATTGTAGTCTCCGAACACTCTTCAAGGGCAGCCCCATATAGAGAGATGGCCACCTTGATTTATTTGGGGGGGGGGAATCCCTGGTCTCTCTCTGTACATGAGATGAGCAGTAAACAAAGAACTACAGGTAAATCTTGATTTACAACAGTGACTGTTGAAAGTTACAATGGCGTTAAAAATGAGGCTTTTTCACACTTACAACCTTCGCAACAATCCCCGTGGTGTCACGGGATCAAAATTCAGATGCAGACTACTATCAAATTTGGAATTTGTTTTATTCTTGGTTAGAGAAAAGAATGAAGGATTAGGAATTGAACATGTATTAGCTTAGCAAATTCCAGACAACTTGTTGATTGGAAAAATTAACACATGTTGATGAAAAAATTTTTATATCTGAATTTCAAACTTTACAGGCTTGGCCCTCTTCTAAATTAGATTCTGGCCTCATTAATCGCCATTCAAGCTCATCTCAGGTCAGTGGTGACAGCCCCCCCCCAGATTATAAAAATCTGATGTGCAGTTTTTGACATTTACAGCCCATTTTTCTTCAATGTGAAATGAACTAATTGATTACTTTATTGATCAGCCCACGGGCCATATCATAAGGTGCAGAGTTCCAAACACACGTTACACTAAAATGCAGTAAAAAAAAACAATTTAAAAGGGAAATGGTTAAAATACAGTTTAAAACAAAATAGAAACAAAATACAATTTCCAATGAAATTGGAATCAAATGCATTTTTAAAACGAAATTAGAATCAAACCCAGCCATTTGACATGTAGAGAGATAAAATAGGATAAAATTATATTTCTCTATCGCCCCTGCAATCTACCCCAACTAGTCTCACCTATGCCGATCTCAGCCAAATCATTTTGCTCAGGCCCTGTGCTGTGTTAAATGTAATTTTCAAATTCTGGCTGCACATAAGGTAAGTTATTTTGATATGGGGGTCCCAGTGGGTCATTTGTTTAGTGCAGGGGTGGGGAACCTTGGCTCTTTTATGACTTGTGGACTTCAACTCCCAGAATTCCTGAGCTGGCTCAGGAATTCTGAGAGTTGAAGTCCACAAGTCATAAAAGGGCCAAGGTTCCCCACCCCTGGTTTAGTGAATAGGCCAAGGTACATGTCTCTCACCTTCTCATACAGGTAGTAGTCAAATAGGACATGAGCCAGGTCCTTGACCTCTGTCGCAAATGCAGAGACATCCATTATAAGGTGGAAGAATGGAATCTCCCATATCTGACCATTGTATCAAGCTGTTCAAATCTCGCTCGCGTGAATATTTTCCTAAGACATTTTGGCAGTTGTAACTTCAAATAGCTGTCTGCTTGAAAAGTGCGGGAAACTAACTCAAGGTGGTACCTTTTGAAATTTACTCAAGTCCTACTCAGTGCATGGACCAAATCCCAAACTTATTTTTAGCAAAGTCGTTCTGTGGTGTGTATCTTCAGATCCTACTGCAGATCTACCTGGGGATGGAGAACAAGACTTGGTGGTGATAAGAGACTCACCTAGTCAATAACACAGATAGGAATTCTGCTGTCCTGTTGCTTTGAGCTAGATTTTCCTCAAACTCTAGTTGATAATGATATTGATAGGTCATGTTCTTCATTCCCACCTTAGACCAGAGGTGGTAATTCACACGTTGCTCAATTGCCCTCTCCCAGCTTCTGTAGGACACCCAATAGTGAAGAACACTGAGTTGTAAACCATTAACCCCTATAGGTATAACTTCCTCATGTTGGAGGCTAAATCACAATAAATGGTTGAGGGAGTTAGATATGTCCAGTTTATCGAAGAGAAGACTTAAGGATGACATGATAGCTATTTTTCAGTACTTGAGAGCCTGTCAAAGAGAAGAGAGGATTGGCTTATTCTCCAAAGCACCTCAGGGCAGGACAAGAAGTAATGGGTGGAAGCTTCTTGAAGAGAGATCCAAATTTTCTGACACTGAGAATGATTAATCAGTGGAACAACCTGCCTCCAAAAGTTGTGGGTGGTCCATCAGTGGAGGTTTTTCAAAAATAGCCTGGACAACCATTTGAGACTAGGATGGTATGAAGCTTCTGCAATGAGTAGCAGGTTGGACTGAGGTCCTTTCAAGCCCTGTGATTCTGTGTTATATGTTCTATGCTTAGCTTAAGGCCATGGGTCTGCAAACTTGGCAACTTCAAGATTTGTGAATTTCAGTTCCCAGAGTTCCTCAGCCAATGGACTTCAGTTCCCAGAATTCTGTGCTGGCTGAGGAATTCTGGGAGTTGAAGTCCACAGATCTTAAAATTGCCAATTTTGGAGACCCCTGGTTAGACCATAACACTCAAGAGAGAGGATACTGCATTTAACCTACCTAACTGCCGTTGCTAACCCGTGTCTTTTTCAGGTGCACATGGGAACTCATATGTGGAACAGTGCTCCCGCCAGGCGAGGCAGACGGCTCTCCGTGGACGGGCCCATGACTTTCCTCGGAAGCAACCCCATCAAATTTCCAGACATGTTTCCAAAAGATTTGGCCATGAGGTCGGGAAACGGTGACCCTTCTACCTTCTGGAATCAATACGCTGCTGCCTTCTCCAACGGTTTGGCCATGAAGACCAATGAGATCTCGGTCATTCAGAATGGGGGGATCGCCCCGGTTCCTGGGAGCCTGGGCAACGGCAGCAGCTCCCCCATCAGCGGTTTGACCGGCAGCCTGGAGAAACTCCAGGATTCGGAACCTAATGGGCCTCTAGCTGGTCTGGAGAAGATGGCAGGCAGCGAAAATGGGATCAGCTTCCGGTTAACCCGCTTTGTGGAGGACAGCAAAGAGATTGTAACAAGTTAGGACAAAAGATGGCGGATACTTTGCAGTTGTTGCAACCGAAAGTGGGTTGGGGAGGAGGTTGTGTTGGATTTTTGTTTTTGTTTTTTTTTTTCATTTCGTTTGTTTGTTTTGTTTGTTTTGGCAAATCCACAACACAGAAACATTAAAGACACATCCTTTTGTACCCATTCGACATCTAGAATTCTAAAACAGCTTATTTATTAGTGATATAACTTTTTTTTTGTTTGTTTGTTCTTGGCTTTGCAGGGACATGCAAGTGTTAAGTTTTTTGGTCTTCTGTAAGTTGAAGTAAATACTAATTGACTAGAGTGCTGTAACATTTATAGCAACACAAGTCTGTTCGGCCAGACGGTCTCCTTCTGGCCTTTTAATTTATTTTTCTCCTTCCAGTTTAACCTAAAAGTTTTGATGGTCAGGTGGTGCCTCCAGGACCTTTCTGCCATGCTCACTCCTCTTCGCGCGTGTAAAACAAACGTACATTATCTGTGTGCACTTCAGTCCCGATGGAAACTTTTCTCGGCCCCAAGGTTGTTTTAATTGCACAACCAGCTTTGCGCTGAGGATTGAAAATGGACCACGTCAAAATTGAATTCCATACATCCCCTTTCACCATAGGATCAATTTGGTTTTGCATTGGTTTTGTTGGAATTAAATTGGCTATGATTATGGTTATTATTCTTAGGTAGATTTATTTTGTCCCCTTTAGAAATGGTCCTTTTTTTGTATTGTGCTTTTTACTGGAGTCGTCTTAGATGTCAATTTGTTTCTGTACAGTAAACAAGCACGGAGAAGATTAGCGAAAACCCCACAGTGTTGTTTTGCTAGTTTGAAACCCTCTGCCTTGTAGGTATATTATTAAAAAAGAAAAAAGAAAAAAAAGTACTGGACTTAGTGCTGCTAAGATTATCTCAAACCACCTTCCATGGACAACTTAAAGATACTCCTGTACATATGATGAGAAATATTGAGATCATTAAAATGCACATATCTTCTCAGTGAGATCAATGTCTTGACTAAAAGGGATAACTACAGTGTGGTTTATTTTGTATTGGGTACGACAGGAAAACAAACAAACAAACAAAAATATACTTTGGACTGTTATATGCACTTTCTTAGAAAGCCCGAAAAAGAAATAAGTCCAGTTACTTTATCCTTTGTTACTTACTAACAGCAGAGAGACTGTAATTTTCTGCGAGTAATCAAATACATTTTTTTTTCTCCAGCGGAGGAAACTGGATTGTGTTGTGTGTGTGTGTTTTAACGAAGATGCTTTGTTTTAGAATATGTGTGACGGCCTTTTAGGTGAATGGGCCAGTTAAAAAGATGGGGGGGGGAGAGAATGTGAAGAAGTGCTGAACAGGAGAGAGTTAAAGAGTGGAACTACAGCTCCTATCAGCCCCAGCAAGCAGGGGATGATAGGAAGAACAAGCATGGATTTTCAAGTATTTTCTCGAGGGCTTTCCGTTGGTGCCAAATCCATTAGTCCTTCATTAGGTTTGTTACATTAAGAAATAGAAGACGGCCACTTTCCACAATAACTCCTATTTTATCGTTATTATTTTGTTCAAATGAGGGCCTTCGGTTGCTGGAGAGGGGGACATTAAGTGACCAAGTTTGGGATATTCCATTGGGAGGACGATGCCATGCCCAAAGGATGGCTGAAAAAGGCCACATGGCAGTAGTATGTTGACATGTGTGTAAAATAAGGCAGGGTTTGCGAGCCCGTCTTTCCTGACACTTTCTGTGGGTGCTGAAAGGAGTCTTGCTTTTCTTTTAAATAATAATAATAATAAAAAACTTGGTGACATGAAATCTCAGCCTCAGGCTTCAATGAGTACAAGTAGTCCTTGACTTACAACCACTTGTTTAGTGCCCGTTCAAAGTTGCAACGGCATTGAAACAAGTAACGTAGGCTATTTTTTCACCCTTAATGACTGTTGCTACATCCCCGCGGTCACGTGATCAATATTTCAGATGCTTGGCAACTGCTTCATATTTATGATGGGTGCAGTATTCCCGGAGTCACGTGATTCCCTTTTGCGACCTTCTTAAGAACTGCAGCGATTGACTTAACAACTGGCGAGAAAGGTCGCAAAATAGGGCAAAACAACTTCCTCTAGAAATTTGGGACTCAATTGTGGTGGTAAATGGAGGACTACCTGTATGTTAGTCTTTTTGTTCCCACCTGGTGGTGGTGTTGATATGTGGTTTAATGATATTTTGAGGTCAGGAGATGTGTGTGTGTGTGTGTGTGTGTGTGTGTGTGTGTGTGTGTGTGGTGTAGGTCTTTGGTTGTTCGGGTTTTCTCCCGCGTAAAATTGGAACTGTCTTGGCGACGTTTTGACGAAGTCCCATTCGTCATCTTCAGGCTGGTGTTTTCAGCTTCCTGCAGGAGCACGAAGCCGAAAACACCAGCCTGAAGATGACGAATGGGACTTCGTCGAAACGTTGCCAAGACACTTCCAATTTTACGTGGGAGAAAACCTGAATAACCAAAGACCTACATACAAACACCCGCGAAAACCTCAGAAAATTATATATATATATGAAAATAATGAGTCCAGAGTCCACTATCTATGAGTCGTTCGTCTTGCTTTAGACAATCATAGAAATAAATCAATTGTGCTTTTTCATTATTCAGTGATTTGTTAGACTTCGGTTCCATTTTGTGTTCGGGAGTAAAAAGTGTGGTAGACGCTGTTCTTCCTCTTCCCCTTCCGGCTTCCAAACTACAACTATAGGAAGTGGGTTGAGATAAATTATTGTTTATAGAAATGTTGAAATTTTGAGGGAAGGAAAAGTGGGGTTTTTTTTTCATTCCCAATTCCCCCCCCCAAAGGAAAACTTGTTGTAGAGAAAGAAAACATCCATGGAATACTTCCTGTGAAATGCTTGTTACAATGCTTATAATATACAATATGAAGATTGTAAACTTTGCTATTAAGCTAGGATTATTCTGGATTCCCTCGTAAAGCTCTTGTAAGGTCCACCTTTCCGCAGGAAGCTTCCATGTGTGGATGCCTTTTCTGTTCCTATCTTTGGATAGCAACACGATCCTTTGAAATGGTTCAAGTTTGCCTGGACAAGATAATCAATTAGACTTGTATCTTTTTGTGTTTTTGCTTTGCTGAACTTCCTGGTTCATGACCAGGGTTTTCACAATTCTGTCCTGGGTATGCATGGTGTATAGCAGCAGCCCCCAACCTTTTTGGGCACCAGGGACCGGTTCCATGGAGAGAGGTTTTCTCGCGGATGAGAGAGGGTGTGGTTTTGCGTGCCACCTGCATCCTGTGGATGGGGCTTTGCTTATTTTTTGTGCAGACCGGGTTTTGGCATACCGCAGCCCAGTGCTGGTCCAGAGACCGGTGGTTGGGGACCCCTGGCTAATAGAGAACAGCTTCCCATTGCACTTGGTTACCTGACCTTGGTTGATCCCCTAAAACAGGGGTTCTAAACCAGGAGTGCGAGACGATATTCCAGGTGGTGCAAAAACTTGGGTTTAGATGTTTTAAAATTATAGTGCCATGGTGGTGAACCTACGGCACGCGTGCCACAGGTGGCACGCAGAGCTCTCTCTGTGGGCACATGCGCCATTGCCCCAGTCCTAGGCCTTCAGCTAAGAACATAAGAACATAAGAACATAAGAAGAGCCATGCTGAATCAGGCCAAAGCCCATCGAGTCCAGCATTCTGTGTCACACAGTGGCCCACCAATTGTACATGGGGATCTTGAGCATAAAGAGAAGGCAAAACCCTCCCTTTCCCTTGACCCCCAACAAATGGTACCCAAGGGAATCCTGCCTGCCTCAACCAACATAGAGGCGGCACATGGACATCCATTTTAATAACCACCGATACACTTTGCATCCATGAATCTATCTAGCCCTGCCTTGAAGCTGTCAAGGCTGACAGCTGTCACGACCCCTTCTGGAAGTGAATTCCATAAATCAGCTAAGTTTTATAAAACCTTTTCGCTTTAGGCCTCCGCTGCCATGTGCAAAAAAAGAGGTTCAATCAATCAGTCACATTTTAACCTCTCGCAGGGAAAAAAAGATCTCGCAAAGTTGGAATTAATTGATTGAACTTTTTAGTCCCACCCAGTCTGCTGTTACCACTGCAGCCGTGCCCACCCAATGGGCCACACCCACCCAATTGGCCACACCCATCCAATGGGCCACAGTCACCCGATGATACATAAGTGGGTTTTGGGTTGCAGTTTGGGCACTCAGTCTCTAAAAGGTTCGCCATCACTGCCCTAAGTGGAATTTTCCTCCAGTGTGATTTTCCCATGTATTTTACCAGGAAACATAGATAGGGCAGATTAGAAAAGTCAATGCCTTTCTAACCATACCCATGCACTCTGAATTTGTTGGCAATGTTCATTTTGCTCTCCGAGTTTATGGTGACGTAACCCTAACCCTATGTAGTGTATATGCATAATTTGTTTTGAACTTTCGTAAGGGGTGCAAGAATATATCATAATCATTCTAGGGGTATAGAAAAGGTTGGGAACCACTGCCCTAAAACCTAAACAAGTGAGATGTTCTCGGCACGAACAGCTTCATGCATACCACAGCTGGTTTTGGAGGTCCTGTGCTTAAACCGTGAGGTTTGTTCCACACAGAGAATGAAAGAGAACTGTTTCGCTTAATGTGTGGACTAAAACTGGAAAAGAAAACCAACCCCAGGTTTATCACTGTTTTGAAATCATTACTATTACTACTTCAGATTTTTTCCCCTAGCTCAGGCTGGTGGCAGGACCTAACTAACCTTGACTGGTCTCCAAAAGCTATGCAGACTGAGGCCTACTGAGGTCCTGGATGAGAGGCTATAGGGCTAGAACAGGAAATTGAAAATCATCCCACGAGAAGGTAATGACAAATGACGAATGCTCTCCTGCCGAGAAAACTGCAGGAATGTTCAACTTAAAGCAGGCTTCACCTTTTAGTTAAGTCTACATATAAAGGAGTGGGGTCTATCAGCAGATATTTGTATTCAGAAGTAAATCTCATTGATTTGAGTTTACTCCCATGTAAGTGGTTCAGGTTCAAGTTACTGCAGGGAACTGTTAGCCCCTGAAAATTTTTTTACTGACGAATCCCTGATTTAAGAGGTCTTGAAGTTTGTTGGGAAAAGGTCTAAAGCAGGGACCTTCAAACTTGGCCCTTTTATGACTTGTGGACTTCAACTCCCAGAATTCATCAGCCAGGATGCCTGGCTGAGGAATTCTGGGAGTTGAAGTCCACAAGTCATAAAAGGGCCAAGTTTGAAGACCCCTGGTCTAAAGTAAACGGAAGGACAGATAAAATCCTGTTTTCTTCATGTTCTTTGTTCATATCAGATCACATCTGTGGAAGTATATCACCGCCATTGCACGTCCTTGGAGGAAGAATCGGCTGCTTTCATTATTGCAACTAGATTTTGGAAATTTCTTCTGTTCACTGGAGCTTTGGGGTGTGTTTGAGTTTGAGGGTTGTTGTTTTTGGTTTTTTTTAAAGTAATGCTTCATAATTTTTAAGCTCATCTGGCTGGACTTCCTTTTGCAGTTGGTCTTTGAATCATCCTGGGGGGATGCTGAGATTCGAGATACTCTTGAAAAGTATGAAGTTTTCTTCAGCGAAAAAAAAATTGAAAAGCAATCTTTCATTTGTTTTATTTTTTTCAAAGAAGGTGGGAATAGTGGACAAAACAGCAAAGTTTTGTGGCATTAGTCCAGGTTTTAATTTGAGAGCTCAGGGTGGCAAGGAGATCTTCGCAAACAGTTTTAACTGTCTATCGTAACTTACATGAAATTTTTCTCCATACAAATTCCCTTTACTTCTAGGCACGAAGAGACGGATTGTGAGGAGAGGTTTGCTCTTGTTGTTACCGTCATTCTTGCAACAAGTTGTAACTGAGAGATAACTAGTGCCATAAATCAGAGTTCCCCAACGTTTTTGACTTTGCAGACTGGCCAGGGGGAGAGGGGATGGTTCCACGCGAGTGGAGTGCATGTGCTCCTGCCGCTCACGCAAATGGAACATGTGCGCACACAGTCGCCCGCTGCTTGCGCAAGTGAGGATGTGCATGCACGCTTGCCCTCTTGCCGGCTGTTTCCATGGCCCACTTGCAAACTCCTTACAGCTCACTAGTGGGCCGTAGCCCACAGATTGGGGAGCACTGCCATTCATGACATTTTTTTTTTTTACTATCCATTTCAGTTGATGTGATGGAAAAGATTTTCTTCCAATAGAGAGCAGAATTCTGCTGAAATTGATCTTGAGTAATAATAATAATAATAATAATAATAATAATAATAATAATAATAATAATAATAATAATTGGTTGATACCTAGGATGCTAGTAGCAACCTGTGTCAACCATCAGCACCAGCCAATTTGAATGTTTAGTTGACTGAGATTCATGTTTAATGAATAAAAGGTAATAATAATAATAATAATAATAATAATAATAATAATGTTGGAAGGGACCTTGGAGGTCTTCTAGTCCAACCCCCTGCTCAGGCAGGAAACCCTATACCAGCGGTTTTCAACCTGTGGGTCGCGACCCATTTGGGGTCGAACGACCATTTCACGGGGGTCGCCAAACAATGCAGTCCGCCATTTCCCCCCCCTTTTCCTTAGCTGTGCTACTCCCTCTTATTCTATTGGCTTTTGAAAGCCAATAGAATAGACTCTCTTGAATACAGTCTAATTCTATTGGCTTTCAAAAGCCAATAGGAATTGTCCAGGCTGTCTCTGCCCTGCTGAGCCCGCCAAAAGTCCCAGTCTGCAAACGGTGCTGCAAGTTGTCTTCAGCGAAGGCGAGCTCTCCGGAAGTTTCCACCCCTCCCTGCTGAGCAACTACTAAAAATGTAAGTAAAAGAGGGCCAGGACCAGGGGTGATAGGTGGGAGGCCGGCAAGCACAGGGAGGGTTGCTGGCGCATGTGGGGCCCGGCGGGTGCCTTACCTCCCTTGGGCTGGGCCAGCTGGTGGCCCAGCTGGTGGTCGCCCTGCGCTGTTGCTTCCCCTTGCCAGCTATGCCTCGGCCGGCGCAGGGGGCAGCACCACACATGCGCAGTGCTCCTGGGCAGGGAAATAGTCCTCGACTTACGATCGGTTGGGTAGTCCTCGACTTATGACCGGTTGGGGGTCGCGGCATTAAAAAGGTTGAGAACCACTGCCCTATACCATTTCAGACAAATGGCTGTCCAGTCTCTTCTTAAAAACTCCCAGTGATGGAGCATTCACAGCTTCTGGAGGCAGGTTGTTCCACTGATTAATTGTTCTTTTTTTTTTAAAAAAAATATTTTTCACCCTACACCATACACCAAAAAAACTAAACATACATTAACCAAAAAACTTTTCTCTTAACAGAACCGTGCAATACATTCTAACTATTCATTACATCTTATTTACATTTTATTTACATTTAATCATTATGTCTTTTTCTTTCTCTGTTCTAGCCAAATATAACATTTATTCCAAATTTCATAAAATTCTGTCATCTCTTTGTGTTTTAATTCTAGCGTGAGTTTATTCATTTCTGCGCATTCCAAAATTTTATAGATAACCATTTCATCTGTGGGTATATTTTCATTCTTCCAACACTGGGCATATGCTATGCGAGCTGCAGTCAATATATATATAATGATGTGTTGGAGTTCTTTTTGAATCTTTAAATTTATTATGCCCAATAGAAATGATTCCGGTTTAAAATCCATTTTTATCTCCGTTATCTCCTGTATCCAATCTCTTATTCGTTCCCAATACTTTTTTGCTTTGGGACACAGCCACCACATGTGGTAGAATGTTCCTTCTCTAATTCTACATTTCCAACACTTTGGATCTATATTTTTATGCATTTTGGCCAATCTCGCTGGTGTTAAATGCCATCTATAAATCATTTTGTATTGATTCTATATGCAGTTGATAGCATCAATTTACAATTTACGCTCCATAATCTTTCCCATTCCTCTAAATTTATATTTCTTCCCACATTTCGTGCCCACGCTAACATGGACCCCTTCACTATTTTTTCCTCTAATTCTATTTCTAATAAATATTTGTAAATTTTTGATAACAATTTTCCTTCCTTGCTTATTAAAATTTTATCAAGTAAATGTGGGGTCTGATTTATTCCATATTCTTGTCTGTCTCTATTATATCTAGGTTTGATTTGTAGATACGACCACCAATCTATGGGTATTCTTTGTTCCTCCAACTCTTCTCTTGACTTAAGGTTGCCTTGGTTATCCAGTAATTCTTTGTATCTCATCATCTTTTTTTTTTCTAGAGTATTAGGGTGAATTACTGCCTCCATCGGCAAAAACCAATTTGGGATTTTCCCATAATGTCTTTTTTTTTCATTTTTTCCCATATCCCAATCAATGCTCCTCTTATCTGATGTTGTTGAAAGTATGTATGTATTTTCTTCTGTTTCTCCCACAGAAATGCATGCCAGCCCACCTGTAGATAATGTCCTTCAATTGTTAATATCCTATCATTATCCAAATTTATCTAGTCTTTAATCCATAATAGCCCTGCTGCATAATAATAAATTTCCCATTTAGGGAGTCCAAGTCCACCTCTACTCTTACTGTCTTGTAACGTTTTCATATTTATCCTAGCTTTTTTACCCGCCCAAATAAATTTGTTTATTATTTTGTCCAATTCTTTAAAAAAAGTTTTCTCTAATTTTATTGGAATTGTTTGAAATAAATACAATAGTCTTGGTAATATGTTCATTTTAGTCACTGCAATCCTACCTAATAATGATAATCGAAAATTTCCCCAGGTTTCAAGATCTTGTTTCATTTTTAGTATCAATTTTGTATAATTGTCTTCTTTTATTGAGGAACACCTTGAAGTTATTGAAATTCCTAAATATTTAATCTTTTTTGCTACTTGTAAATCCAAATTCTCTTCCAATTTCCTTTTTTGTTTATCCGTTAAATTTTTTACTAACATTTTAGTTTTCTCTCTGTTAATTTTTAAACCCGCCACTATTCCAATTTTTTCTATTTCACCCATAAGAATATTTCCTCTCTCTATAGGTTCCTCAATAAAGAAAACCAGATCATCAGCAAATGCCTGTAATTTATATTCCTCTGCTTTGACCTGTACCCCTTTTATTTCTTCATTCCGTCTAATGTACCCCTTTTATTTCTTCATTCCGTCTAATTTGAACTAGTAATACTTCAAGAGACAAAATAAAGAGTAGAGGTGAAATTGGGCATCCCTGTCTTACCCCTTTGTTTATTTCAAAACTTTTTGTGTTCTCTCCATTAATCATCACACTAGCTCTCTGTGTTCTGTATATTGCCTATATTATATTACTAAATTTGTCCCCAAATTTCATATCCTCGATCTGTTGGAACATAAATTGCCAATTGAGGCTATCAAATGCTTTCTGCGCATCTACAAAGATCAGCACTGCCTGTTTTCCTGGATGTATTTCATAGTATTCGAGGACATTTAACACCGTTCTAATATTGTTTCTAATTTGTCTTTGGGGCAAAAAGCCATTTTGGTATGGATGTATTATATCTTGCAAAATTAACTTTAATCTTTCCGCCAGTATATTAGTAAAAATTTTGTAATCAGTATTTAGGAGCGAGATTGGCCTATAGTTTTTAATCTGTTTAGGGTCTGTGCCTTCTTTTGGAATAAGAGATATAATAGCCTCTAACCAGGAGTCTGGTAGATTTGATTTCTCTAACACATCATTATATACCTCTAATAATATCTTTTCAAATTCTTCATAAAAGGTTTTGTACAGCTCCCCTGGAAGACCATCCGGTCCCGGAGTATTATTATTATTTTTTGTTTTTGGACCACCCTTTTTAATTCCGTAGCTGTTATTTTCCCATTCAGTATGTCTCTTTGTGCTTCTTTTAATTTTGGGAGACCATTAACTTTTAGATATTGTTTAATCTTTTCCCCATCTATTTCATCTTTTTTGTATAATGACTCAAAAAAGGTTTGGATTATTTCTTTCTTTTTATCCTACATCTTATATTGTAGTTCTCCATTTCTATCATAAAGTTCTTGAATGATTTTTTTCTCTCTCTCTTTTTTTAATTTATAAGAAAGCCATCTCCCAGGTTTATTTGCGTGTTCAAAAAAATTTTGTTTTATCATTTTCAATTCTTTAACTCTTTCCTCTTGTTCCATCACATTTAATTTATGTTTGGCTAGTACTAGTCTCACTTTAATCAATTCATCCTGAGGCTTTTCTTGTAATTTGAATTCAACTTTTTTTATCTCTTCCTGTAGTATGTTTTGCCTTTGTCTTTTCTCCCTATTTTTCTGTGCAGTATAAGCTATTGCTAGTCCCCTTAAATATGCCTTCGCTGTGTCCCAGATGATTTGTATTGATGTTTGTTGTATTGTGTTTTCTTTAAAGAAATAATCCATTTCCTTTCTAGTCTGTGTAATAAATTCTTTTTCCTTTAAGATATAAGAGTTCATTACCCATCTTTTTCTAGGTTTTTTTCGCCCCTTCCAGACTATTTCTATCGGGTTATGATCTGCCCATACATTTGGTTTTATTTCTATAGTCTCTATATCCTGTCCCAATTCTCACTGATTAATTGTTCTAACTGTTGGGAAATTTCTCCTTAGTTCTAGGTTGCTTCTCTCCTTGATTAGTTTCCATCCTTTGCTTCTTGTCCTGCCTTCAGGTGCTTTGGAGAATAGCTTGACTCCCTCTTCTTTGGGGCAGCCCCTCAAATATTGAAATACTTCTTTTCATTAAATTAGACATACCCAATTCCAGCAACCATTCCTTATATGTTTTAGCCTCCAGTCCCCTGATCATCTTTCTTAGAATAAGGATAGTTGAGTGACGTTACAAGAGTATCTTCTCTCTGGCAGTCTGCAACTTTCTACAGCAGCTTAAATCTCAAGGAAAAAGATGAAGTTTCCCACTGGGCTTTCTTCAGATAGTTCTTCAGATAGTCCTTGACTTCCAACTACAATCAGGAACAGAAATTTCTTTGCTAAGCAGTGTGGTTGTTAAATGAGTCAGGCCCACCTTTTTTGGCCATGATCATTAAGGACTGTCTCTAGGGCAGCTGAAGATGCTTGAAATGGAAGAGGATCACTGTATGAAAACAAACAAGATTCACAGTTGCACCTTCTAAAAAACAAACTTTTTTTTTTGACAGGGAAGCAACACATTTGTAAAAAAAAAATTGTAAAGGAGATGTCAGCAGAACTGTAGTGATTTTAGTGATTTCTTCTGCATGAGGCCCTAAATAAGTAAACAAATAAATAGGGGTTCTCAGCTTTTGGTATTGCCTCCATCAGTACCAAAAGGTTTTGTAATGCAGAGTCCCAGTGGGGGGGGGGAC